>VAFG01000366.1:789868-803681 GCA_013461545.1 Syncephalastrum contaminatum | reverse complement strand
GGGGGGGGGGGGGGGGGGCGGGCGGCACGAATGATGTCTCCAAGAGAGCAATAACGGTGGCACCAAAAGTGCTGGTCTACACATGGGTATATGTGTGCGCAGAGCCTGTTTTAAGCATAGAGTTGCTCAAATTATTAAGCTCATACTATCGACGATAAAGGCAATACGCAAAAGCTGCTAATATACGCTCTCAAATAAGAAGGCGTTCGTAGCATCGACCTTCAAAGATTGGGACAGGCGCGGTTGTAACGCAAGCTGCAACGGACAGAAGTATATCTCCCCCTGGACTGACAGGATCATTGAAGAAGCGATAATTGTATCGTACCTGTGAAGCTAACCTCTACTATTTTTGATCATAACAGGTTACACGTCGAGCGAGACGGTTTGTAGCTATCAATTCTAAGCGTCTCTGGTCTATTCAATTGATAGTATAATTTCACTGGTTAAACATACCGACTTGTTGAGCCTCTAATAAACAGCCTACACCAGTACCATGTCTCTTAGCCATGACCTATTATTTACACAGGCACAGAGTTTTAGCGTAGTTCAACCATTTAGCAGGAGGTTTTTGTAAATAAATAGTAATAAGGGTGTTTTTCTTGAAAACACCTAAAAAAAGTATTATCGCAAATATAGTATACAATCAAATACAAGAAAAACTACTTTTTACAAAAAGATAAGGAGTGACAGGTATCTTACTCTGTCACAGTGAACATCATTTGCTGCTTGCGACGCATCTCCCGTTCAGCCTGCTTCTTTTTCTTCTCAATGATTCGCAGCAGATCGCCATCATCGTCCGAGTCATCCGAGTCGCTCAAACCATTATCCTGCGGCTGCTCTGTATCCGAAAGGTCATCATCATAGTAGGAATAGTTGTAGTTTCTGTGGGGCGGCCTCTGCTGCTGTTGCTGTGAGGGGTACGACGAGGAGGAGGATGCCGACGGCGGGTGGGGAGGGGAATGATAGCTGCGGTAAGTGCTGTTGTATCCACTCGTGGCCGTCGAGGCCGAAGTGCTTGCCATGGGCTGAAGAATATGAGTCGGTACATTTTCGGGGATAGGGGGAGGCGTGGAAGTAGTGACGAAGTGCTGCTGTTGCTGCTGCTGCTGTTGTTGAAGATGGTATTGGTATGGCTGCTGAGGATGATATTGCGGTTGGGCTTGGGGCTGAGATTGCTGCGAATGGTGATGATGATTATTATAAGCGTAAGTGGGAAGCGTCTTGGAATGGCGTTGCTGTGGGTTTCTATACTCGTAGGCGGCTTGCATCATACGATCGCCCGCGTAAGGATCTACGCCTGGGGTAGGCCCTGAAGCACCGGGCGGGTGGATGAGGAGATCTGGGGTAGAGGAAGACCGATTGAGGAAGTTAGCTCCGATGGCTAGATTTACGGCCGAGCCGTTGCTCATTTGCCGCTGGTGCTGCTGGTGCTGAGGTTGCTGAAGGTCGGTCGCGGAGTGATTAGTCGTGGAAGATAAATTACGGGAAAGTGTGGGCGGAGGCTGGTCGAAAGATTGGCTCGAACGCCACGACGCCACCGAGTGGCGCGACCGGTCGGAGGTTCGCGACACATTCGAATCGGAGCGTATGACACCATTATTATTGTTACTATTATTACTGGGGCTGATGCTGCTGCTGTCCGTGAGGTGTGTGTTACGCATTGTCATGGTAATGGTCGACAAAGACGCGGAGGATCGGTTGCGCCGGTGAGACTCGAAGGACGGTCGCTGGGAAGACAAGGAGGGGCGTGGTTCGCTTTCAGTATCGTCGTCCATAATCAGCATCTGCTCGCTTTCGTCCTCGTCGTCAATCGGGACAGCAGCACGCGGCCAGGTACCGATCGTGATAGGCAAGTCCACCGACTGACTCTCCACACTCGACTTCTTTTCATTCACGTAGACATGGACGCGAAGCTTATACTGGACTTTTACAATCTTGCCCCGGTACTGGATGGAGGGCGGGGTGGAGGTCGGGATCAAAAACTGGGTGCGCAGCAGCTGGGTGTAGTTGGCGGCTTCGGTAATATCCACGTCGTGTTCCATGGACTTGAGAACGTCTTCCTTGCCAAAGACGTTCTTGGCGCTTCCAAAGTCGACACAGCGTAAAAGATCCACCTTGACGGCTTTGTTTCTTGTCAGGGCGGTGTAGTGTCGTATAAAGATAGTGAGGGGTATGATATCACCTATTGAATGGTGTCAACGGCCCCTGATACTGTAAAGTTCCCATTTCACCCTTGTCTTACCTCGAGTGAAGCCAAAGCGCGGGATAGTGGCCTTGACTTGGCACTGGTGCGTCTTGCTACCTTTTCCCAAGGTAAAGTTGCCCGCTTGCTCGCGTGAACGCGTGAACTGACTGGCAGTGATGTCGACGAACTCGAGGATGGGTACGCTGTATTCGGCTTTGGCAGATAGTGACTCAGGTACCATGGGACGGTCGTGGATGGCCGTCAATGAATAGCGAATATGAGCCTTTTTCTTGCCAAACTAGACAAAACAAGAAAAAATAATCAACAAAGAACGAAAGAAACAAAGGCAGAAAACAACAAGTAGCAGGACTTGTAAATACCTCCATGCTACTAGGAAGGTCAAGACCGTCTGGGACCTGAAACTCGAAAAGAAAGGTGTGTTCCTTTGGTTCAAGGACATGCGTCTTGCCAGGTGCATCCGAGACTTGAATGAGTTCCGTCTTTTCAAAGAGTGAAATAGATTCCTTCTCCTTAATGTTCAGAAACACTTCGCCTGCAAAAGTAAGACGAATGTGGTTTGTCTTGGTTGGACTCTTGGGATGCACAATGATGGCACCTATACACACATAAAATAAATGCATATATTATACTATGGTGAGAAGCCTATAAATTGGTTTATATATATAGTGAATACCCTTTATGGTCTCGCCTGGAAAATAAAACTTTTCATCGAAAAGACGGATATCAAGCGTCTTAGTGTTGGATCGTATACGTGGTCTCATGCAGAGATGATCATGCAATTATAGCAAGGAAGGAACAGGAAATAAGAAAGAGGAAGAGAGAAATAGGGAAATGGGCTGACCACATTTGTGCTCCTCGCACACACCAAATTCGGACAATTACGACCGCGCCTCTTTTTTTACAACTTTGTTTGACATAGTCATATATAATGGACACCATTCCAAAAGGTGAACGTGCCACCAAACTCGACCATCTCAACACAAAATTCACGGAAAAGATTGTCTATCTCATACGGTACAGCGTGTCTCTTTATTCAACTTGCTATATATTAATTCGATCCGGCGCCTTTTTATTTAGACAATGGCAAGACACGGTACACTTTGACGATCCACGCAGAGACGAGGAGTGGAACCAATCCATCGCCCCTCAAATGAGAGACTTTGCTTCAGAAAATATTTTGGTACCTTTCAAAAAGAGAACAAATATTAGATTTCTTGCTGACTTCTTTTGCTCAGGCAGAATACGAAAAAGTGCTACAATCGCGGCAAGTTGTTGAAAAACTGAATAAACTCGATGAAATGGCGGCCGAGGCACAAAAACTACCCGCCAAATCAAGGTATATATGAAATGAAACGAACATGTTTAAATGTGCACTGACGTGCTCCTGCTCTTGCTATTGATGATAGACGCGTTCCCCAGCCTCGTGATGTATATCGAGCGCTGCGCATGAAAGCAAAAGAAGAGGAAATGGCGCGCCTTATTGAAGAAGAGCACGAGGTACCTCTCTGAGAGATAGTCCCATGACGAAACTAAATGCACTGGATAGCTCAATCAAACGAACAATGGTTTAATCCGCGACCTGGCTGAAAAGAAAGAAAAACTCGCCCGTCTCCGCAAAGGATCGGTTGCAGACTGCGAAGATTTTATGGAGGTAAGATAGCACTCTAGATACGAGGAAATAACATCCTGACCATCTCGACAGAGTCTTCGCATTCTGGAGGACTTTATGGATCCAGAAGATTTGAGCAGGTTGACGGCAGAGCTCAGCACGACGCGACAGCATACCGATTAGGTCGATACCCGTCATTTTATCTTTTGATGCACATAACATATATCTGTACATATGTATACATACTTTTTTCCTTCATTTGAATATCTAGCCCTCTTACTACGGACACAAGCTCACTGGAAAGAGGGAGCGCAAATATAAAAATAAGATATATAATAGGACTGATCTATTTGGAGGTGTGTGAAACGCCAAAAGAGGCAGCGGGAAAGAATTGCGCTGATGCATTCCGGGGCAGGATTCGGCTCTGGTTTGTCTCGGGTTCCATGGCACCTAATCCTACCACTGACTGGATCCAACTCCACGTAAGCTTAGTTATTGTCCCTTTTCTTTTATCATTCGCATTCTCATGCCACACATTTAGGATCGCTTCTACAGGTAAACCTTCCTCATCGCCTACACCGAGTTTGTTGTTCACTTTACTACGCGCGACAGGAAGCAGGAGGTCTACTCCCTCATGTGGGACCAGACTGACCTGTCTAAATTCCTCATTGCCGGGGCACAGAATGGTGGTCCTCTGGGTAAGTTACGAAAGCGTGTGCTCCACTCTCTCTTATCCTGTGTATACAGCCATGATACGCGATGACCGCAAAGTGCTCTTGTTACAAAAGCAGCAGCCCATCAAGCCTATCATCTACATGTACTCGTCTGCAGGAAAGCTTATTGAACAGATCCAGGTAAACTTTTAACAATAGATATTCTTTTTTCTGACGCATATACTAGTGGGAGAAGAATCGCATTATCGCTCTGGGGTGGACTGACCTGGAGGAACTGGTCGTAGTCACCGATGACGGCAACGTGCGTTTGTACCCTCTTCATGGATCTTATACCCAGTTCTCCCTTGGCAAGGTCGGTTATTATATGCACACAAGAAATTCAAATACTCAAGAACCTATCTCATATAGGACGCGAAAGATTACGGCATTATCGACTGCCAGATCTGGGGCGGTGGTCTCGTTGCCATGACAGGCCATTACCAATTGATTGCTGTCACTAACTTTCTGGAGCCGCGCCCGAAACGTTTGGCAGATACAAGCAAGTGAAAATGCTCCTACCTCCAGGCTATCCATTAACGTTATGTAGACCTGATCGAGCCACCGCATAGCTGGACCATCATCCCACCTCAGTACACGCTGAGCCGACACGTGGAAGTCTTGATCGCTACAGGTTCGACTATCGTCGTGGTAGACAGCAAAGAGACCCAAGATCAGGTAAGAGTGGACATGTTTGTGGCGTCTCACGTCTGAGTCTGGTTTCGCCTTCCAGCTTTTGCAACAAGGACCCTTTACCAAGATGGCCGTTTCTCCCAACGGCAAGTTCCTTGCTCTTTTTACGGCGGATGGAAAGCTATGGGTCGTCTCCACCGATTTCCAAAAGAACCTGTCCGAGTACGCTACCAAGTCCAAGATACCCCCGCAGCAGCTCGTTTGGTGCGGTACCGATTCTGTCGTGCTCTACTGGGACAAGATTGTCCTGATGGTAGGCCCCTTTGGCGACTGGATCAAATTCTCCTACGAGGACCCTATCTTTTTGGTGTCCGAGGTCGACGGTGTGCGTATCATCAGCAATGATAAATGCGAGCTCCTCCAAAAAATACCTGGTGAGTACTCGCTTTCCATCCTTGTCTTTTGCTGAGATTCTTGTAGCTGCCACTGAGGAAATTTTTAAGATCGGTTCAACATCCCCTGCTGCCATGCTGTTTGATGCGCTGGATCATTACGAGGTTTCTATCTAAGCCAGCTCTTTTTCTGATTTTCACTGACGATGTGTTGTAGAGAAAAAGCCCGAAAGCAGACGAGAACATACGAAGCATCAAATCCGATTTAGTTGATGCCGTCGACTGCTGCATCGAAGCCGCCGGATTTGAGTTCCAGTATTACTTCCAACGGGCGTTACTCAAAGCGGCGTCTTTTGGTAAGTGCTTTTTGGAGCACTACAATGCCGACCGCTTTGTTGAGATGGCGCAATCCATCCGCGTTCTGAATGCGATACGTTATTTCGAGATTGGTATCCCTTTGACTTATGCGCAGTAAGTCAAATTGAGAAGTCAAATTGACGTGGATGAATTGCTCGGCTAATCCCATGCTAGATATAAGCGATCGAGCAACGAACAACTGGTGGATCGACTTGTCAGACGTCATCAACATGTGTTGGCACTTCGCATCGCAGAGTATCTGAATGTGCGAACAGACAAAATCCTTACGCACTGGGCTTGTGCCAAAGTAAGTCAATCTATGTCCTGTCAAGGTCTGTTCTCACAACCATTTAGATCAAAAACTCTTCTGACGACGAAGAATCTATATGCCGTATCATTGTCGACAAGCTCTCCAGTAATCCCGGACTTTCTTATGCTGAAATCGCAAAGACAGCGTACAGCGCCGGACAAACACGTCTTGCTACTAAGGCAAGTCTCCAATAGTGTTGATGTTTTCGTAGCTGACCCGCCATGCAGCTGCTTGATTATGAACCCCGTGCCGCCGACCAGGTCCCATTGCTTATTTCTATGCAGGAAGACGAAACAGCTTTGGTCAAGGCTATTGACAGCGGTGATACCGACTTGGTTTACCTTGTGCTGTTCCATCTCAAACGGAAATTACCTCTTGGTGAATTCTTTCGCACTGTCAACAACAAGCCGCTTGCATGCAACCTGCTCGAGGTATACTGCAAGGAGCAGGACAGTGAGCTCCTCAAAGATTTCTACTATCAGGATGACCGGCAGATGGAAAGCGCCAATGTCATTCTATTGGAGGCCTTCCACCAGCAGGTAAAGAAGCACCATGGGTAGATGATGATATATGTGAAACTCACACCAGTGCATAAGGATATTCCGGAGCGTGTCAGTCGTCTCAAGGTAGCCTCCAAGGCTTACCAGGAGAATCGCGACTATGTATTTGAAGCCAAGGCAAGTGCAGGGATGAATTATTGAGTTTAGCTTACACTTTTCCTATAGGCCACGGACGAAGCGGTGAAGCTCTTGCACTTACAACAGCAGCTCGAAAAAGATGTCCACCAGTCATTTGTCGGCCTTTCAGTGAGCGAGACGATCTATAAATGCATGACGGAGGGGCAAGCGTCCCGAGCATCGAAAGTAAAGAGCGAGTTCAAGGTGCCTGATAAGCGTTATTGGTGGATCAAGCTGCGAGCCCTCGTGGAAATTCGGGACTGGGAGAGCCTCGAAAAGTTTGCCAAAAGCAAAAAATCCCCCATCGGCTACGAGGTACGAAATGTCTGCCTGACTTGCACATAAGTATTGATCCATCATGAATTATAGCCGTTTGTGGAAGAATGCATCAAAGCCAGACAATATCAGGAAGCCAGCAAGTATATTTTGCGATGCGATCCCCCCGTGCGGCCCATGCTCTTCATCAAGATTGGTGCCTTCAAAGAGGCGGGTGAGCAGGCCTTTAACAATAAGGACGTGGATGCATTGAGGTAAGCATTTGGACATGTATGAAGAAATGGACGTTGACAAACGGTGATTTATATAGACAAGTGCGAGCCAAGTGCAACAATCATGTGGTAGCTCAAGAAATCGATGCGTTGCTTGCACAGCTGAATGCGTAAAGACGAGGCAGCTTATCCCAGAACAGTGATAATATAAATGATCGTGTTAAACAATGCATAACAATACAACAGGAAAAAAAAAAGGTCGATATATGGGAAGGGAAGGGAGCGCTTAAACGTGGGAGAGTTCGACGACAAAGGCAGCCGCGAGCTTGGCAAATTCGGCCATATGCTCAAAGGACAACTTGTCGATCGTGTCACCAGAAGTGTGAATGTACTGGTTTGAGTCCTCAAAGGCACTCTCCATGACAAATGCAGAGGGGTAACCGAATTTACGCCACGAAGCATGGTCGGAGCAAGCATAGCCGCACTGGGTTTCGACATATGAGATGCTGGCATAAGTGTTGACGAGCTTCTTGATGAACTCCGTCAGCTGCACAGAGGGGTATGAGTGAGTTCAAAGTGACAGAATGCAGTTTCTTGCTATCTTTTACCTGCTCATCGACATAGTCTGTAGTAACACCGATCACTTCGCCACGAGCACCAATGTAGCCAGTCATGTCAATCTGCATCATGGCGAGAATATCGCGGCTATCCTGAGCGTACTGTTCTGCGACGGCTTGGCTGCCTAGGAGACCACCCTCCTCAGCGCTGTACCAGTGGAACTCCACAGGGCGCTCAGGAGCAAAACCATTCTCTACCAAGCTTCGGAATGACTCAAGAATGGTGACCGTACCACTGCCGTCATCCTGGGAAGAGACAAACTTCAGTTGCTGCTTCTATAAATCATATATCGAACACTTACATCGGCACCAGGAGCACGACCAAAGCTGGGGAGCCACATGTTGAGGGAGTCTTGGTGGGCACTGATAATCACCGCTTCGTTGGAAAGGGTTTCGTTGGTGCCCTCGAATCGTGCAATAATGGAGAATTGGTCCCACTATAAGGGCGTGTCAATAAAGGAGCAGATTTAGAGTCTATACTACATTACGCTGTGCTTGAACTCTTTAACAGAGATGGCCTCGTTATCGGCAGCAATGTCGCGGATCCTGCTTATCAACCAGCGAGAGGATTTGGCACCCCAAGAAGACTTGTAGTAGCGGTTATGGAATTTCGTGAATCGGGTGAGATGTGCTTTCATTTCGTCTGTGCGGATGTCTTTAATGAAGCGATTGACTTCCTCCTGGTATGCAGGGGTGATGCTGGCGAGATCTATGTATTATTATATTGTATAGCCATGCATCAGAGTGTGTCCTAAATAGTTGATGTAATCAGCTTACCATATTTAGACTCGCGCAGGCTGGCCACTCTCCAAGTGTTGGAATCCGTTATATCCATGAAACGGACATTTTCACGCTGCAGCCTCCTGATATCTGAGCCGGTCATCCACTGTGCAGGATATTGTTCGCTGTACATTATAAGGACATAAATGAGCGTCCTGTTCAAACAAGGCCCAAGAACTCTCTTTCTCACCTGAGCTGAATGAGCCGAAGCTCGGACATGTTATTGTCAACAATGTCCTCACCGTTAATCTGCACATTGACGGACAGATCAGCCTTGACAAGCAAGCTCGAGGCGAGCAAGCCCAAAGCCAGGAGACATTTATACATGATAAGAGAAAAAGCAAAGGTAAAGGGGAGGTGAAGTGAAGTGAGAGAGAAAGGGAAAAAAAGGGTGTGAAAATGGTACACCCCGGATACGCCTCAGGTTTGCAGCACTTTGCCAGCAAGCCTTGGTTGCTTGGATCGCCTTTCGCCACTTACTCCGAATCTTAAACCTCGCTAAAAAAAGAAAAATCTTTAGCACGCTCGCACCCGGTCTGGCTATCTAATTTTTCCTCTCGCCAAGTCTTGCCAACCCATACGCGATAATTGATCACACTCCTCTGCTCTCTCTTCTGTTCGTCCAGGCAAAAGTTGGCTGTAACTATCATGCAGGATAATATTGACTCTCCGGCATACTTTTTCTTTCTGCGATCGCTTTATTTTCCCTGATAGAAGCCAATTGACGAAGAGAATGTTTTGAGTAGAGGAAAATCGGAAATTAGATGCTCAAGTGAGACTAAATACTGAAGGGTAACTTATATAAGCGTCGATCGTGCCAAATTGTGGCAAAACTCGTATCCGCGGATATATGGATTGCTTTTCTCGACAAAAAGAGGAACGTTTATTGTTCTGTTTCCATGGTTAACAATATACCAGTGGAGTGACAACAAGGATGTCGCCATTAGTTTCTGCATTACTTACTCACATATTACAGTCCGAATGGACACACTTTATGCTGTTCTCTTAGCTTACCAACCCCTGTTCTATTTCTATCTAATCAGACACCAAAGTCAGATCTGACACACACACGCGCATAGTTATACATGTATACATATTGGATCCTTCTATCCGACAGTGGTCTTAAAGCGTTCATCCGAACATGTGTAACGTGACGTATGGTAGCCATCATCTTTCAGTAAAATATCTATGTAGTTGAGACACTCACACTTTACAGTACCACACTACATCGTATCGTGTTGCCTCAGGAAAAATCTCCAACTTCTACCTTAAAATTAAAGTTTGAAACAATAAGTGGGCAATGCTGTTTCTGCATTGCCATGGCAAAATCGTAAACCTAGCAAACCATATTCACCCCTCGTCGCTTTGTCAAGGTTCCTGGATGACGCGTGCGTAAACCTGTGTCAGGTGAGTTTCCACCTCGCTCATCCAGTCGAGCGTTGCTAATACTTCCACCGGGCTTATGTATGGCCGATTGATGTAGCGCAAGTAGTACATCACGTCAAATCCGTTTGTATGAATTTATTCCTAAAACACATAAAACGGATTATTATTATACTGTATTACTACAGATATTATACTTATTGACGCCTGTCGAACAATGATCTTCGACTTAGACATATATAACAGGGTGCCTTTTTTGACATCATTGCCGCGGAATATGTTGCGTAACTTTGCCACAGGAGGGACGTCATCATGCGTTTTCCCAGGTTCCTTGTTGCCATTGGATATATGTATAAGGTGAGAGGGCGGTCAGACGAGGCAAAGCTGCATGAGCGTATGCACATCGTACATGGGCCCCTTCTCTCACGGTCGAACCCACTCCACAGCAAAGCCTTAGCTACGGAACTCTCATTGGGGATCTTGATTAAGCAAGCGGGACATACTTATGTTCGCGTCTCAGAGGAACGAGGACTGTCCTCTCATTATATATTCAGGAGTGGCATAGATCCATTTTGTCCTTTTCATTTTCATTTTTGCTGTAAATACCAAGGCTGAGCATTTGTAGTAACACCCTTCCCTCTATTGCTTTTCTATTCTTTAACCTGAGCGTAATTATTTCCTTTGGTTACGTCCTACTGCGAGTTTTATGTCTCTCTGCATCTTTCACGACAACAACCGGGCAACCCACAGATTTTACTTTTTTTGCATCCTTTTGGGCGCAATGGAAAAGCCGCTCCAATCCTATTGGCAAAAACGATCATACGTGTAGGCTTTCGCGTGTATCATCATTTGGACGCAGATACGGATGCAACAGGAGACCACATTCATTTTGCAAAAAAGGTTGCTTACATTAACTATGAATAAGTGAGAAATGAAAACGGTACAAGAAAACCAACCCCCATTTAGTTTCCATTTCTGTTACACGGAAGCAGAAAGCTTCCACATAAGAAGTCTTACCCGCATATTTAGAAGAGCTGAATTTTCAGAACTCGCCGACGTCTCCACTGAATAGACATAGAGTTTCCAGACGTAGCCATAAATCATTACCTCCTTACTGCGCTGTAGATTATTAGATATAAATCGAGCAAAACATGTCCTAAAAGACTTTTTGTATCATTGCCCGTGTAAAGCCGCAACAATGTCAGGTGGGACAGCAGCCAGGAGGAGTTCTACCATTGGTGAAAAATCAGTAAACAGCAAAATGTATAACTGGTGAATGCACCAAGTGTCTAACTAGTATGAATCGAAGAAGGACAGGAAAGAGAGAAAGCATAAGAGCTGGATCAGAAGAAGGAAGACAGCTTTGACCCAGTCATTGGACCTGATGGCGTAGTATAATACATACGCAGCTTTGGGCCATTTACAGTATTGCCGAAAAAGACCCTGACCCAGTGCACAAAGAAGTCGGGTGTTCCCAAGTCGGGACTATAGTAGTAAGCGTCACGTAGCACTGTAGCTCTGGAATATTTTTATTTTTTGTCACAGGTGAGCATATCCATTTTGAGCGGGAATCGGCGTGCATCAGAGATCATCGGGACAAAGGCGCCAACCAAGAATAAGGCATCATGAATGCAACCTTCTCATCTTGCATAAACACCTGATCATTTCCCACATGGGGCGCACCTGCCGCTTGCTCTGCATGCGCCACCCGCCTATTCTTCTTTAACTCTCATTCGAACCGCTCCCCCGCATTTTTTTTTCTTTTCTACATATTTTTCTGGTGTGTCCCTGCTGCTCCTCTTGTTGGTTCCTACCTTTCTCGAAATACCCTTTTTTTCGTTTTTTATTTTCCAACTTTTTTCTTTACCTCTCCCACTCTTTATTTTCTTGAATCTCTGGCAATTGCGTTTCGAGATCTTGCCCGTCATCTTCTTCATCGACCATACGTCTCTAGGTCTCTCGCCATAACGCATCATACTTTATGTCGTATCGCGCCGAAACGCGGCTCAGCGGCAGTGACCTCGGACCAAACACCATATCCCAATCCTTGTACCCTCCCGTCACACACTCGTTCTTCAGACCACAGTCTTCCTCCATGGTCAGTGCACCACCGCCGACTCCATTGGCTTCTACCGTGCGTCCAACACCTATAAAGACTTATGATCCGCTACAGCTACATTCGGTAAATCTGAAGTTTTGCTCCTGCATTTAATTTGCATTACCTGTACTTGGGGCCTATGTTTGTTAACGCCATGACCCCCCTCTCTCTCTCTCTCTCTATTTCGCTCTGGTTTGCTGTCTATCTTTTTTCTCTCTCTGTTCACGCTGCAGAAAAACGAAGCAGACCCCCCTGCGCCGGCGTACGTCAACGACAATGACCTTTCTTCACGTGTGAGTTACTATCAGCTGCCGCCTATCGTCATGACGGGCACAGACCTTCCGTCGACAAGGGCCAGAATCCAGAATGACAACGTTCGCAACGATGATTTTCACACGGCATATCATGCATACCGCAATGACAACAACAAACACGCAAGCGCTCACACATTCGATTATCCCAGCCATCAGCCTAGTCCTCCTTCGCCTGACAGTCCCCACAACATCGACAACAGACACCTTGGCAGTCGGTCCGATAGGGGTTCATCGGGATATCTCCTGTTTTGCGCCGATCAGCGAAGTAACCGAGCTGCAGATGCCCAAGCTCCAGACGACTCAATTCTCGATCGGCGTTGGCAAGAGCTCCCACAGGTATGGTTGCACAGCCGTAAATGGAAATCAATGCATGACCCTGTAACCTATTTTCGCAGAACGACAAAAAGGAGTACCACCGACGAGCCATAATTATCAACGCAAAAGCAGACGATGACAGCACGTCTACAAGTGCAAGGAACGCATCGCCACCCCTGAAACGCAGTTTTCGAGAAATGGAGCAGCAGGACAGTCGTCAAGGTGGTCAAAGTGGTGGTCGGAATTTGTCCTACGGGCTCCAGCATCTTGTATCACCTGAAGCTATTAGGACCGCTGAGCAGGAAGAGCAAGAGGAGGCTATGGGCAGCTCCACTCGCCGCCCGTTCTCGGCATTTCCGTCCTTCCTCACCATGAAGCACATGCACGAACAACGAGAGGAAACTGCCACAAGCTCACTGAGCGGCGAGGAAGACGAAGCGGCAGACGAAGGACTCGACGACGGTCTCATGTATGGCGACCGGGACATGTCCATCGTGGACGACGACGAGTTCGCCCGAGCGCAGTCTATTGTAGCCTTGCCCATTCCGGCCCATCCTGCAGACCAGCATGATGGACCCATGTCACCCTCTAGCTCCTCTTCAACTACCCTCTTGTCGGCTGGCCCCCCAGAGGATGAATACCCACCTTGGTCACGCGTGGGCGTGGCCTCTCGGCTTGGCGCTGCTGAGGCCGAAGCTATCCAGTCGCTCGGAGAAATCGGCGGCAAGGAAAAGGTGCGCGAGCGCTTAAAACGACCTCCCAACGCCTACCTGCTCTTCAACAGAGACATGCGAAGAAAGCTTCTCGAAGTATCTCCAAAGATGACCGTCGCAGAAATAAGCAAGGAAATAGGTGAGCGCTGGAAGCTCCTGTCTCCCGTAAGTCTGCTATATCCCTTTTTTGTATCGTATAAAAATGATCACA
>VAFG01000366.1:762652-789658 GCA_013461545.1 Syncephalastrum contaminatum | reverse complement strand
AAAAAAAAAAAAAGGAAAAACGCCAGGAATATATCAAAGAAGCTGCCATGATCAAGCAAGACCATCTCAAGAACCATCCGGACTTTATTTACACCCGACGATCCAAAGCGCAGTTGGCTGAAGCACGCAAATTGCGCAAGTCCAGGACCGAGCCTAAAAAGAAGATGGTTACCAAACCCTCTCACTCTAACGCAATACGGTCGCCGCAACCAGGAGGCCCCCGTGACCCGCGCGGTCGCAAAAAGAAGCGTCACCGACACCCAACGGCTCCCAAACATCCGATGTCTGGATTCTTGTTCTTTTTGGCTGCTGTGCGGCCTCACGTGGCTCGCCAATTGCCGGGTTCAACCGTTGGACCCATCAGCAAAGTGATTGCCTCCCAGTGGCGTGACATGAGCGAAGAAGAGCGGTTACCCTGGCTTCAAAAAGCTGAAGAAGACAAGGCGCGATATGCCCGTGAAATGCGCATCTACACCTCTCAACAAGAAGCGCAACGGGATCTTGACGATGGCTCGGTAGCCGCTGTGATGCAGATGGTCAGTAGTGAGCAAACCTATGCTTACGACGCCCCAGACCACGGCCTCCTCGACGTTTCTTCGTCCACCTCTTCCGATCATATCACAACTTCCTCTTTTATGTATGCTAATTCTACAGCTCACCCATCTCCTCCTGTTCATCTTTCTGTTGCTACTGGTATACCATCCAATTCGGTGGCATAAAATTGGCAACTTTTCTGATCTGCACATTTTTCTGTGCGGACATGTGCACGTATGTGTGAGAGTGTGTATATGTACCACCCAGCACGAAAATGAACAATGGTGGCTTTATTTCAAATGTCTGTGCACCCATCGTGCAGCACGAGCATACTATCTGTAATTAAGTCGACCGTTGTAGCGTCCATTACAAATCACATGCAATCAATCGTCATGACGATTTACTTTGTTTTCCGCTTTATTCATTGCATACAAGTGCCTCGTTGCTGTATGCAACCGAGATACAGGAAACGTGGTCTTCTTTGCAGCACAAAAGGTCATGTACTTGAATATGGTTCAAACGGAGCATGAAAGAAGCTGCCATGGTGAAGAATAGGGTCCAATATTGTCAGGCTGCCTCGTACATCAAAAATGATGATGCATATCCTTTGAAGTATTACGACGCGAAAGCACGACAATTCTGCCTTTGCGTGGATGCATGTGTGTTTATATTTTCTGGCATGTGATTCATGTATAACACATGGCCTCAATATCACGAAACGCCCTTCTTTCTCCCTTTCGAGACGTCCCACTTCCTCTTCTCTTTCTCTTTCACTTTTTCAGACTTATCAAGAAAGTCCGCGCAAAAGGGCTCTCCTTGTCTTTCCCTCTCCTTCTCTCATTCCTCCGTCAATTGTTGCCAGAGTTGCTTTCCTCTTACTCGTTCACACCTTCGTTCATCACTGCCATGCTGAGAGGAGCACCCTCCAGCGGTAATGAACCTGATTCTGGTGCAACAACACCTACCAGTACGGGTCCCAACGAGGATCTGCCATCCTTGCTTCATGTCCCTTGGAAGCAAACAGATTCCATGACTTGGCATCATGCTTTGCTGCAGTATATCACAGATGCTTATGCTGAAGACCCAGTGACATACGAACCTGACGCAGACGCACTCGACCGCTTGCGGGAGGATAGTCTTCTCAGCAACACTACTCCTAGCTTGACAACTCTCGAGCGGCTCTTTACTTACTATTCCCAAGTATCTTTCATCTGCTCTCGCTTCCCTTTGAATGTATGTGACAATTCCTCGTGTTATGGTTGGAGAACGAGACTGATGACTTGTAAATAGATTAATCTCGGGTTTCCATGGCGCCCGGCGTTTAAGCCATCATCGAAAACAGGAGGTACGACTACCCCTCTTTGACTAAGATCTATGCATTTAATGATGTCGATTAGAATCCTTGAGCAATCTCAACTATGAGAAATCATGTGTCCTTTTCTGCATCGGTTCTGTCTACTCTCAGCTTGGCTGTAACGAGAGCCGCATTTCGACAGATGGCATTCGAAAATCCTGCAACTACTTTCAGCACGCTGCAGGCTGCTTTCAGCTCATTGAAACCGAATTCGCCGCTGATCTGCGGGTTGCAGTGCAGCCCACCGATTTGGATACCGCAACACTGCGCTCAATTATCAATTTGATGCTGGCGCAAGCCCAAGAATGTGTCTGGCAAAAGGCAGTAATGGAGCACATGAAGCATGGCACGATTGCTCGCCTCGCTATTAAAGTAGCCGATTTCTACGAAGCTGCTTTGCCTGGCGCACCTTCTGACTGGCGTACCTATATGGAAGTCAAAGCCGCCTATCTGACAGCTGTGGCGCAGTATCACAAGGCTAACGAATGCATATCGAATGGACGTTATGGCGAGGAGATTAGTCGGCTGCGTGCAGCTGAGGCATATAACCGCAAGGCCTTGGACGCCATAGCCTCCAGCTACGGAGGCATCTTTCTTACGCGCAAAAACAATCGAATTCAAGAGTCGTTTGCCAACGACGTGCGTTTGCTCGAAGAGTCCATCGAACGTGACCTTATGCGAGCAGAGAAGGACAATGATTTGGTGTATCTCGAACCGGTGCCTGACGCATCCCAATTAGCACCCATTCTCCGGTCCGAGATGGTCCGTCCCATCGCTCCTCTGGACGTGACAGAGCCTACTCATTGGTTGAAAGAGGTCGATGAATCTTGGAATCACCCATTATTCGAGAAACTTGTACCATTTGCTGTGCATCAAGCGGCTAGCGTATATCGCGACAAGAAGGACTACGTTGTGCAAACTGATATCGTGGCGAGATGCATGGAACTGCATGACAATTATAAACGGTAAATGCCGAGTCAACGATAGCCAACGAAAGCTCATATATGGCATTTGTAGCATCTGTGATGAATTACAACTGCCACAGGCAGTTGACACGGTCGACCCCCACACGATACCCGCAACGCTGATTGCATGCGCCGAAGAAGTGCAAGACGAGGGAGGCGCACAAGCCATCCGCGATATGCTTAACAATGTGCAACATATGGCCAATAAGGTGGGCGAGCTCATTGATGAGGGATTCAATGCTCTAGAGGAAGAAAACGAAGAAGACGAGATAATGCGACGGCGTCATGGCAGCTGTAAGTCCGAATGTCCATGCTTGGAATTACATATCTAGTACTGTTTGCTGATCAACAAAACGCATACGCATGCAGTATGGAGCCGGCCTCCGTCGCAGCACCTGACATCCGCTCTGCTAACGCAGGGCAGCAAATATCACGATACACTTCAAGCTGCGCAAAAGGCCGATCGCATCGTCCGTGCCAAGGTGAACAATTGGAGCAAGGCCATTGAGGCGCTCTCGAAGCCCATTCCGGATCTTATCCGGAGCCTGCCGTCCGTGACGGACGACGAAAACTCGCAGTTTCCCACTGACTTGCTGGAACGGATACGCGTGCTTCTTCAAGAATGCGATGATGCCCAGGCACGACGCCAATATACCATGGACGAAGCACGCTCTCTGGCGGCAGCTGACGATATCAGCGAAGCATTGTTGGCCAAGGCGGCAGCGCTTACCAACGGCTCTCCCATCGTCAAACTCGAACCTGAGCAGTTCAATGATGTCTTCACGCGCGAGCTGAAGAAGTATGAAGGCTTACAAGCCCAAGTGGAGCAGTTTACCCAAAAGCATTCGCACCTTTTGTTGCGCCTACGTGAAGCACACGAACAATTCTTCTTAGTCGTGCAAGGGAACGCTACTGTAGCGCGACGTGAGAAGGCCATAAAAAATTTAGAGCAGGCATTCGTTAAGCTCAAGGAGATCCGAGTCAATCTCGTAGAAGGAATCAAGGTATGAAAATAGGATGCGAAGGCCAGAATATCAGCCGGCTCAAACTGTTATAGTTTTACTCGGAGTATACAGACACGTTGACGCAGTTCCGTGATGCATGCTGTGATTTCGCGCTCGCACGCCGCATGGAAGCCTCTGAACTGGGAAGGTAAAGAGACATCGGATACTATTAGTCTCCTATGCTGGCTGTCAAAAGAAAGGCCATCCGCCGTCGCCCGTAGCGTTTTGTACTTTATATTATCATATCTACCATTCAATATATCAAGATATCCTTTCAAAAGGCTTTAGTAAGTGTGCTTCTATTTATTGTAGGAGCTCACAATATATTTCATATCAAGATTCTCTTCGTGATATATATTAAAATTACTATATGCTTACATTCTTCAATTTAATTTTTGCTGGCGAACATTCGAGAATTACCTGCTAGCAAGCTCCCTAAGCACAATACTATAGAATGTTTCTGATGCAACCTTTTATATACACTTCTGAGTTTGAGGAAGTAGGGGGTAAATGGTGAATGACGGATACGACCGAGGAAGCTCTCATCGGTGAGCTTGAGCAGCCTTTGCGTTTGCATAACGTTGTCGGTTGTCAAACTCATGTGAAGCACTGTATCTCGGCAAGCTAAAAAGCCTTGTGAGTACGCATATTATACAAGCAGGACAACTTACTCTTCCGGTTTGGCGGGCGCCGGCTCAGTAAAGAAAAAGTCGTGGTCGAGAGCGTCCATCGCAGTCAGTCTCTTCTTTGGATCCAATACGAGTATCTTCGATAGCAAATCGACCGCCAGCGGATCACATTCATCGAAATCGACTTGCATACGTCCTTTGTAGTGGTCAAAATGAACCTTATTGGCATCGGGCAAATCCTTCCACCCAGGCATTGTCTCTTCGGTGGGAGAGCCGACTAGGCTAAAGATGCGTTTGAGTTGATCCATGTCGTCGGAGCCCTGAAGGATTGGGCGCCCTTTCAGAATTTCACCCAGAATACACCTGTTTCCAACGATAAGTTGTAAGCAAGAAAGCAAGAGATGAGAAGAGCACGAAACGATGTGATAGGTATAAATGGGGAAAGAAGACCTTACCCGACGCCCCACATGTCGATAGCAGAGGTATATTTGCGTTCTCCCAGAAGCAACTCAGGCGGCCGATACCATCTCGTGACAACGCATGCTGTATAGTCGCGACCGTCTTCTTCAATACCTCGGGCAAGACCAAAATCGGCGATTTGTAAAATTCCTTTGTTGTCGATCAGGAGGTTAGCGGCCTTGATATCTCTGTGTAAAATTTTGTTCTATAAATGGGTGAGTTGGGTGATGAAAGAGTACGGATAGCGACATACATGATGAAGGTATGCGGTGCCTTTGAGCAGTTGTTGGAAATATGTCTTGATATGAGAAAGGCTGAGATTGGCGGAGGGATTCTCGAGCAAGCCGGCCAAGTCGTGATCCATGTAAGGAAACACCATGTATACTTCTGTTTGCTCGCGTCGGCCGGACTCGTCTTTCTCTACAAAACTGGGTCATGAGAACCCTGTACTCAAAGGGCACATGTAGCTAGTATTACTCCTAAATATCGCCATATCTGTGAGAGAAACCACGTTTGGATGATTAAGCTGTTTAAGGATCTTGATTTCTCGCACAGCCGTGATCGGGATCTAAGGTGCAAGACAATTAAACGATTGAGCTTAGCACGTAGAAAAATCGCTTACGCCTTCCTTTTCGTGGTGCATCAGAATCCTCTTCAGAGCCACGATTTCACCCGTCTCCTTGTTCGTTCCTTTGTGCACCTCTCCGAAGGTTCCTTCTCCTAGCTTGGACTCCAATTTGTACTTGGCTAGCTTGGAAACACCTGTAAAGTTGTGTTTTTTCTTTTTCAATGGGGTCTGAGGCTTTTCATAATTGGGGGTGGCTGTAGAGTACGCCGGAGAAGTGCCCTGGTCTGAGCCATCGTTGCTGGTCTGGCGGGAGGCGTGGGAATACAGAGAACGATCGCTGCGCTTCAGATCAACCTCTCCTCGCTCTGGATCGTCTGGAGATTTGCGTTTCATTATATGAGGTAGTAGAACTAACAGGAAATGGAATGCGCAGAGACAACAATAGAAGAATGACTTGATGCTGAGTGAACCGAATTTGGCCTATACACTCGCTCACAGCTGTTGCTGGCTTTTCAATCCCAGCTCATCATCCTTCTCTTGTCTTTCTTCTCGCTTCGTGTCCTCTTGAACTGACCGTGGCAAATGACAGCATAGGATGCTCATCAATATTATATGCTACTCACCGCATGTCCATAGCAGCTAACTATTTCTATGCCCTAAAAATGTGCAAGTCTATCAAGATAGTGATAGAGAACGGACGCCGGACCGGGACTAAATTACTTGACAGATGAGTCCAACAGCTATCAACTCATACACAGACTAGAAGATAGCATCAGCCCCATACTAGTCCCTCAAAGGAAGTCTCAGCTTATTTTGGTTTGTGCAAGTGCTCTCCAAGGAAGTATACTCAAAGAAACAGTTACCGTAATTTCATGCGTAAAGGATAGAGATGCACTATGTACGTGCGTACGTATAAACGTACCGACAATGAATATATTATAATAGTGGGGCTTGATGGCTCAATAACTTGTCTATCGATATGAATACCCCTACAGTACGAAAGATGAAATGCAGAATACCAGCACCAGAACAACAGGCCTTGATGTTGTTTCGCCCGAATTGGTCTTGGTTCACAGTGCTACACAAGCTGAGACAGGTCTTTATCACTGAGCTTGCAGTTGCACGAACGAATGAAATTTAAGGCTGACAATTCTTCTTATCAGCAACCACACTCTTTATCTTATAAGCACTCTTTCTCTTTTCCTTATTTTTCTTCCGCTTTTTCGGTGCCCATGGCAAGCCGAAAGTCAATTCCATTCTTTACTACCAGGAGCGGATACGATCAAACCAACTCTACTGTTAATTACGACCCAACGTCTCTTGGGCTTTCCTCTCTAAATTCCAGTCAACACGCCAATGTTTATCGCGAGTGGATAGACGACCTTTCCATTATTGATGGTGTCTATTATGAATCTACTGAGCAGGACAACTTTGATGGTGCGTACTGCTTATTTTAAACATAAACGGAAAGATACAGAAATATCACTCTTACCATGCACAATCTGACCGATCAGATGGAACCAATGTGGCCAGCTTTGCACGAGACGTCACACAAAAGCATTCCGCATTGCAGCATTTGCTTCGATCTGAAGTACTGTATACAGGAGAATTACTGTCCTTTATTGAAGTTTTGGATGTATGGATATATCCATGGTTCTCTGATCGGTCACAGCAGACGTACCAGCGAGAGAAGCAGCTCCTCCTTTCAAGCAAGAAGCAAGACTTAGACAATTTACACAACGTCTGGAAGAGCGTTTCGATGATCCACCGCGAATTTTTAAATGATCTAGATCAAAGGTATACTTTGCATAAGTACAAGCGAGAAAGAATACATTTCTATCATATTTGTTGTCGTTGAACGCACATGTATTAACATTTACCGCAAAGACTACAGATCTGGGGGCCGACACAACTAGTCTCGGATGTCTTTATGCAGCTGGTAAGCCTATTACATGCTGGCATAAATTACGTATGTATGGGTACTGAAGATGGGTATACTATGTATAAAAGATCCAGGGCATCCGTGGTCCTTATGAAGATCTCTGGAGTCATTATTCACTCGGTATTGTTGCCTTTGATATGCTCTATCGAGATCCGCTCTTCATCAAGCACATAGAGGTAGACGAGCATTACAACCTTTTTTAAACTTACTAATGTGTACTACCCAAACGTGCTCGAATACAGAGCAAGTCAAAGAATGACCACAGCAAGAAACAAAGTAATACCTTTCCTAGCGGCTCTCCTACTGCAGCTGCCATTGCCGTCGCCAACCGTTACCGTCGGCCATCAGCAGCATCTTGCTCTACACACTCCTCCATCGTCGGTTCGGTCTCTATTCAATCGATGTTAGAGTACCTCTCTATGCCCCTTAGCCGGATATCCACCTATACATCCATCCTCTCCACACTTGCTCGCCATACCAGTCTAACACATCCAGATCATAATGGTCTGACGCAATTGCTCCATCAGTTCGATAGGCTAGAGATATCCTGGAACGAAAAGTATGATATTAATCCAAATATGTGCTTTTTTGCTGTTTTATCTAACAAGTTGGTTTCACTTAATATTGTACTGTAAGAATCAACGACTGCAAAAATCATCTAGCTATCCTGGAGGCTTACCATACCATCGCTCTTTGTCCTGCAACTGTCACACCACACCGCCGCCTATTACTTCGCGCACCGCTCGTTAAAGTTAACCTCGACGATCCCAGCGATATTTCTGATCAGCGAATCTACTATCTATGCAACGATATGCTCTTCTTTTGCCGAAAAAAGCCCAAGACGCTCACTTTACAATACAAAGGCTCCTTGTCACTCATGCAGGCTCTGGTTCGCCCTATTTTACCACAGCTTGCCGGGGAAATGCTCCAGGGAACCCCATGGATCCGCAAACCTGTCTTTCCATCATTGACTCGAAAAAAAAAGAATGCACCGAGTCCCACCCCACCCGAGCACGAGAAGGCGGTCTACGGAATTGAAGTGCTGGTGCCTGAAAATAACGCGGATTACATGGCCGCTTTCCATCAAAATTATGCAGGCACTGGTCCTACAGTTCGTCGTCGTCACGTACTACGTATGCAGTCGCGTGAGGATCAAGACACATGGCTCCACCATTTGCAAGCAGTCATCCAAGCTGTGAATGTACCTCCTGTGACCGTCATTCGATAATGTCAACAAAATAGCATTGACAGCACACTTGCTTTTTATGTGGGCAACGATGCTGTCCAGTCCCATTGCTCCCAATCCTTCATAAACTCTAACTGTCTGGCACGATTTTCGCTCTGGTGATGGTACTTGGGTCGCCGCCATCGCTCTGGGCCAATGTCAAGCATACCCGCAATTGTTTCCTACAAGATTATGTATTTATGAGTATCCCGTCCCGCTATCTAATACAATGCACGCTCTGTCATACCTTGCCAAACCACTGTGGAAACTCTTTTTCGTCTTCAATGACATGTCCGTAGCTTTCGTCAAGGCCGACCCATACGTGGAAGTAGGGCAAGTCTTTGACCATAGCCCGACGGAACCCGCCGCGAGACGTTGTGTCGATCAGCTTTTTGTGCTGTGACCATTCTTCACCAGAGGAAAGGATAGCTTCCTTAAAATATGCTGGTGCGTCTTCATATACCCCATACGGTACAGGTATGACTTCAATAGCAGTGTGACGGTGCTGACGCAGGGCCAGGACGGTTTCCATAAATATAACGCCGTGACCTTGCTCGTTAAACATTTGGATGAGGCACTTTTGAAAATTCTAAGATGCAATACTGGTTACCTGGTGTTTGTTCTTTCCATAGTAACACTTACTCGCACTTCATCCCAAACATCATCATCGCACTCTAGCATGGACGACACATGCTGCAGAGGTACAATCTGGCAATGTCCAGGGACGAGTTCTTGCACGTTGGGCAGCGCCAAATATGTCAAAGTTCCAAGCGAGACCATGGCGCACTGTGGCGGCTTCGTATCATGGTAGCAATAGCGACATTTGTCAAGCGCCTGCTGTGTGCGCTTATAATCTACAGCTCTAATTAGCTCATGTTAGACAACGACCTTTTTTTTGCCACGTACCAGAAACAGCCATCTGTCGTTTTTGCTGCTCTGTAAGTCCTTTTCGGGTGCCCATAACATCGGCTTTTTCGTCCATGTAGTCAAGGTCATTCTTAAAAGGGATTCAGCCATCGTCCGCTTACTCGAAACAAAACATACCTCAAAAGAAGCATCTGTTGCAATCTTGTTGGCGAATTCAAGATCCATATTACCCTGTGCCTGACTGCCGGCTTTTTCTTGACGGAGCATATCCATCAATGACATGTTATCATCCGTGGTACCATATTTGAGACGCTCGCCGGTTTTGGGATCGTGGGTGCCTTGGAAGCGCTCCTTGTTTTTGCCCTTTCGGTCTTTGCTGCTGGTACTGTCATTCTTAAGGGCATAGTCGTATAGTCGCCCTCGGCTGTCAATAGTGGGCAATACGTTAACGGAAGCAGGACCCTAAGAGTAATATAAGTATACACATAGTCATAATCGTATTCACTATATACCTCAGTAGCTATGCCGTTCTGTGCGTCTTCAAATCGTCTCGCTTGCTCGTCATATTCACGTTGCAACTCGTCCACATTGTCCTTTCCCATCAATTTTGCTCGCATAAGGTCTGCGCTTAGCTTGTTGAGCTGATCGCGCGACATGACAGGTTCCGAAAAAGCACGAGGAAGATCATGCTGTGTAATGATTACCGGGGTCGTTGGTTCGCTAGGTTGTTCTGGAGCAGCAGCTTTTGCTAACCGTTCAGCTGCTTCTTTCTCCTGGGGAGTAGGCGAGTCTGGACGACGACGCTTAGCATCACGGCCAAATTCATCTTGTTCAGGACGACGAAATTTCTGTTGTCGAGAAGTATCCGACTCTGTGAAGACGTAGCGACGGGAGCTATCGCCCTCGCGACCTTTGCGACTCCCTCTGCCGCTGCGGTTACCGAGGAATTCTTCCTCATCCAGTGCTTCCCGGAGCTTTTCGTACGACTAACACAATAGTGAGTACCTTGACCAATTACAGATGACCGTGGTTAACATACACCATAACGCTCAAGAGCGACTTCTTCAAGCGATCTGCCTTCATCACTGGCTTGCTCTCGGATACGCTTCAACTTCATCATGCGCCACTTTGAGCCAGCATCACCAAATTTGACGGTGGATTTCTCTTGAGGATATTCGTCCACGGACATTCCAGTCTTGAAGTGCGGGTTTAATTCGCGTTCGCTGATCTTGAGCTGTGGCAAGTGGAGAGTCGTGGTTTAGTTTGGCAGTATAGAAAGAGTCTTTTCTGTTCTTCCTCACCTGATCGGGGTCTGGTTTATTGGAAACTGGTTTTTCCTGAGATCTACCGAGCGATCCAAAGTCGAAGGATTCGTCTAGCATCCAAGCTTCTCGCTGAACAGGTGCATTGTTGCTAGTAGTTGCTGCTGCTGCTGCTGCTGCAGTTGGAGTAGTTGTCGTAATGGTAGATTGCTCTGCTGGAGGAGTTCCTTCATCTGCTTTTTCGACCCAGAGTGAAGGATCCGAGTAGTCAATTTCCTTGTCGTCGTGCTTGGACCTTTTATGCTTCTTGTGCTCTTTCTTTGATTTCTTCTTGTGCTTATGTTCACCCATGACGCGAAAATGATCGAAAGAAAAGCAGCAGAATAATGACGCACTTTAAAAAGTGATGCGCGTTGAATTCCCGATAAGGAAAACGCTTGATTCATGTTACCTCATTCTCTCATTCACTTTTTCTTTTATGCTCTCTATGTGATGGCCATTCCAGCCAGAGCTAGCTATATGTCTATGAATGCTTCATTGTGTTGTATAATATGCAAAATAAATAGATAGATAGAGTACAGAAAACAAAAGGACCAGAGTATTTAATCTCTGACGCGTTTGGACATGGCATGGTACTGAAAATTAAGGTATTAGATAGTTGTCATTGTAGAGTTTTTACACTACTTACAGGCAGTTCATCGTTACTCGACCGAGACTTGAGCCAACGCTGTAAGTAGAAAATAGGTGCAGATGAGTATACTTTCATAGTTTGAATTTAGCACCGCTCTTACCTTAATTTTGGGAAGTCTAAAGACAAACAAGACCATGACTGCAATAACAATGACCACGTTGAGCGTCATATCTGCGCCGTCTTCCTTGTATTTATCGGCAGGAAGGAATCCTGAAGGTAAGCCGGCGTTCCCAAACTCTTGTGCAGATTCACCATAGAGCCCAGTATCCAGCTGAGGCTTCTCTTTTTCGATCGCATCCAGTGCTTTGTCGAGGGTATCGTTGATAGCTTCAAGCTCGGCCTCAACCTCTTGACTGCCGTTTGTTGAAGGCTTCTCCAGCTCCACCGATCCGGGTTCGTCGACTTCGACTTCTGATTCGGGGTTTGCTTCGTCTTCTTGTTGTTCTTCTTCCTCTTGATCCGCTTCACTGGCAGCACCTTCTGTCGGGGTGTATTGTATCGTAGGCTCTTCAGTCGCGTCGTCAGAGAGAACTGAATCCAAGCCTTCATTTACGCCATCCTCGGATAATGCCAAGTCTGTGTCAGGCGAACCCCATTCTCCGTCTTCCACTTGGATATCAGCGTTATTTTCCAAAAGGGGTTCTTCACCTGTATGGTGTTTGTCTTGCTGCACCTCCCCAGAAATGCCAAGCTCTTTTTGTGCTTTCTCGACGTCGTCCATGATAGTCTCTGGCAGACCGGTCGCGACGCTCAGCTGCTGCTCACCATCGTCTGGCTGCTCCTCTTGCTCAGAAGCTGCAGCAGTTTCTTCTGCATTGGCTTCCTCTTCTTCTTCCTCCAACAATGCTTCTTCCTCTTCCTTGGGCTTGTCCCACGGCTGCTCTTCAATGAGTTCGCTTTCTTCGACTGCATCTTCGGCTATGTCACTTTGCGGCGCTGCAGAGGGACCCTCCACCTCAGCATCAGTGTCTTGTTCAAATTCATCCAGGGATTCTTCCTCTGAGATGATATCCGTAGAGTCCGCTTCTGCTTGATCTTCCTGAGTCACCTCGAGTTGCTCGTCGACGTTGGCTTCTATTTCTTGCTCTGTGGTAAGCTCTGGGTACGTCTTGTCGGGGTCGATGCTCGTGCCTGATTCTTGCTCAGTATTAAGAACTTGCTCGGGATCATCAACAGCCTCTTCAAGCAGCATAGCGTTACTCTCCTCGTCGTAGCTATCGTTTGTATCCTGGCCCTTCTCTTCTTTCTGGGTCTCGCCTTGTTCGTCTTCAGACGTCAAGAAGATACTATCGTCTTCGCCTTGTTCGCCATTATTCTCGGTCTTGGCATCAGTATCGGTATCATCGACAACCAGGGCCCCACTGTCATTCTCGTCTGCTGGAAGTATCTCGTCCTCTTCGGTCGTCTTGTCAATGTCGGCTGATGACCATTCATCTGCAAGTTCATCCACCGTCACTTTATCCTGTTCCTGAGATTCTTCATCGAAAGGTGGAGCAGCGTACGCTCCCGAGGCACCAGCTGTTACGGCAATAATTGTACCAAATGTCTTGCTAAAGCGAGGATTAAAGAGCGACATGGAGAAAGAGTGGATTGGGATTGTGGAAGATGTGTCTAAAGAAATGTCTGTGTGCATCTGTAGATCAAATGCGACGCTAAATTTTGTTTGTGTAACCTTCGATACCTATAAACCTCATTAGATTATTACAATTTTGATATATCAGACTATCCTCGTTCATATATAGAATGTATATCATATGGCTACACGTTTAATTTCAGGAGATTCCAATATATATTTGTCTACACATGAGATTCTCCTTGCGCACTTTTTTAGATTTACAACAGTGCTAAATTTCCCCAATCTCGTTTGCTCGTTATATTAGCCATCCTGCTCAGATATCACATGATCCCATATCCCACATAGAATTGATATTCTCTATTGCATACCAACCTATGCTGATCATGTTTTACTGGTAGCCTAAACAAAAAGGATATACATGACGACGATGATACATGGATTTTACTACGTATAGCAGAAAATACGTGGATAAGATCTTATTCAGTTGTACTAGAATTGTAAGAAATACAGATATAGTGAGTTCTGCTAGAAAGAAGTTCCACTGGTCTGGTCTGACACTCCAAAAGAAACGTGAAGTGATATACAGTATATATTCATGTATACGTCATCCTTATCTGTATGTATTTCTATAGACTTTCAAAACTCTGTCTACATAGTGAGAGCCACTCAGAGAGTGAAGGTCGATGGTTTGCGCTATAGATGGGAAATGCGTCTTTAGCGATTATATACACAAGCACCATGTGCTGTACACTGCCTAAAATCTTTACACCCACATTTCACAAAATTATCCCAGAATAAATGATGGGATCCTGTAACAATCCCGGAAAAAGGTTGTTTGTAGGGATCAGTCCGGAGTATGTTCAGCCTTTAAACCAATGCTTATTTCAGTCTCTGTCAGTGCATAGATATATCCCGTCAATATCATGCATTACAGTTTGTAACATGGACTAGTCCCAGCGCTGATCCGGACATTGAAGGCTACGTAACGTTTAAGGCGACATTCGTTTAATCCTGAAAATCAGTATGCATATCAGTTTTCCTTTAACTTTATCGCAGAATTAATGGATTCCTACGGAAATACCTGACATATCCTGTATATAAAGGAAATATCTTTTATCTTCGGGATGACTTTTTGAGCAGTGCCAGTGAAATACACACCTCCTCTATAGCGAAGCGAGCAGACAATGAGGATATAGATACCTCTGAAATACAGAAAAGTCATGCACCGCACTGAATAGCAAGCAGCCATGGTCTTGTATTTATGTATAAAATAAGAGCACTATATACGTGGGACGCATATAGAAGTCGATGTAAGCTCAGCTTTTATTAGTAGATTTACATAGTTATTTTTGTGCGAGCAGTAATGCACTTAGTTCGATCATATTACCAGAATCTCGGTCGCAGGAAGCACAAATCTTGATTATATAATCGTCGTCTTTTGGTCTTACAATAGTGAACAGCATAGGAGGTCAGTATGTACACATGTATTGGTACACATTTGGTTTCAATGCTAGTATTGATCTATTGCAGTTACACAGTAAAGTTAGTGTCACATTGTCAATACCGAGTGATAAGCTCTCTGGCAAAAGACGTGTGGCATTTGCTAGTCAGCAATAATTATCGTACATATTTTCAAAGGACGATACATATATTTTTATTGCGCGTTTTGAAATCCGGACACGATATGTAATTGGAATCAGATTCATTGGTAAATGACTTAGAGCTCAAATACGTCGGAAGGAGTATGAGTCTCACCGAGCCGCTTTAAGGTCCTATATACTACTAAGCACCGTGATCTATATAAACACATGAATTTTCATGACGTATGTATGTAAACTTCTAGATATCTAGAAGCTATGTGATATAATATAAAATTATTTTAGTTAGTTAACATGCAAATCTGGCAGGTTGTTACACCGCGTACAGGGAAGTACTCCTTCTCTTCTGATGTATAGCGAAGTCGGACATTTTCGGTCCGATCCGAAGCAATAAGAAAGCAATATGACATAGTAACCTTTAAAACCAACGTTTTGGTTATCAATGGCCTTTGAAAATATATAAAAACGTGACGATACGTTTCAACAGAAAGAAAACTAACAAGCCATCTTCCAACGATGCTAAGCAAAAGTATTCTTGCTGTTGTACTGGTCGGTGCATCAGCAGCCATTGCCCAAGGCGCCGCTATAAAAACTTGTACCGTCAAGAGCCCCGGTTCTGGTGATGCCTCATCCGCTATCGAGAAGGCTTTCAGCGATTGCAACAACGGTGGAATAGTCAAATTCACGAAGGGCACGACCTACAACCTCAAATCTGTAGTCAGCATCGACAACCTTCAAGATATCACGGTTGACTTCCAAGGCACGGTCAACCTGCCGTCATATAATACCAAGTTCGAAAGTGAGAAGGCTTTCTTTTATATCGCTGGAGATAACATCCAATGGACTGGCGGTGGAACTTTTAACGGCAATGGCCAAGGATGGTATGCTATTCTTTCAAAGTCAAAGTTGCTGTAGAACAACAGGAGTTTGCACTGGTCGAAATGTTAAAATTTACATTGTCTACCTAAGGTACGATGCTGTCAATCGCAAAGCGCCTCCGCTTTTCAAGCCCAAGGCTACCAACTCTCAGTAAGTGGGAAATTGTCCATGTGATTTCATCAACGTTGAGACGCACATCTTTTTACATAGGTTCTCCGGTTTCACTATAAAACAGGCCCCCCGTTCGCACTTTAGTATCAATGGATGTGATAATGTGCTGTTCGATGGTCTGACGCTACATACCGTATCAACCAATTCCAAGAAGGATGCCCATAATACGGACGCATTTGATGTTTCTGGCTCTAAGAATATTGTCATCCAACACTCGACTATCACCAATGGTGATGACTGCATTGCAGTTAACAATGGTACGTTCTTACTACATACCGGTCACATAGAGCAACGATTGATTAAGGTCTGCTTAGGTGTCAAGAATCTCACTGTGACGCATTTGGACTGCACCGGAAGCCATGGTTTTAGCGTAGGCTCCTTGGGAAAGAATGGCAACAAGGAAACGGACACTGTATCTGACCTCAAGTTTATCTCGAACGCGTGCCACGACTGCCAAAACGGAGTGAGGTCAGTACTGACCCTTGTGAATGACAAGCATGAAATTTGATTCTGACAACTATCTCATTTTATCTTTAGAATTAAAACTTGGCCTGGTGGCAAGGGTAGCGTAACGAACGTCAAATTCGAGGACATCAATTTGGACAACGTCGACAACCCAATTGTCATCACGACCCACTATTGCGACAATCAGAAACTGAGCTACTGCAATGGTAACGATGACGCCTCACTCTCTATCAGCGATGTTACCCTCAGCAATATTTATGGGTATGTATACGAGCATCAAAACTGGCAATATCACGCATGAAATTAGGTTTTAACTTGTGCTTTCAACTATGACGCATAGTACGGCTTCCAATCACGCGTATCCGGTCCTCTCTGTAAACTGCTCCAAGAACACACCATGCACTGGCTTTTCTATCAGCGATATCAATGTGACTCCTGCAAAGAAGACAACTGCCAACGAATGCATCAATCTCAAGAATTCGAACAGCATATCGTACTGCAGTAAATAGAATATTAGTCTTCAACAACAATAAACAAATAGAAGAACACAACATCTGCTTCATATCAACAGATTTGAATATATTGTTCTCTATGAATGGCGATACATCGATAAAGATCATATATGGCTACAGCATATCCCTTCTAGATCAGCAGATGATTTATAGTATCTTTCTATGCAGCAATGAAGCGAGGGAGCCGGATATCAATGCGTTCTACCAAAAGGATAGCCTCGCCATCTCGGTTGGATGAGCCTTAGTCTTTTATACTCGTCACGTACACTAACAGCACTACTTGGTGTCAAAAATTCATGACACATGTAGTTGTCGATGGATAACGCCCATTTTAAGAATAAAATCGATCCTGGCGATGTCCTTTATTTCGGCCTGGAATAACAATTAAGCTACATGTCTACGTGTGCGTAAAAAAAGGCCAGCGTCAGTTATAATTACAGAATATAGAGCACACATGTATTCTTGTAGCTTACCAATAAACGATGGATGTGACAATACGCCCATTCCTTCTAGTGCCTGAAGCCGCTGATGACAGTAGTCATCTTGATGAATAGTCAAGCCATGGAACTCGGGGTACTCTACGCACCGGAATCCAGCACGAATAGCCAAAAAGGTAATAGCAGATTGATCTTGACGATGGTTCTGCCTTGAAGAGCCTTTGGGGGCAATACAGCGTTTGTTCATGCCGCAGTCATACCAGGGTGTGATTAATTGGTCGACGATCTGCTTATTATCAGCGTCAAAACCGAGAGCAGCGCCATTGCAGTTCTCAAAGTGGGCGTAGTCTTTCCGGCGAGCGTGAAAATACTTAAACATGCCGAGATGGTTGAACTTGGAGCCGATGAAACCCGTACTGCGCGGAGACCAGAAGCCGTGTTGACGGATGTAGTTCGGTATCATTTTCAAGAACAGAGGGTTAGGAACATCGCCCGTGTCCAGCCAGACAATGATGCCTCCAAAGTTCTCCTGCACCTCCTTGACGATACCAGTTTTCCAGGCGTACTGGCCACGCTCGATGGTGATGTCCCAGAAGGTCGGGTATTTGTCGAATTGGAACTGGACGAGGTCGTCAAAGTACTGCAGCGCGTATAGATTGTCGAGGACGGCCTTGTGCTTAGCGGTGATGCCGAGGTCGTACACAACAATCCGGGGAAACTCCTCTTCCTTGACGTGTCGGCGCGTCTCGCGTAGAGTGTAGAGCATACTCTCCAATGCACAAAAATGGTTGCCGCTTGCGGCTGTCACAATTGTAAAGGGGTATTTCCTGCCTTCCGAGACGGCTTCTTGTTGCAGCTCTTCTAAGGGTTGTGGTGGTGGCAGTTGTGGTTCTAGTTCTGGTTCTAGTCCATCGATGGGAGGAGGTATCGCTTCCGGTGGTTGTGAGGGTTGTAGTGGTTGTGGCTGGATGGGTGGCGGGGCAAGAGCATCATCTAACTCGACCAAAGGTGATTCACTCACAGATGTGGTCATAATTGCTTCTGGAAGATCAGCTATACAATCGACACAGTCCGTTGTATCGTCTACAAATAAGCAACGCATGGTTAGAGACGTTAGACGTGGGGCAGGGTTGGACTGGTCCGATGTGTTTACGTGTAGTGGTTTCGCCTGCTTGTCGAAATATGAATATGAAACATATTACACAGAATGCAAATATGGATTGAGTGATGAGATTTCGTTTGAGGGGCATGATTAAATAATAATAAAAGTCTATAACATGTGTAGAGTAAAAGGAGTGAATGAACGTGTGAACGCTGACGGTATATTATGATGCGAGGTGATGAACAACTCTTGTCAATTCGATTGATTGATTAAAAAAAAAAGAGCTGGCCCCGCTTGAGTTCTATTTTTGGATAATATAATTCTCCACTCCACTTAACAGCGCAGCTGCTCCATTCAACTGTCGAGACCCAACACTATCATATCATATATATACACAAAACAATCAAAATAGATAGATGTATGTGAGTTGTTTTTTCACGTTTAGTAAAGCCAACCTTCTTATCTCCGTACGTAGCGTGAGGTATGTCCTTTTTCAATAAAAACCAATCCATTTTAATTCTCGCCGTCCTTTGTTTCAGAACGGATGAAGCGGATCAAACAGGTGACCGCCTTCCCGCTTAAAGGAACAATGATAACTAAACAACGCGATTTTAGTGGGCAGAAGGGCGTTTAGGTGGAACGAACAAGTGCTCTCTACAAACGGAAGATTTTGAGGAGCTGGAGAGGCAGACCTCTCAGAATCTGGAAGGATTCGAGAGAATGTACCAATCGATCAAGGCAGTCTACATTCAACTGGTCAAAAAGAAACCTCTTTATGACGAAAGTTCACGTGGTCCGATACGTCGAGTGCGACCCTTGGAAGCCTTGGGGTGGACATGGATCAACCATGGCGACCAACTGACTGATAGAGAACCACTCGGTAAAGTGAAAATAAGGAAGCAATGAAAAAGGAGACTTGCAGCTGACATGGAAGGACGGAACAGGTGATGCACTGCAGAAACTGGGAAGCGCGGAGATCCAGATTTCCCGTCTCTATGACGACCTGGGGATCTGCATGAAGGAGCGCTACCTCTCAACCCTTCGGGAATGCCGGCGAGAGTTTCACCGATATCATGAGCTGCGCAAAGTCCTCAACTCTCGGAAAATGGACTACAATAACCATTTTGCTCGTCTTCAACGGGCGAGGAAAGAGAAGCCCCAACTTGAAGTCCTCGTCCGAGAATCGAAAGTCAAATTTGAGGAAGCACAGACAGAGCTCCTGGAGAATATGATGCATTTGGATGATTTGAAGGTAAAAAGTCCTAAATATGGTTGTACATCTCACGATACCAAGATTTGCGTTAGTGTGAGCATCTGAAGGCGTTAAACCAATTCGTGGATGCCCAATACAGCTGTTATCATGAAGCTGCTAAAATTTTGGAGAGGACACGGGCCACGTACGATCATGTATCACAACCCCCATCACCGAGTGAAACTAGCCACGCGGAAAGCCGGCAAACCGACGATTCTTTATTACATCCGTTTGAAAGCCGGAGTGGTCGTTCATACTCTACTTTTAGCGACCGTTCTCGCCGATCGTCTTCTATCTGGAGTAACTGCACGGATCAGACCTTTCCCGTGAGCGAGAGGAGATATTGTACGCAATACATTTGAGAAAAGGAAAATCTTGACAATGCGGAACTGATTGTTATATCTTGTATACCCTCAGCTCATTTGCCATCTACGTCAAGCAAAAAGAAGGCGGTGCAACTTCGAAAGGCCCTCTATGCTTTCCATGGTCAACACCCAGACGACTTGACTTTGCGTGTGGGTGACATCATCACTGTCCTGGACGATCGTATAGACGAAGGCTGGTGGCTCGGAGAAACTGAACATGATAACCAAAAGAAGTGTGGTATCTTCCCTGTAAACTACACTGGAGCATGGAGTGTCTCTGATGATCCACCGCCCCTGCCTCCCAAAGATTTGCAATCGATTCGAGCCTCTCCTCGCTATTACGAGAAGAAACTTCCGGAAGTGAAAGCAGCAAAATAAAATAGCCGGCATTCAGGTCAAATAAGACCGTTGTTCCTGTCGGGAAAAACAACAAACCCCTTTCTTGTGGCGGTTTTTGACAACCATGCCAACGCCTTCCCGTGTGACATTTGTATTAATTTGAAGGCGTGCCTGATTTTTTTTTTTTCGTCACTGCACACACACAGCGAAGCTGGCGTGGTTATTGGAAGACGTAGCAGACGGGAAGGGGTAAGCCCAGAGACGGTGTTTCTAACGAAGGGAATTTATTTGCCAAGTCTTCTTAATCCAAGCGCGTGTTTCCGAGCCATGAACAGCAATGTGATGACTTGACCTACAAATTACGTCTTGTGAGAAAGTGCTCCAGCCTTGTTTATTCTTGCTTCTGTTAAAGAAAAATACGAGTGCTGCCGTTGGTATGATTTTCCTTTTTCTTCTTTCCTACTTTTTTCTTAATAGAATAATCAAGCAGAAATAAGGAAAAGCTGCTTTATGGAATATCAGTGCCTATAGTATATACACGAGCAGGGGACCAGAACCAAGTGAAGTATTACTTATAGCGCGCATCTATATTTGGAGCAGAACGTGGTTTAAAGCCGAGTTACACACAGGGCGGACGGCTACGTTGATCCGCTAACGGTCGAAAGAAATTTCTTCAAACGCGGGCATCACCCTGAACTTTAACCCCCTACTGATACTTTTTTTTTTACGAGAGTGACGAGGTGGCGAACATTAAAAAGCCTTTGACCTACCCCAAAACCGGTTGAGAGGACCACGTTCTATATGGCGCAAGTTGATCTTACCTCACTTTTGAAAATGATCAGCTTAAATTGTCATACACGAAACCACGCGAGAATTTAAGGGGTCGGATAGCAAAGGGCGGCAACGTAGCAAGTGGGAGGGAGGCAAAAGAAAAAAAAGAGAGAGACCGGTGATCGTCGTCAGGAAGAGAAACCAGTGGCTACCATTCTCCGGGAAGGGCGGAAATCCGAGCCGCTTACAAGTAAAAGCGCACAAGATTAAGAGGGCATTTACAAAACGAGCGGTTGGACTATTGCCACATTTGTAAAGTTGGCTCGCGCACGCGTTTTGTATAAAGTGCTATAGGGAAAAAATAAAAGAGGAAGTCTGTGAACACATAATTTTTGGTGTTATTCTTTCCTTTTCTCTTCCTTGGTTTTACCACTTCTCCCACTTTTTTCAAAGCTGAAGCAAAAAGGTCGCGTGGTTTGCATGGCATCAGAGGATGCCGCGTTTCTCGCTCGGATCACGGCAAAACAGCAACAATACGCATTCGCCTTTTCTGCTACGCTTTCGACTGCAGAAGGATCGTCTTCAGACCTGGTGGCGTCATTTGCTGCATCCAAACAACAGCGCGGCATCGGTCAGCAATCACTCGTCCGCTGGAAATAATAACAACAGCAACACACGCGACTGGCGATCCCTTTCACCAAACGAACCACCCTTACCATTTATCGCGTCTCTCACGGAGCCTTCGTCTACTCCCAGCACAAACGTTAGCGGTATTCGTAACGGAAACAGTCGATCCCTAGACAGTAACAACAACAACAACAACAACAACAACGGCAGCAGTAGCACAGGCGGACGATTCAGCAAAGGCTTTGCACGGGCGATCCGAATTGCTCCACAAACAAATAGCGCCACACAAGAGGCACAGCAGGTACATGTTTACCGATATGCAAGGGACCATAACAATGCAAAAAAGTGCCTGCAAGGGACCAATATGAGTTGTCGTTGGTCAAGGAGTGGGGCGTGGGGATGTGGAATGGCGGGAATCGTAGCTGAGACGAAGAGCAATGGCCGAAAAAATTGGGCGCATCTCGGGTTTCACGACCATGATGACAAATTTAGCCAGCGTCGCATGGTTCGCGGACCGTCCCTCCGAGATTGCTATGCTCTGTGCCTCTCTGCTCTCTCATGACGTGTGGATATGGGTTGCGCGAGTCTGCGAGAAGGATGTACAAGGCTGTATATTGTGTATGATGAGGCGCGGGTCTGACATTTAAGGTTCCAACTATACTCTGCGGAATATCGTCACTAACCTCATTTTTCTCTTTCTTTCTACTATCACAGTACCTCCCGCGACAATCGGCCGGTTCGATTGACGACCGCACAGCACGCGCACTGTACACCATTTTGGAAGAAAGCGACACTATCATGACCGACTCCTCCCAATCAACTACACCGCGTAACCGCCCCAGCTCGTACCAAGAAAAGCGGATCTCTATCGGAAGTTTCGGCAGCGGCGATGGGGTTGCTATGGGCCCTGGTCTGTCGGACGACGCGGCTCACTCCGGCACATCTTCCACGTCTTCTGCTGTCTCTTATCAGCCTCCGTCGTCTCTGTGGCCTTGCTCTCACAACGGAAAACGCGAACCTCAGTTCCGCCAGTCCATCATTGGTGATGAAAACAAATGCCGTCGCAAGTTCGCCAAGATGGTGCAGGCTGCACAACAGTTCCAGCTCGAGCACAAGGCGGCAGCTGATATTCCAAAAGAGATGGAGATTGTTTTTAATGGGCAGGATAACGTTCAGTACATACGACTTGTACTCAATGGGCAAAGCGAGTATCACAAATTCTGTGGGTAAGTTTTTGCCTCGATTCCCTCATTACGCCGAGTGTAACGAAACGATTTCTTTTTTTTTTCTTTGCTTCTGCTTTCGGCTCTCAGGAACTCACAATATATTCCGCCTGAGCTTATGACGACCGGCACGTACAACAGCAGTGGACTTGCGGATGTATGGGTGCTCGGTATCTCGCTGTACCGTATGCTCGTCGGCAAGTTTCCTTTTATAGCCTCGAGTGATCGCAAGTTATTCAAGAAGATGCTGCATGCAGACTTTAGCATCCCACATTCTCTTTCTGAAGGTAAGCCTAACTTGGATCCGACTATACGTTTCGCGAGATTCATCTAAATCTATTCTCTCCGCGCAGATGCGCAAGATCTGCTACGACGCATGTTGGCGCCAGAATCTTCTCGTGCTTCGCTAGATTTGGTCATGTTCCACCCCTGGCTCAAGTCATATATGGCGGCTACGACCATGATATCGGATCTACAGCATCAACAACAGCAGCCACTGAAGCAGCATAGTGCCCCTGATGTGGATCATCGTGCCACGGTTCCGTCCTCCTCCTTCCCAGGGGCAGTGCCAGAACGATCGTCAGTCTCTCCTCCTCCGTCTCCTCCGCCACAACCACGACTAAATGCATCCACGGCAACAGCGCGTGACTCGGGGGCAGCCTCAATGAATGCTCCCCAGAAGTCATCAGCTCACGACCGATCATCGAAGCGCATGTCAAGAACACTGACAGATATGCTGCTTATCTTGGTGGAAGGACCCTATCCACCTCCTAAACATCCCTACCGAGAGCTGGCTTATCTCGGTGCAGGTCGTCGCGAAGAGATTGCTGCCGCGCTCTAACACATAGTGCAGGCAGGCAATACTTTTGTTGTAAATTACCTCGATCCACCTACCTACCGTCATATTACGCACCGCTTTCACTTTTCCTTTGCTACTCGCCCAACCCTTCCTCTGCATTAATTTGTCTAGTACTGTTGTTGTATATTTCCTGTCAGTCTTTCGCATGTACCATCATCCATTCATACCTATATTTCTTTATTCCTTGTCCCCATTGTTAGTCATTCATAAATAGAGTATCATTTTGCCCGTTTAATTTTATTTTTTTATATTCATTTCTTGAAGAATTGCTTGTGCTCGGGCACAGGAGTAACAAGCGTCGAGGATTTGAGTGCTGCTTCCAGGTTCTCCAAGACGAGACACTCCATCTTGTGCTGTGTCTCATTAGTGAAGGTACCGATGTGCGGCAGGAGGACCGAGTAAGGATGCGAAAGCAAACCAGGATGTACCTTCGGTTCCTGTGAAAACAGTTAAACGGAATGCACAGGAGCTCATGCTGGCATAGTGCTTACCTCTTCAAAGACATCCAGTCCAACAGCGCGTACCTTACCCGACTCGAGGGCTTTGACGAGAGAAGACTCGCGAATAACAGCGCCACGAGCAGTGTTGACAATAATAATGCCATCCTTCATCATGGCAAACTCAGTTGTATCAAGCAAGTAGCGCGTTGCCGCATTGAGAGGCACACTCACGTAGAGAACGTCCGATGTGCTAAGCAAGGTCTCAAAGTCTACGTAGGTGGCCGCATACTTTTGCTCAACTATTACGATAGTGTTAATGTCGTGACCCCAACATTCCTGTAGATTCTCACCTTCTTCGGGCAGACGGGAGCGGTTGTGGTATTGGATTTCCATGTCAAAGCCGCGCATGCGCTTGGCCACGGCTTTACCGATACCACCCATACCCAGGATACCCAATTTCTTTCCTTCGGGGTCCATACCCATTGAGACGCCATGGCGGAAACGACCTGATACGGTCTGTGTATGAGAAATATATACAGATTTGATGGGGTTGTGGGGACTCACCGAGATGCAGGTTACGCTCAGCCTGGATGGCGTTACGGCATGTGGTCAAAATTAAAGTTGCGGCGACATCTGCAGTAGCCTACAGAGTGACCTGGTCAGTATCTTGGACCATCTTCCACCAGTCAAGGTATATCTCTTACCGCATCGACGGCGTTGGGAGTATGTGACACATAGATACCCCGGGCAGCACATGCATTGACATCCAAGAAATCGTAACCAGCCGCGTTGTAGCAAAGGAACTTCATGCTGAAACACATACAATCAGACACTGGCCCCACAATCCCGATACGCGCACTTTTCTATTTTCTTACCTTTCAGGCAAGTGGTCGACAAGCTCCTTGTTATAGATGCCAATTGTGGGTAAAGCTTCGTAGCCAAGCCAGGCCGCGACCACGCCAGCATACTTTGATTTACAATCCTCAAAGAACTGCTCTCGAGACTTGCTGGAATAGTATTCAACATCGTAATGAGTGCGAAGCTCCTTGAGCTCCTTGGTCGCGAACTGGACTGCGCCGATAATCAGTGCTCGTGGTTTTCCAGCCATTTTCGTTTCAAATTTCCCGAAAGGACGGAGGTAAATCACGGAAGATGGCCATCGCTCTTATATGTGCCCAGCATTGCGGTGATTCAAACTGTGGCTAGTCTCTCTTCTGTGATCTGGGAAATATTTACCCACGCCGGGAAGAAAAAGAAACACGCTCTTGGTGTCATGCAACTGTGTGCATCGGTTCATGGCCCAATAGTAGAATAAAGCTATGAAATTGGCCGAGCACCCAATCTGCCCTTGGATCTGAGCTAAAACCTTGATTGGCTGATTGAAGACACGTATCCGCTTGCGTACTGTATACATGTAACTGTTTTCTGTGCCGTACTGCTTTCTCAATCAGTCATTAGCCGTATCCACGTCATATCAGTCATATATGTACTGCTTCATGTTACACAGTATCCCTCTCTTTGAGATCACTGATATCTCCTTGCTGCGTTGGGCAGCGCACAGACTTATTCATGTACCTTCGTACATAATTTGACAACCTAAGCCATCAAAGGACAGCTACGCTTACAGCAATAGCATTTGTTAGATGCAAAAACACCCATTTTCTCTAAGAATTTGAAAGTATGCCACACTTTCACCATAGATTTCGATACGGAGCACTGCTGGGGTAGAGAGAAGACTAAGAATTCATAATACAGCCAACTTTATCTATGCACCTGTATACATATCGCATGTCCAACTCAATTCACCGTCAACGTGCAGGTATGTACACGCAGAGCAGAAAAAACACACAGATAACCGCCATGTATGTGTATGTACATACATATGACGGGTCGGATGAGATTACAAGACAATTGAAAACCCAAATTCTGTCAATAAGCAGCACATGAAGCTATTTCAATCTCATAAATCTCACTGTCTACACACTGTACGCTGGCGTGTTAAATACAGAGGTACAATTGTCACTCAGGAAAGTTCTACATAACATATCACGTTCGCCTTTGTTTGTTTCTTAGAGTGCTAAACGGTACGTGTTTGTTATGAATAACCTTTACTGCAGATAACAAAATTAGCAACAGCAGGTATGTGGCCTTCGCGACGTATACTTAACAATGCATAATGCGATCTTTAATATATGCATGAAGCATATCTAAACAGCACAATAAATCAAATTCCCTCGGCAGTCCACAGTAGACGACGATAAACGATGGCAACGCTATCTCTCCAATAATTTTGTTAAACAAACAAATGGTGCTCTAGCTGCTCTGGTCAGGCGATATAATTGTGGCACGTGTCACAGTTTTTCTTATTGCGTTGACATACAGCCAATAGAGTTTGCAAGTACGTACGTATCGTTTGTTTGGTTGATCTAGTCTACAAGGCTAAATTACTTACAGATGTTGGGTGGTCCATGCTCACAATTACACGTAAGATTTACAAATAGGCGACAATGAATCAGTCGCTTTGTTTTCATATGCGCGTAAGGACACATACGTGAACATCTCCAGACTTCAAAGTGCAGCAAATCTCCCTTTTTGGGAGAGGACTCAGGTACGACAGCAAAAAAGCAGGTGACTTGGCATTAGTGCAGCCCGTGATGCAACTTTTTGTCTTTTCCCAGTTGTCAGGGCCAAGTGACATGTAAAATTACCTGGAAACACATTCCACAGTAAAATGATGCTTTTTGCAGATCAATGAGCATCATTTAGATTCGAGTCTTTTGCCACCCCGCGCCGGCTCCACACCAAGCCGCACACGTTTTAAAAATAAGATAGTTTTTCATTAAATCACATTAAATTCATCCAGCTTATGTGCGCACGCTGTCAACCAACC
>VAFG01000366.1:744519-762568 GCA_013461545.1 Syncephalastrum contaminatum | reverse complement strand
AGATAGTTTTTCATTAAATCACATTAAATTCATCCAGCTTATGTGCGCACGCTGTCAACCAACCTTTTTTTTTTAGAATAACTCAGCGGTAATGAAACTCCACTACTTTCATGGTTTTCATGAGTTATATGCAAGGAACCGGAAGGTCGAGGCCGTTGCAAAGTGGTTCAAATTTAAACTCAGAACTCGGGTTACCAAAAAAACAGAAAAGGTGATGGGGGCCAGGGGCACTATCAGAACGAGAATACTTGTAATATGTTTAAAGGCGTGGTCTATGCATTGGCGAGGAGATTACCATAGCAATGTATTGAAAATGTGGAAAAGAAAAAAAAAGGTGCTAGAGGTAATAATGGAAAAGGGTCGGACAGAAAAGTAATGAAAAAAACATAAGGTGCAACGTTCGTTCAGCGTTTTGCGCGCTTAGCCTGATTTGAGTCGCATGACCCTTCTCTCTCTCTCTCGCTCTCTCTGTGTGTGCCTCTTTCTTTTACTTTTTCTCTTTTTGCTTCTTCTACTTGAACTTTTTCTTTTCTCTGTTTACATCTTTTATTCCCACTCTTAATGTCCAGACTACCCAGTGCGAGTGGGATACCACCGCCTAGCAAACGACTCTCGCGCCAACCTTCGCTCGACTTGCGAAAAAGACGGCAACAACCGGACCAGGCACCTCCGCCTGTGCCACCTTTGAGGGCTTCCAAGTCGACTCGAGCGCCATCCCGCTCTCGCACATCGGTCTCATCCTACGATGAAGTGGATTCACCTACGTCAATGTCGCGTTATTCCATGTCTTCTATTGGGTCAGCCCAGACAGCCATGACTTCACCCCGCAGTTCGGTTGCTTCTCCTAAGCAATCACAGCAGCGCCGACCGGTCTCGTTCCGGCCCCCGAGCCACCAGAACAAACCGCCCTCGCCCTTAGGGGGCCTCTGCGTCGGTGAGCGCGTGGCCGTCGACTCGATGAACATTGTCGGCACCCTTCGTTTCGTTGGCACGACCCAATTTAAGGACGGTGTTTGGGCTGGTATCCAGTTGGATATCGATGGCACAGGCAAAAATGATGGATCGGTCAACGGGTAATCATTTTTCCTTATTTTCTTTCTTCTTGCTTCGCTATCCAAACTTTTTTTATTTTTTTTCGTTCGTCAGTCTCCCTAATGCGCTATTTTTCTATTTGGCAGCATACGCTACTTCAACTGCCCGCCCAGAACGGGTCTGTTTGTGCAAGCTTCCAAGGTGACCTCGCTGAACAGTGACTCCGAATCCGTTCGATCTTTGTCACCCCCTGCTGCCAGCACCAGTGGCGGCAGGATCACAGCTGGTTCTCGCGCGGCCCGCTATGTTGGTATGACAGCCGCCCAGCTCACACAGCGCCCTACCCGTGCAGCTTCGATGCAGAGTGCCAATGCCGCTAAACAAGCCCAGCCCCAGCGCCCTGCCTCTGTCCGTACCTCCAGTGTGCGCCGCTCCTATCAACAACAGCAGCAACAGTCGCCTCGTACCCCTGTTCAGCAGCAAGTAAACGGGACCACTACCACCGACGGCATTCCTTCACCTGCCATGACACCAACCAACAACCACATGCAGGAAGACGAATTTTACGACGAGGATATGCTGACCGACACGCCAGCCCCTATCGCCATGTCAAAATCGATCACCACGGACGAGTCGCCCCAGGCGCGCCTTGAGCGTGTCTTGGGCGAGGCCATCCACCAGGCACCCGACCAAGCCATCATGCGCTTGCAGCAGCTTCAAGTCAAGGTCGAGGTTCTCGAGGCCGAGAACCGCTATCTTAAGCTCGAGAACGCCCAGAACAAAACAGCTGAGCAGATTCTGGAGCGCTCCGTTGTGATGCGCAAGAAGGGCGAAGGCGCTGGTGACGATCAAGACCACTACTTTACGGTCGAGGGTCACAAGGCCATTGTAGCCGAGATCAAGCAAGAACACGAGACAGCCCGCAAGACTTGGGAGCAAGAAACGGACACGGTCAAGAGTGCAATCAAGAAGCTTGAGGCCCGCGTTGCTGAGCTGGAGACGGAACAAGCCGCTCTGGTCAAGGAGCGCGACGAACTTCAGACACAAGTGAGCGAGGCACGCAAGGAGAAGGCTCAGATGGAGCACAAGGTGCACGAGCTCGAAGAAAAAGTAGCCATGGCCGAAGCCAATGCTGCCGCAGCGCAAGCGTCGCGCGCGATGGCCCAATCCAACATGACCACCAATTTTTATTCGCAAGACCCCGAAGAGATGCGCGAGCGCCAAATGCAGATGGAAATGGAGATGGAAGAGGTGCACGAAAAGATGGGCTCGCTCATGGAGGCCATGCGCGCCAAGGACATGTTCCTCGGCACACTGTCCGAGCAAGTGGAGATGCACCGCAACATGGCGGAGGAGCGTGAGCGCGAAGTGCGCCGTGTCAAGGCCGATGCTGAGCGGCATGGACGCGAACGTGACCGTCTGCGCGAAGAGATCAAAGAACTGGAAGGCAAATGGGAACAGCATCAGGACTGCTTGTCAAAAGAAGACTACGAAAAGATTAAGCGCGAGCTGAACCTCAGCAAAGAATCACTGGCACGTGAGACGGCTATTGTTGAAGACTACAAGAAGCGTACCGAGGGTCTTGAGCAATCGGTCGACGAACTCAAGCGCGCAGGTATGGAGTCGATTGAACTGTACGAGAGCTCTGTCGAATTGCACCGCGTCGACATGGAAGCCATCAACGCCAGCCTGATGGACGAGCGCCGCAAGGTCGCTCAGCTCGAGGCGGAGCGTGAGGGTCTGCGCAAGGCCGGCCTCGAGGCGGTCGAGACGTATGAAGCCACGATCGAGGAGCTCCGCAAAGAATCGTCAACGGTCGCAGGTGACCGCGAGCGACAGCAGACCGAGATGCAGACGACGATCGATAACTTGAAGCAGCAGATCGAGGAGCTCGTGAATGCGCGCGACAAGTCCGAGGAAACCGAAAAAATCAAGGAGGTCTGGGAGAGCGAGCGCAAGCGACTGATGGATAACGCCGATGCCCATCAGGCTGCACTGCAGCGTGAAAAGGAGTCGCACGAGACGCTGAAGCGTGAGGCCGAGAAATGGCGCGAGCAGATCAAGGAGGCTGAAAAGGCGACGCGAGAGCGACAGGGCCTGGAAGAACAAGTTAAGCGATTGCAGGCCAACTACGATGAGCAGCTCACTGCACGCAGCAAGTACCTCGATGATGTTCGCGCTGCTGTCGAAAGCCAAAAGAAGACCGAAGGCGAGCTGCGTCGCTTAACTGAAGCCAAGGACAAAACGGAGCGTGAGTTAACGCTTGCCCAAGAGTCACTGGCCCGAGCCGAAACGACCCTGACCGAGATGCGAAAGCATGGTGCGGATACGGACATCCTCATCAAGGAGCGTCAGCAGCACGAGAAGGACATGAACATGTTGCGTCAGGAGATCGAGAAGCTCGAGGCCCAGAACGCTATGCTTGCCAAGCAAAAGGAGCAAGCCGAACTGAATAGCGGCAACAAGACAGGCGGTGATGTATCTGCTCTGCAAGTGCAGATCCAAGCCCTCCAAGCCGAGAACAAACAGCTTCAGAGCCAGTACGATACCCTGTCGGATACCCACAAGCAGGCCGAGAACGAGTGCTTGAAGCTGATGGATGAGATTGAGAAGCTGCACTCGGAGGACGCGGCGCCTGGCCCGACAGCCGATCTGGAAGGCTGCGCGACCGACGCAGATAAGATCGAGCGCCTGCAGAGCCAACTGGGCGAGAGCAAGCGTCAGAACGAGCGTCTGGTCATGAAGCAGAATGCGGAGCTGCGGCAGCTCAAGGACAAGCAGGCGGAAGACACCAAGGCGCACGAGCGGCAGGTGACGTCTTTGAACCGCGATATCGCCGAACTCGAGAGCCTGATCGAGTCCAAGATCTTCAAGGAGTCGGATCTCGAGGAAGCGCTTGAAAAGGAACGGAAACAGTCTGCGCGGATGCGCGATGAACTGAGCGACTTGCGCGAGCAGGTCAAGCAACTGACGCACAAGAGCGCGCTCACGAGCAGCAGCAACAGCACGGCCAGCAGCGGTAGCCACGGCCCGCGCACGGACGATGCACCGTATTGCGAGTTGTGCGAAGCACCCGGCCATGATCTGATGAGCTGCAAGGCCGTTCTGCCCAAGAAGAGCGACGAGGCCAGACCTGTAAGTGCAATGCCTTTTTCCTTTTATGAAATCCTAACAAAGCCGGGGCCCCATCCGTTTATGATTGTAGTTCTGTGAAAACTGCGACGAATACGGCCTGCATGCCACCGCGCAATGTCCCAACCAAAACGAAACCTTTTAAGATGCGCTCACAGACACTATCCTTTGGTGCCGATGAAGCGCGTCTTTTTGTAAAATTCTAACTTTCCTGGAGGCAACTCTCTCTCTATTTACATATTTTCTACCCTTTCTTCTTGTAAATGCTTCTCTCCTCTCCTCTCTTTCTCTCTTATCCTCTAGCCAATCCACTTTGCATACCTTCCTTTATACCTCTTGCTCCCTATCTATTCCTATCGCCCTCGTCTTCTTCCTCCTCCTACTCCCCTTTTTTGTTTGCTTTCTTTTTATATCTATTTGCCATCCAGGGTGGCGCGAAAGAATTTGTTGTTCGTTTCACAAGCTTTTAATGGTCTGTGTGACACAAATGGAGATCCAAAACCGTCAATGAGAATGGGTTTGTGCTTGTACACTTTTTCTTCTTCTTCCTCATCACCATCATGTGCGATTTGTCTGACCCCCGGATCGTCGAAGCTTACACCGAAATCACAGAATACGAGGAGACGGACTGGTAACACTGCTCCCAACCATAGCTCCGCTTCTTTTGCTGATAATGCAAACATATTAGGCTCGTCCTCGGCTACAACGATACAAGAGACGTTATTTCGCTTTACGCCAAGGGTACCCAGGGCCTCAGGTACAAGCGTGATACTATTTGTTAGAGTATAGACTCATCTATCGGTTTACTTATTAGTGAATTCCGTCAGCATTTAAGCGATGAAGTCTTGTATGGCTTTGTGCGAGTTGACGACCGATTCATATTAATCACTTGGGTATCTGAGCACGTTAGGTAAGAAAAATGATACAATATGACGAGGCAGAAGTGTTTATACATGTGTGTGCGCGTGAGATGCTGACTACATATTTGTTGTTTTCCTGTAGTGGGGTCCGCCGAGGTAGAACGCAGAGAAATGATTAACCACATAATAGTATTATATACTGACAAAGGGATGCTATAGCACGTGCTCTTGTCCATAGTCGGTCGGTGGCTTCCTTGCTGAAAGCACAGCATGCTCAGATTACAGCGTCATCTATCAACGATGTGAGCGATGCCTCGATCCGCACTCGACTGAAGCTCGGCGAGAACCAAGTCCCCAACCGATCGCGACCGACTTCCATGTCTGAACGCAAACGCAACTCGTTGTCTGCCAAACGACAGTCTCGCTCAGAAGACACGCCCACTTCGCCTACCTCGCCTTCCTCGCCTGCACCGCCCACACCCACTCCTCCTACGCCTACCCCCATAGAAACTAACACCAACGATTCAGCTGCACTTACCGCTGAGCCCGACTCGTTCGCGGATGCCAGCGAAGAGCTGCCCCCTTCGCCTCAGCAGGAACAAGAGTCGGAAGAGGAGCGTCTGCGCAAGAAGCAGGAGGACGAAAAGCAGGCGGCCCTCGCTGCTGCTGCCGCCCGTGAGCGTGCACGCGCTGCGGCTGAGGAAGAGGAGAAGAAGAAGCGGGCCGAGCAGGAGGCGCAGGCTCGTGCCGAGGCCGAAGCCAAAGCGGAGCAAGCGCGCAGAGCAGAAGAGGAGCGCCAGAAGCAGCTTGCGGCCGAGAAAGAGCTGGAGCGGCAACGGCGCGCTGAGGCTGAGAAGCAACAGCAAGAGGAGAAAAAGCGTATGCAGAAGCAGATGGCAGAGGCGGAGAAGAACAAGGATGTAAGCGCTTGTTCGTAGAAGGGTGAGGATCATAAACTGATGTGGTGTGTGTAGGTCATGCTCCTTGGTTTTGCTTCGGTCCAGCCAAGCGCTAGTCCGTTCTGGCGTCGTCGCTATTTTGTCATTCGCGGCAAGAACATGATCTTTTACCGCGACGAGCTGGTAACGCCTTCTTTCATTTTTGCTTTTGGCAACCGTTTAACCCGAAATTGCTATTATTATGTTAGGATGTCAACCCTATTTTCGTGATTGACCTCAAGTCAGTGACGCGTCTCAGCTCGCTCGACTCTGAACGGGAAACATTCCTGCCCAATGCATTCGCGCTCGACACCCAAAAGGACGGTTCGTACCAGCTTTTCGCTGACGATAAACAGAGCTGCAATACCATCTTGACAGCCCTCCAGACCGTCATGCAAGCTTAAACGTTTTTTATGTCTCTTTATATACATGTAGCCCCTCTTTCTCTCTCTCTCTCTCTCTTCTCTCTATGTTATCCCTTACGTTTCGATAATACACGGACTTTTTATGTCGATTTTTCCTTTTTATTTTTGCTCTTGAGTTTTTCTGCCCATTCTACTTTCTTTAGCAATGGGTGAGAGCCAAGACGACGCGCAATTTCGCGCTCGGCTCGAGAATCACTTTGCTCTCTATCGGCTCAATCTTCGGTCACCGGTAGTGGCAGAGATAGTCCCTCGTGCGTGGTACCGCGTTGATCTCTTGCTCGTCAATGAGCTTGGTCTTTTTCGTCGCGCTGACCTCAATCAAGGCGACACGGTCAAGGTCGATTGCCAGGTGCTTGTCCATCAAAATGGTCAGTACTTGCCTCCAGACGATCAGGTCCAATTGCGTGTACGTGGACTGGACAACACGCCGACCCCGGGCTTCCACGGTGTTGGTAAAGGCGGCGTCGAGTACGCGATTGAATCCGACAAGCCTTTGACGTTCTATCTTTTGCTTTCAAGCGAGCACCGTTTTGCAAGAGGTGCTCAGATCGTCCCACTTATGGTGGGTCCCATCCAACTTACGAAACGGCCTCAGCCGTCGTGGGACACGGCTCTCCCCTTAGAAAGCTGGCCGAACTTGCCGCCAACTGTCCACGACACGTATCGCCTCCTCGAGGACGTCGTAGTGCACGAGACATGGGATGCTGGCATCCCTGGAAAAATATGGGACTCGGCCCTCGTCATGCTTGACTTCATCAAGCATCAGCAGCCGCATTGGCAGGATTTACATGTCATTGATCTCAGCGCTGGGTGAGTCGTGCCTCCTTTAAAGTTTCTCTATCTCTAATCATTGTTTTTCTATCACTTGCAGTACGGGTCTGTTGGGTATCTACCTTGGCAAGCTAGGAATTCACGCTACCATCACCGAACTCGACGAAGCCATTGGTCTCATTCACGAGAATAAGGCGCATAATGGCGATCTTCCTTCAGTAGACGTCAAGCCGTTGCTCTGGGGCGATGAAGACCAAGCAGCGGCGTGCGGTAAGGCAGATATTATTGTGGCCTCCGATGTCCTCTACGAAACCGAATTCTTTCAAGACCTCGCTCAGGCCCTCGTTCATCTCTGCAAACCAACAACCGTGATCTACATTGGTTATAAACGCCGTGGTCTAGATAATTCAGACGAGGAAAGGTTCTGGTCACTTTGCCGGGCACAGGGATTTGATATCTCTGTTCAGGACACCCAGTCGTGTGCGCTCGCTCAAGCTACGCATGTGCAAATCTTTCGCCTTCAGCATACCCCTTTAAATACACAATAATAATCAGTCAAAAGCGCTACTGGAACCCTCCATCATTTTATCTCTTCTTGATGTTCTACGTAAAAGGAACAGCATTTTTACAAAGTTTCTCGAGCCCTCGTCGCCCTGCAGCAGAGGTCGTGTCAGCAACTGACAACAACACGGTTGCTGGAGCTGCTTCAACGAGTGCACCTCAACTCCAAGATCTGGGAAACTCGCTACAAGAGGAACCGACACCGTTCTCAAAAGATATTGCACTTGCCTTCAACATGTTTCCGGTCTTTTTCATCGCTGCCATCTTGCTCCCTTTAATCGCTGCTCTCTACCCTTTCCTTGTCATCCCTGTCCTCTTCGAGTCGGTAGCTACAGCAAAAACCGCATCGCAACCTGGAAACTTTAGTGTTCCGCTCGGCATCGACTGCCCACGGCTAACACCGCGCGATGCGACTCCCTCTTCAGTGCGCGACCTTCGCCCAGATGATATCCGCATAGTCATGGGATTAGGCGACAGGTAAGAGTACAAGATATATATATCTTTTAGTAGTAAGTAGTTCATCTATATGTATTTTCTGACATAGCGTGATGGCCGGATTCGGTGCCAAAGGTATACAGAATGGTCGCTATATCAGCGGAAACACATTGGAAGAAGCGCGCGGCGTCTCTTTTGCTATGGGTGGAGTGCGTCAGACATGTCTTGAATAGCATGATTCCGAGGACTAATACGTATGTATGTATTAGGATGCAGGTGCTATTACGCTTCCCAACATCATCCACTACTACACTCCAAATCTTTACGGTTCCTCAATGGGAAAGCAGTTTTTTACGATTTGTTTTGGCGACCAATTCTGTCCACTTGGACAATATAAACCTGACGTCGATCAGCTGAATGCTGCCCAGTCTGGGGCGCGAAGCCTCAATCTGCAAGGCCACGAAATGGATTATCTTTTGCAGCAGTTGAGGCAAGCGTATGATAATAACCTGGTCCAACCTGATGATTGGAAACTGTTGACTATTTTTATCGGCTCTAACGATATTTGCCACGCGTGTACCGTGTCCTCATCGCTACCTATCCCCTTCACTGCCAACATACACGCGACAATTGAACGTGTACGCACAACAGTACGCAACGTCCTTGTCCAGATTGGTACACAAAACCTGTATGGTTGCAAGACCTCCAAAGCTAATCATAAATCCCCGTCCAGTGGGTCTTTTGCGTGTTGATGAGATCTTTACTCGAACGCAAGCTTATCCGGAATACTGTCAGCCACTTCCACGCACCTCGTTCGTCTTGCACAACTATGAATGCACATGTGCTCATACGGAGGCCAATCGTACTTTGATCGCTTCCCTAGTACCTCAGTACAATACTGCCCTCAGGGCTCTCGCTCAAGCTTACACAACCAACGACTCGTTTGCGGTTATCTATCAGCCATTGCAGCCTGATATACTCAGCTTCCCTATCGATGCCATCAGGTACGTAGCTTTAATAAGTGGCACCGATCAAACAATATGACATTCATACTCTCTTTGAACATAGCAATGTTGATTGCTTCCATCCAAGCGAGATTGCCCATGCTTGGTTTGCAAAAGAGCTATGGTAAGAAGGGGAATACGCGTCGTAAAAGCATCACGTATGGATGATATTTTATGAATACGTGTAGGCATCTCATGTTCCAGTCGAACGCGGAAAAGGATAACAAAATGTTGACCTTTAATACAAATGAACCTGTGTTCTGTCCGACAGACACTGATAGATTCTATGTAGATTGAGCTGCAATAATTGTGAACAGAATCCTGACTTCCGTAGTTGTTGGTAGTGCTTGTGATATGGCCTCTTTGGATCACATGCAGCGATCGGCCGATTTCAAAGAAGTCCGCTATCATCGGCCTGCGACTTTGCAGATCGATTGTTTCTCTCGCATTCTACAATAAGTTCTTATGACTGCGGTCAAGACGACTGTCCTGGTTGTGGTCACTGTTACCGCCCTCGTGTATGTGGGCAGTACCTACTGGCGTAGACGAAGATATGAACCGATTAGTGGTGAAGACCCCGAAAGGAACCCTACTTCACTTGAGGAAGAAGAAGAGCAAGAACAAGGCACCTCGTTCCTGCCTTTCACAATCGATGATATCCAGGAGACGACCAACAACTTTGTCAACACCGTTTTCAACACCCAGTTCTTTAGTATCGACACGGGTCTGGAAGAGCTCTACCCGAAATTCGAACGGCAGATTGAGAATCTCAAGGAAAGCTACACCTGGTTTTGGAACTTCTTGTCTTTGGACGAATTCCGGGCGGTCATTGACGAAACACGCAAGGAAGACGCAGATGCATCGTTGAATCCCGAGATCGAGTGGGACGCGCACGTCAGACGCGGTACCGGCCTGTCACAGGAGGAAAATCAGTTTCTGGCCGCCCGACGCGCTCGTTTGTGCACCGCATTTGCCGCGTTTGTGGGTGTCAGCCCTGACGACGTGCATCCGGACGATGTTCCTATCGTGGGTATAGCATCAAGGTAAGAAAGACTAGAAATAATCTCGAATTCACTGTAACGCCTTTGTACAGTGGTGGTGGTTATCGCGCGATGGTGGCAAGTTCGGGTTATATGAAGGCTATGAAAGAAGCAGGCGCATATGATTGTGTCACCTACACTGCAGGCGTATCGGGCTCCACATGGACCTTGGCTCAGTACTACAGCTCACTCACCAACACCTCCTTTGAAACCCTTCTCAGCCACCTCAAGACCCATATCCACACGCATATTGCTAATCTGTCCAATTTTGTGGCTGTCCTCCAAGCTTCGGCACACAATGCCAAGCTCCTACTGCAAGGTATCATCCAGCGATATCACCAGCAGAATAACAGTTTACGACTCGTCGACATTTTCGGCATGTTGCTCGGCGGCACCCTGCTTACCAAGAAGCAAATCATTCGCAATCGACAGCGCAAGCAGCAGCAGCAGGAAGAAGAAGGCGAGGACAGCAGCAAGTACAGCGAGAGTATCGAGGACAACGACGACGTGCGCACCCTGGATGACCACGGTACTGTCCTGGATGACGATGGTGCCGAGATACGGCCCGAGCTGATGCAAAAGGAGGATCTCAAGATATCTCGCCAGCAGCGTTTCATTGAAGACGGTGCTCTGCCGATGCCCATCTACTGTGCAGTGCGACACGAAATTAAAGAGGACGAAGACACCTACCACTGGTTCGAATTCACCCCTTATGAGATGGGAAGCGAAGATCTGAAAGGTAATATATGGAGCCTCGCATTATAGGCCACACAGTAACCCTTTTTCAATAGCTTGGATACCGGTTTGGGCGTTTGGCAGAAAGTTCGAAGATGGGCACAGTATCGAGAAGCTCCCAGAGCAGACGCTTGGTATCTTGATGGGGTAAGTGAGAGCCACAGTTCCTTGCCTAGATGCTCATTGTCCTCTGCAGTGTATTTGGCTCCGCTTTTGTTGCGAGTTTAGCCCACTTCTATCAAGAAGTCCGGCTTGTCCTGCCTGAAGGAGCCCTCGAGCGTGCGGATCAGCTCTTGGAACAGTTTCAAACCACCATGTCGTCTGTGCACCCTATCTCGCCCGCGAGCTTCCCGAACCCATTTTACAAAATCGAGGAAGAAGACAACCAGCAGCTCGAGATCGGTGATGCTGGTCTGGACAACAATATACCATTCTACCCTCTCATGCGCCGGGACCGCCAGGTGGACATGATCATTGCCTTGGACCTGAGCGCTGATATCCATCTTGTGCCTCACCTGGACCGCGCTCACTTGTATGCCGAGCGGCGCCAGATCACAGGGTGGCCCAGTAACCTCAAATGGCCCAAACCGGGCGACAATGATGCTTTTGGTACCTGTTCGGTGTTCCAAGAAGCCGACTGCCCTTCCCCGATCACGGTGGCCTATTTTCCTTTGGTGCGCAACGAAGGCTATGACCCTGAATTCGACCCGCAAAAGGCCGAGTTTTGTTCGACGTGGAACTTTTGCTATACGGACAGTCAAGTCACCAAACTGTCTGGCCTTGCAGAGCGTAATTTCCAAGACAACGTTGAGCATATTCGGGAAGCTATGCGTGATGTATGGCAGCGTAAGCGGAGTGCACGTCTTTCCAGGCAGTCGTAGTAGGCATACCTTGTCACTCTCTTAGTTGCATGTACAGTGCATATGATATGCTAAAATCTAAAGCCCTCTACAGATTCACCAGTGTATTTAGTTCTGCGTAATAAAAGATACATACAGACTATTTGTTCATAGTATATACAGTAATGACACGGTCTACAAGGTGTTTAAATGTCATGGTATGTGTGTGGCTTGTACACTGCATTCGGAAATTCCCAGGTCTGAGAGCAGACAGACGTCCTCTGGCCTGTCAAAACGAGGGTATTTCTACAACAAATACAAATCAAACATGTTTCGATTGACGAAAACGACGACGAGCCGATGTCTGGTCCATGCTCGCCAGTATGCTACCAAGAGCAAGACGACCAACCTTAAATTCAAAACGGCCGTGCCTACGACCGTAACCCGTCTGGCCGATGGCAGCATCTTTATTGCACGCGAGGCTCCTGTGCCTGTGAGCATACAAGCCAAGGCCGCTCCTCTGAACGAACCCTACGAGAAAAAGTACGGCTTGACAGAACAGCAAATTGAGGAAATGCGCCAGCTGCGACGTGAGGATCCCCAGACCTGGACTCGCAAGAAGCTTGCCGAGAAATTCAACTGCTCTCAACTCTTTGTTGGCATTGCCGCGCCTCTCCCGCCTTCGGCCCAGTCAAACGAAACGGTCGCTTCCAAGGACGGCTATCGTCGCAAACTTATCAAGGAAAACAGACAGAAGAGACGGGAACTCTGGTAGACTGTTCCTACTTTCCTTTTGTTCCTTACATCTACACTTTCCCAAACCCTATTATTCCACACCTCGTCTTCCTCGCTTTCCTGCATTCATGTCACATCTTTCGTGTACTTTTTTTTCTTTTTTGCTGTAGCTTTTTTCTCCAAAAAGACATACATAAAATATATATAGATTGGTCTCTAAAAAAGGTTGAAATTATACGCGCTCTAATTCTTTCTCTCGTTTTATGCGCAGCACGACATGGCACAAAAGAAAGCAACGATTTATATCCTCAATGCGAGTCCTTCCATGGGCAGAACCCTGCCGAATCACTCCAAAACACAATTCGAAGAGTCTCAAAACATCTTGCTAGGATTACTCGAGGAGAAGGTATTCTTTATTTTTACACTGTGCCCCGTACGCGTCCATACTCATTCACGCGACGTAGGCAATGGCCGGTCGGAAAACAGACGTCGCCTCTGTTATTCTAGTCGGAACAGAAGGTAGCTTGGGTGTGTATGACTGGAGCCGTCTTTTAACTTGGTGATAGAGACCGCAAATATGCTGGCTGAGGAGGATCAGTACCAGCATATATCCGCTCTTGATGAATTCAAACCTCCTTCCGCAGCGCTTTTACGCACCATAGCCAACACAACTGTCACAGAGACAAAGGATGCTACCGGCGACAGTAAGTAGTACTAATAGTCTGTAAATATCTTAAACCCATACTCATCATTAGCTTGATAGTGGTCGACGCACTTATTCTCGCTGCTCATATGATGAACGACTTTTGTCGTCACCTCAAATATGAGCGCCGTATCGTCGTTCTTACCAATGGCGAGGATCCAGTCGACTGGACGGATAGGGAAGAAATCACACGAAGAATCGTTGATATAAACACATCGGTGCTCGTTGTGTAAGTGGAAAAATTCAGGTTTATCGTTTGACACTTATCCTATGCTTAGCGGACTTGGAGGCGCCAAGGTGGAAGACAATGAGCAGAGCCCTCACGTATGCATTATCAGAAATACACAGCTCGTGCGCTGCTAACTTTTATTTTGACATCCTAGCTCGCCGAAAACACCGAAAACTGGAATGCAATCGTCGAAGCAACCGGAGGTGATATGCTCTCGCAGGAAGAAGCCCTGAGCGAACTGCACAATTTCAGACCCAAAGTGGTCAGACCGACACCCATTTTCCGAGGCTTCTTGACCCTCGGCGACACATCACGCCTGAACGACGCCGCACTGTCGATAAGTATTACCATGTACGTGACGACGATGGTGCAACGACCACCGGGAAGCAAAAAGTATTCAGCCCTGTCCAACCAGCCCGCCAAGGAAACCGGCGCACACAGCGTGAACACCAAAAGGGATCACAAGGTCAAGAACAAGTCCACCGCTGAAGAAGATCGTCCTGAAACCGAGGCTCTGCCGGAAGCGGACAACCCTGATCAGGATCTCCCGGACGAAAAGGTGGATGAGAGTACCATCGTGTCCGCCGGCGTGTTTGGCAAAACCTTGGTCCCCATTGGGCCTGAAGAAGAAGAGGTGCTGAAACTCAGGGCAAAGCCTGGCATGGAAATCATGGGAATTCTCAGTGCGGATGCTGTACGTATAAACATACTTGGTGAATAAGGCTGACAATATTCCTCTCAGGTACCTCGAGACTATTTCCTCGGGCAAGTCTATGTTATCACGCCAGGCACTTTTAAACCCGTCGCATCCGGCACAGCGCTCTCATCCTTTGCGCGCTGTCTGGATGAAAAGAACGCTGTCGCCTTGGTCCGCTATGTTTTCCGGAATGACACTCAGCCCAAACTCGGTGTCCTTTTCCCGCACTTTGAGGAAGAGACCGACGTACTGCATTTCATACAGGTAAGTCCCCGGCAGTGTACAGGGAAATGAAATTGAACACAGGGTCTAGGTTCCTTACAACGAAGATATACGTATGTTTGAGTTCAACTCGCTTGATCGGGTTGTCTCTACTTCAGGCAAAATCGTTGACAAGGACCACCCTCTCTTGCCGACCCAAGAGATGGAGGAACTCATGGATCAGTTTGTGAGTGAGACCAGCATGTATGATCCGACCACAGGGTAAATGTAAACGTTGCACAATGACAATTCAATTAAAACAAAGTCTAGGGAGGAGTATTTGAGGATGGATGAGACCTACAATCCGATGCTGTGGCGAGTCGAAAAAGCCATCACGACACGAGCCATTAATGAAGCAGCGCCTATTCCAGAGCTGGATGACCGGTTAAAAGCGCAGCTGAATTTCCTGCCGGTCTTGCCCAACAGCAAAGAGGACGGACTGACTCAGAAGCTGAAGGACATTTTTAATGTGAAGAAAGGTACGTGTGGCGCGTGCGGCTGAGGTGAGCAAGAGGTGTAACATATATCATACGCAGCTGCATCAAAAGAAAAGCGAGGCTATGGTCGAGGCAACGAAGGACAAACGGCAGGCGCTGCCGATATGGATGTCGAGGATATCGTCCAATCCAAACGTGTCAAGAAGGAACATGAAACAGATTACAATGCAGCTATTGAGTCTCTGGTTGGAAAGGACGTGCGCCAGGTGTCCAGCCTGGATCCAATCGGTACGTTCAAGGCCATGGTGAACAATACAAAGGAGGATTTGATCACGACAGGTATTTATCAAGTAAGCGTTACGTGCTATACTTTCGACTCATATACTTTCGAGCAGCCGTGGAACAAATGGGAAACCTGATCATCGAGCTCGTGACCACGTCGTTTGCTGACCAGCACTACAGCAAGGCACTCGAGTGTCTCAAGATAGTACGGTCTACGTCAGCCAAGGAGAATGAATCCGATACCTTTAATGGTTTCATGCACCGGCTGAGATCCAAGGTCGACCCAGGCAACCCCAAGTCGCGTCGCCTTGACTTTTGGGAGCTGCTTAAAAAAGAAGGGGTGACATTGATTTCCAAAGAGGAAGCAGAGGACAGTGACGTGAGCCCTGATCAAGCCAAGGAGGTAGGTTAATAGACTTAGGTTACCATTCTGGCTGGCTCAATGCATTACCTTAGTTTCTGGACGCGACTACTGCGACAGCTCCGGAACTGGAGAACACTGCGGAAGGCGACGACGGAGGCGAAGATGATTTGGTAAGGCAGAAATATGTCTGTGTATTTGCTCGTACTAATACTAAAGGTAGCTTGCTCAAATGCTGGAGTAACCAAGTGGCATACAAAAAAATAAAACAAAATATACATGGATACGTACCCTGTGCCCATATATCTGGTTATGCGTATACGCATACAGTAGTTCACGTCCGCACGGCCTTCCTTTTGAGTACATGTATACAAAATTATGATATCATGGCCAGAATGAGGCAGGGTGTATCGGCTATAGACCAGGAAAACTCAGCCAGTACATAATTTTATTTATAAACGCTTGATTTTATATATCCCCTGGGACGGTATTTATATCCACCAATATGATATGTCCTCATTGCCCCAGATAGAGAGATAGAAGAGTTTACAGTGTCATGCTACCCCAAAGTATTGGGAAGCCAGGTTGATTCCTTCATGGCACGTGATTGGTTGCAGATGAGAGGGCATGAACTTCTGAGTTGCAAAATGGGATAACCAATGTGCCCGCCTCTGTAGTTTTGATACACAGGGTTTCTTTCTTGTAGCACTTTTTTTCTCTCTTTCTTGGACGATTGAAGCATGAGCAACGACAACAATCACAACGACGAGAACAGAAAAGCCCAGAATGACAAGCATGCAAACGATCGGCCTTCCGAAAACGAACACGATCTACCTATACCACCCCCGGTGCCTCCTCCGACCCCTCCTCCCCAGTCATCGCGGAATTCGTCTTCGCTGCTATCGCCCTGGTGGTCAGCAGAACCTCCACCAGAGAAGCCACCCGCCCAGGAAGATCCAGAAAAGGCGACGAGTCCAGGCCACTTGCTCGTCCACTTTTGCCGCACAGCAACTTTCCGCGATCCCAACGACAGCAACAGCCTACCGACGGAATTGTTTCGAGAGCAGTGCTTTATGCTGGCCAAAAAGCCCGAACAAAACAATGGCTCTGAAGTCATGGACAACCCAACCCAAGTCAAGGCGGAGGAGTGTCGCATGGTGTGCTTCCTTCGAGAAAACGAGGAGCGGAGGGCGCAGCGCCGGGAAGAAGCCAAATCCAAGTTTTGGAACCCGTTGCACGGCACATGGATGGTCGTCGCTACCACACAAGAACGGTGTCGGGAGCACACGTCTGGTACTCTATTTGTATGACCTCTAATGCCTGTGTGTGCTTACTTTTTGTTGTCAACTCTATGAAAATAGAAAACGATATCACCAAGAAGAACCAGTATGTGAAACAAAAATCAGTCCCATTCCATTGGCTCACATACCCTGACTTTCTTTCTTCTTTGTTCTTCTTAGCCCAGACTATTATACCATTGAACTTGGTGAACGGTTCAGCGGGTCAGGTGAAGATGGTAAAACATGATAATCGCGATTTTCTGCAAATAATATTTGCTCACGCCACACATTAGTGAAAAAATTCATGGCAAGGACGTTTAGCCCAGCCCAAGAACTCGCAAGGCGATATGTTGTATCCTGGCAGGATGGCACCCAAAAGGCGTTTCTAAACCGATTTTGGGAGAGCGCTCATCGAGGAGACGCCTTTCATCTCGTGCGTGATAACACAAAGCGATTGATCGACGCCGCGCTGGGCAACGATAAGAAACCAGGCGACGATGACGGCAAGCCAAACAAGTAGTTTAGAACCATTCATCCATAATACCGATGTTTTACACCTCTCTTTTCCTATTTTCACAACTTGTTCAGCTTCCTTCCTCATCAGATTTCTCTTTCTCTTTCATTTATCCTATTTTTATTCTCTGTCTTTTTCTATTTTCTCCTTGTAGAAACCACCCACCCCTTTTCTTATTATCATTCAACATTCAAAAAGCATCATACCATCATGTTGACCAGTAGATGGACCCGCCTACCAACTGGGGATCAGTCAATGGATACATCAGCGCAAAGAAGAGGACAGGGCCAATGTAAAACGCGGTCCAGATGACTGTGGGAAATGCATACGGGGGTATACACATCGCATATACAATGTGAGAAACAATCGTATGATTTGATGAGAGTCTGGACATTACCTTTTCGCTCCCAGGCAGGTCGGTATTGAACGTCGCTCACATCTGGAAATCCCATCATATTGCAGAACGAGTGACACACGATCACGGGCCATAGCCGACCCAGGCGCAGAAATACAAAACTGACAAACCAACCAAATACGGTTGTATACGTGAACTGAAATGCTGAAACGTATCCGCAAACCATGTCAATAAGAGGGCATACCAGCAAAATAAACACACACGTGAAGTCCCTTCCTTTAATTTCCTTACCAGATGAGAAGATGGCTGCCTTGAGTGCCTCGGTGGTAGAGCCACCCTGGCGGTATTTGTCCCAAGCGTGATGCAAATGAGCTACAGAAAATTTTATGCATCATGAAGTCTTGGTTTCACAGGAACCTTTTC
>VAFG01000366.1:707287-744509 GCA_013461545.1 Syncephalastrum contaminatum | reverse complement strand
GCAAATGAGCTACAGAAAATTTTATGCATCATGAAGTCTTGGTTTCACAGGAACCTTTTCTTTTTTTTTTTTTTTCTTTTTCTCTTTTGTCTGCTTACCGAGGCCAAAATAGACGGGCGAAGCGAAAATGAGATAGGCGTGCGAGTATTGGGCTTCATGCAAGATGGCAATCACACATGCTCGGAAGACCCATTCTTCTGTAGCAGGTCCCTAGATAATATACAAAGTGTGAACCACAGGGCATTGCTTCAAAGAAGAAAAGACACCTACGACGACATAGTTCCGCAAACCAATCATAGTGCCAAAGGTATCCTGCAATTGATCTCGCCAGTTGAAGCCCTTCTGAAAGGGTAACGATCTTTCAAAACCGAGGTGGACGAGAGGACCGAGAAAGAGCACAGCGACTAAAAGGAGAGGTGCCAAAAGGCCCTGAACGGTTCCAAAGCCGAGTCCGAGTTGGGTGTAGAGCGGATACTGTCAAGAATTGATTGTCAGTTTACTGGTTCAGTAGGCTACTTTATTGAGTGTCCCTGATTACCGTGTCATTGGTAAAGAACCACACAAGCAAGGTCGTCAGGGCACTTGCAGCCAGGACAGCCTTGATTCGCTCGGTAATCACGGCGGGGTCATTGCGAGACAAGTTTGGATCGGCTGTGCGAAAGACATAAAAGCCGCCGACATAGAGAGTACCAAAGCCAATGCAAGCGACATTGGCACCTGCTGCACTGAGCATAGATGGAGGAGATGGCGTGGAGGAGCGTTCTCTTAACAGAGAGCGGGGGAAAAATTAGATTTAGCGGAAAACAGTGCAAAATTAGGAAAGGTTTCAAAAGGCACAGATGCATGTTCTTCTTATTCTCTATGTGTGGATATCTTTATACTGTAATACGGATGAAAGAAGGAAACACTGCATTTCTTAGTAGCTAGAGTGCAGTTGCTCCATATCCTGCTCCGAGTAGCCGAGCAAGGTCAGCACATACTTCAAGCTCTTTTGGTTGATGCGCGAAGGAGCCTGCTCCTGCACACGCGGCTTGGCATTGAACGCGATACCCAAGCCGGCCTTGTTCAGCATCCACAGGTCATTGGCACCATCACCGACGGCAATGACCTGCTCGGGAGTCACACCTTCGGCCTGAGCAATGACGTCCAAGAGCTCAGACTTGCGGATACCATCGACGATCGGGCCCACCGTCTCGCCCGTCAGGGTCAGACCATCCCAGGATACCTTGAGCTAGTGCCAATCCTGAATAAATACCACGCCTTGGGTCCAAAAATTCAGTATAGTCCTACCTGGTTAGCAAAGGCATAGTCCAATCCCAACTCGGCTTTGACGTAGTTGGCGAGCGGTATGAAACCACCTAATCGTCAAGAAGCAATGAGCTTAGTTTAACAAAAGCAAATATGGCATAGGGTGAGCATACCGCTAATCACAGCCAGCTTGAAGCCAAGCTTCTTGAGAGCACGGCACAAGAAGCGAGCACCTTCGGTAAACGTCAAGACTTGCTTGACCTTCTCGATCACACTGACGCTTGTGCCGTTCAGAAGGGCAACACGGCGACGCAGCGACTCCTTAAAGTCAATCTCGCCATTCATGGCGGCCTCGGTAATAGCCTAAACAAGAAAACAGGTGAGTTGGATCCTACCTGTGTCCATGTACCATGTACTTACAGCCACCTGGTCAACTACACCGGCATAGCGGGCAATCTCGTCAATCACTTCCTGTTGAATTAAAGTAGAATCCATATCAAAAACGACAAGACGCTTGTTCTTGCGGAACACATCATCCGGCTGCAGGGCGATATCCGTCAAATTCTCAGCCGACAGCTCGAAGAGATCGGTACGGAGCTTGTTCATGTCGACGGTGTTGGGAATAGAGAGGCGGAAATCAGCGCAAGACAGGATGGTACCGTCCTTGTTGAGACGCGAGAGCTTCTCGACCGAGATGCGGTACTTGAGACAGAGCTGAGTCCAGCCGTTCAAGAAGGCAGGCTGGATGCCGTTCTGGTTGAGGATACTGGCAGCGTACTTGATACGACCCGAGTAAGGCGCTTCCTCGAGCGAGGGCGGCAAGTAAATCTCGGTGACTTCTTCGTTGGCGGACTTGGACTTGGCCTGCTCTTGCTGTTGCTGGTGGTGACGCACGGAGGGCTCGAGGGCTTGTGTGTCGGGTACATCAAAGGTAAGGGCAGCGTCCCACTTTTGAGCGGCATCGGCCAAGTCGCGGAAGATGGCCACGTTATCGGAGCGCAGGGTGATGAGGACACCAAAAGTGACGTTGTGGTAGAGACGCGACAACATGCAGTCGTTGATATCGCAGGGGTGGCGGGCAAGGCACTCGAGGACAGCGCCAATGATATCCGTGCCGTGGGGACCTGCCATGGAGACAAGCACCTTCTGGTTGGGACCGACCAGGGTGGGGGGCAGGACGCTCGAAGGCACGAGCTTCTGCTGAGAGCGCGAGCGCATCATGGCGGGCGAGGCCGGGGCCAAGAGTAAATCGTGAGGCTGCACCTGCTGCTGCTGGCTCAGACGCTCCATGACGGTCTGCTTGAGTTTGGACAGTTCCTCTGCCCTGACCAAGGGCAGGGTCGCGACCCGGCGCAGACACGGTTCAGAGACGGCCAGACCGGAGTGACGGTCGTTCTTTTTTAGAATCTTGGTGATACCAGTGTAGTTGAGAAAGACGAAGCGCTCGAGGGTCAGGATACGCTGCAAGAGGGGCAGGGGCTGGCTGTCATCCTTGAGAAGCGAAGCCAAGCGCTGGGACTCTTGGTCGAAAAAGTCAGACGCACGCTGGATATCGGCCTCGAGTGCGTTCAGGAAGCCTGTCTCGGTGGACTGGAGACTGGCGAGACGAGCGCTCATGACGTCTGCGAGGGCAACATGGGCAGGCGGATCAGCACGGATGGAGTGCTGGTAAACCGTGGTTTTGAGCAGCGTCTTGAGCTGCGTATAGTCGATACTGTGAGCCGCGTACTCGGGCGGAAGCTCGGCTTTACGCTCCTCGAGATATTTGCCAAACTTCATGCTTCTTTTGGTAGACTACTAAAAGAGGGTTGGCGGTTGATGAAAAACACAAGAGGAGGAGATGCACAAACGCTAAAAAATGAGATCAGCAGTCCCTCTGATTCATTTATTTCTGGTTTGACAGCTGGAATCAAGAGAGCACAGTGCTAAGTCAATGACTCACCTTTTAAAATAGATTTCTATCATGGCGATAATAGACACTTTTTCTTATTTTCCATGATAAATAAGTGTCGATATGATAAGCAGCAGTGCACAGGCACCCAAAGTGAGACAAAATTGTTGAAAAGTCAGTCGTCTGTTTTCTTCTTTCTGGATCCGTATGCCTAAGCTCAAGTTCAAGAAAGAGAAAAAGAGCGATAAGGAAGACAAAAGAAAGAAGCACAAAAAGCACAAGCACAAAGAGCAGTACTACCGAGCGCCATCGATATATGATGAAGAACCGGGTTGGACGCCTCAAGAAGGCGGCATGGGGGAGTCAAGCGATCGATCTGCTTGGAATGAACGCCTCTTTGAAGCCATGATGGAAGACGAGGGGCAGGACCCATTCTATACCCAGTTCTATGAGCAGCCCAGCTCTTCGTCTGCCCAAATGACGGATGAAGAGTACCGTCAGTACATGGTCAATGGCATGAACAGTCGCAAGCGGGGCAGACATGCCGCGTTCCAAGACGAGATCGATCAAGAAGAGAAAGCGCAGCGCAAGGAAGAAAAGAAGCGCAAGAAGCAGCAGGAGAAAGAAGAAAAGGAGCGCCACCAACGCATCCTCGACCAGCTGCAAGAACTGCAGAAAGAGAAAGAGGATCAGGACCATAGCAAAGCTTACGAGGCGTATCAGGCGCGATGGCAGCAAGTGGAAGCAGGCGCCCACAAAGAGGTGCCGTGGCCCAAGGCAAGCACGGTGGCGGAACTGCGTTCGTTCTTGGTGCGGGCAGACCTGAGCCGTGAGGAGAACCGCAAGCGGGTGCGACAAGAGCAGAAACGTTACCATCCCGACAAATTCATGCACCGTGTGACCCACGTCTCGGCACAAGAACAAACTCGGCTGGTGCGCCGCGCAACCGAATTGACGAGTTGGCTGAACGACCTCTGGTCTGAGTTGAGTTGAAGACCGTAACGTACTGTACTGTACGGTGCAGTAGTGTAGTGTATACGTTATTATAATATACCAAACATTTGTGGCCATGCGTACACAAACATTATCAGAAAAAAAAAAGTTTTCTTTTTCTTGCCTCTCTTTCGCTCGCTCGCTTTACTTTTTGTTTTGATTCTCCTTGCCCTCTCGCGTCCTCCCCCCTCGCTTGGCTCACCTGCGTGGTAAGTCCCGATATCAAAGCAATTCAGGGGGTCTGATGTTGAACAATGAAAAATCCTGGCACGGTGACTTGTAGACGACGCAGCACACGACAACAACAACAACGTCATCTGCCGAAATCCGCATGGACAGAAAGGGAGGCTTGCGTCGGCTGTTATGTGTGTAAATGTATGTGTGTTTGACTTAGGGGAAGGCCAACTGTCCATGTAGCACGCGTGGGTGTGCGTGCGTGGGCGGGCTCCTTTTGGGTGGCACTATTTAGTATTTACTACGTACTATACTGTACATAGTGTACCGATACAAGCACGGGACATTTGGAAACGCGCCATTGCTTAATCCTTATGGCTGCACCGTCTGTCCCTTCCCCTCCCCCTTTCTTTCTTCCCCTCTCTCCTTCTCTCCTTGACTTTCTCTCTTCCTCTATCTCTGTCTCTTGGTCTCTCTTCCTCTCTCTCTCTCTCTCTCTCACTCTCTCTCTCACTCTCTCTCTCATACCCTCCCATACAGACATACATACACACGTATATCCATACATACACACTCATAACAACAACACGCACGTAACGTACACAGAACGGCAGACTTGCTGTTGTTGTCCCCCTTTCATTCTCCCACTGCTCCACTCATTGATGTAACTGAAACGTTTCTCTACCTCTTTCTCTCCATTTCCAATCTTCGTTTCTCCATCTTCCCTTTTCCCTCTGTCCCCTTCGTCTCCGCTGACGGTGGTATCGAGTTAACCTGCCAAAGGCCTTGTGCGTCTTACCTTTATCTTTCTACTCTTTTCTTCCTACTCTACTCTATTCTATACAACTCTAACTGAATCCATTAAAACTCATGTCCATCACATCCGAAGAATCATTGACTGAACTACAAGGCTCTCGTGAAGCAGTAAGTTTTTTGCCTTGCATAATCAAATTCTCCCTCCTTTCTTTCTTGTGTCTCGCATTTTACTTGTTTTTGACGCGTTCCTTGCTTTTGACCTACTTTTTTCCATTCTGTTTTATTCTTTACCTTTCCTTTCTCTTCTACTTTTACGTTTTTTTTTTCTGTGCGTTGGACAAGCAGAAGTGATTGACACCGGGAAACCCATTTTTTTCATCATGCTAGATGCAGCCGCTATACGATCGACTGCTTGCACCCGTCTTCACGAATAGCACAGACGCTATCGAGTTCTGTCGAGAGGTGTGTGCTGAGTTTGGCTTCACCGTGAAACAAGAAGCCAGTGCTAACAAGGTAAACACGACAAAAAGGGATTAATTGAGCGGAAGAATGGATCTCACACACACGCAATTATCTAGCACATTTACGTGTATTGCTCGCGCGAAGGAGTGGCTGAATCTGCACGGCAGAATAAACAGCAGCAGTACCAGGCACAGCAGCGCAAAAGACCTTCAAAACGATGCGATTGCCGCTGGCGAGTGGTACTGACTGAAATCGACGCCGGCGGATGGCAGTTTCGCCAGAGCAGCAATCCGGCCGCGGCCGAGCACAACCACTCAATGATGCGAGCCGACGAGCTCCAGAGCGCCAAAGGCTGGCCAACCGAGGTGCATCACTTTATCGCCAACCTCGCCACCCGCCAACCAGAATGGTCCACCGCCGCCATTCGCGATGCGGTGCGTCAACAATATCCGCACCTGGTATGGAACGAACGCCGTTTTTACAACCGACTGACCGACGAACGGAAGCGCGTACGGCAGCAAGCCGTTGTGGACCGTGTGCAGCGGCTCTTGATGCTCTCCTCTCAGTTATGCGCCATCGTCGCCGCAAACGAGTCATGGGCCGCCTCGGTCCAGTTTGACATGTCGCGCATGATTGATACGTACCGCCAGCGGCTTGCATTTGGCGACGCCGACGACGAAGATTTTGTCGTCGATCTGGATCCGCAGGCCATCGTGCAAGAGCACAGTACAAAGAAAAAGAAGAAGCTGCAGCATGAGCAGCATATCGTAGTGCCGAGCTACACGCTTCATATCCCCTGGTCGAAAAAGAGGAAGCATTCGGCCTCGGGCCATTCGGCGATCTCCAACCAGCCCCTCGGTGCACCGCCTTCCCCGCCTGTTCCCACCCACTGGCTCGCGACTCAGCCTCCCATGATGGCGCCTCCTCCGCCACCTCCACCCTCAGCTCAGTCTTTGCAGCAGCAGCAGCAGCAGCAGCAGCAGCATCCTCAGCAGCATCATCATCATCATCATCAGGCACCACCGGGTTCGTTACCAGCACATCAGCCTCAGGACAAACAGGAAGACATGATGTCATACCAGCACATGCAGTATCTGGATCCCAACGTGTTCCCGCCACCCAATATGATGCCGTACAATATGCAAGACATGTATGGCTTTGAACGACACCAGCACCAGCAAAGGCCTCCCCCGCCGTGACCAGTGCCTGAAGCTCGTTTTTTCTCATCTCTCTCTCTCTCTCTTTTTTTTTCCTTTTTTTTTGTTCTCTTCATGGCCAGTGCATACGGGTCGATTTCAACTTTTTACATAGGATACGCAACGGTTATGTAACACAGTCTCTCACACTCCACACACTCACACAATAATTAGTAGTATAGCAGTAGCTTTTGTTCTTTATATTTTTTTATAACTTTTTTTTTTTACCCCGGCAATACAAGAATCTTTTTCCTAATAATAATAATATTAATAGTGAGACACAAAAGCAGCGAAAAGGTCTATCTTTTTATCCGGGCCAAGTCATATCGTCAGGAAAGCGGATTTAAGCTCGAGTATATAAAAGGGTTTTATTAGGTAGCGAGAAAGGAAAGAAAAGAGCGGGAGAACGGGAGAGCGAGAGTTGAGCAGACCATGCCGGGAAATAAGAGGTTTCCAAGAAAAGCAAAAGAGGAAAAAAGGAAAAGAAAAAGGGTATCGTCTATGATATAGGAGATGCAGAAGATGCGGAGAAAGAAGGTTGCTGTTGCTGCTGTTGCTCTTGTTGTAAAGCTGCACGGTCACACTTTTCAATTTCAAGGCGCACCCAGCGACAGAGGTCGGAAGCGCCGAGGCCGCGCTTGATGGTGAGCCAGCCTTCCAAAAGATCAAGAAGCAGGGCGCGCTTGATCTGCCTGAGCGGCGGATCGTCGAGGAGTTCGCACACGCGCTGGACAGCAACCTCAATATGCGAGTCGTTAAGGATCTTTCCGATAAAGGCAGCGCCCATGAGGTCGAAGCATGCGGACAGGCTGTGGAGAGTCAGGAGGCGAAGATCGTCGGATGGATCGGTTTGAGTTTGCGGCGGGTCGTGTTGGCAGACGACGGTGGCGTGGCAGATGGGGCCAAAGACACGGTCATACAAGGACGCGATGGAGGTGTGGGCGGCGTGGTGCGCGTGGCGAGGCAGCGGGTGGTGAGGGTGTTGGAAGGCGAGGAGCTTGTAGCCGGTGTATTCGAGGAAGGCCTTGATATTGTCGGCCAGGGTATAGGTAATTTCGCGGCAGCAGGCGGGGAAAGCGGCGTCGAGCCGAGTGAGGAGCCGCACCATCATGGCAGCCAGGGCGCGGTTGGCGGAGCTGGCGTGGGTGCATGCGAGAGGCACCGGCGGCCGATTCACAGCCGCGACAAACACGGCATGGTGGAAGATCACGTCCACCGCGCTCCGGATACGGTTGCGGATGTCAATGTCTTCGATCAAGACATACTTGTGTTTATATGAGGCAATCCCGCGCGTGATACGCTGGTGCAGCTGCTCCTCGCGGCACATCAGGTGCTTGAATTGCTTGTGGTTGTCAAACGCCGTGCTTGTCACCAGGCTGTTGGTATCATGGAATCCAGAGGACGGGGTGGGGGCTGCATGTAAGACGGGCGTTGCATTATGTGCTTCTTGTTGCTGCTGCTGCTGCTGTGCTGCACGACGTCTTCTCCGACCAAAGAAATCATTATCCTGCGGAGGTATTGGACCTGGAGCAGGTGGTGCAACGTCTCTCCCGCTTTCCTCCAATGCATCGTCTTGAATGTCCATATCCACCTCGTCATCATCGTCGTCTTCCTCCTCCTCTTCCTCCTCCTCCTCCTCCTCTTCTTCTTCGTCTTCTTCTTCTTCGTCTACCAATTCCTCGTCCTCGTCCTCCTCTTCCTCTTCTTCAGGCGGGGGTTCCTGAACAGCAGGCGGTAGTTGTGATGGTGGTGGGTGGGGGGTAGGGTCGAGTGGAGCGGCCGAAGGCAGCGGGGTGCTCATCAAGCGAGTCTGCAGTGACAATTGACGTGAGAGTGCTTCCAGGGCAACCAGCGAAGACCGGCACTGGACTTTCATTGTTGTCGTCTGCAGGTCAATCTTCCAACGACGGTGAATTGTATGCATGGCAATAGTGCGGAAAGACCTCGACACTTCTAACAGCCGCCATAAGTCATGTAAGTCTAGGAACTGTTTGAGAATGTACAAGAGCAGCTCGTTGGGGAGGCCCATGAGGGCACTCGCCGACGGATCGGCAGCCGCCAGCATAGACAGCATAATGAGCTTTGTATACGTTTATATCAAGTAAAGATGCGGTGTGGGATTAAAAAAAAAAAAGGAAGGGCAAGCGAGGGAAAAAAGAAAAGAAAAAAGAAGGTGAAATAAGGGGTTAGCAGAGACAGAGAGAAGGGCCTTTTTTTTTGTGTGTGTGTGATATTGATTGATTAAATGCCTGCAACATGTGCCTTTATTGCGTTGCAGTCTTCCTGCAGCGATTTAGAAGTGATGACAAAGCCGCTCGCCTCGAGCTCGGCCAAGACCTTGGATCCGTTGACCCAGTCCTGCCTCCGTCGACATTCATCCAGGAGAATGGACCAGGTGTCCTTGATGGGCTGACCATCCTCCTTTTGACGCCAATGCTGCAGGATTTGGACAGCCGCGTCGAGTCCGCCCCCATGGTCGAGGACGGCCGTCAGCAAGAAATGATAGGTGGCCCGGTCCGGCCGGACCCGGCTTTGACGCATCTGCTGCAGCGTCTCAAACATCTTTTGAAGGTCGCCAGCCCTTGCATAACCCTGGATCAGGTTCGTGTAGGTGTGCACCGTGGGCTCGTACTGGTCGGCCCTGAGGAGCTGGAGTGTCCGCTCGGCCTCGTCCATGCGCTTGTCCTGAATCCAGCGGTTGATTATGACATTATAGGTATAAATATTGGGCTGGATGCCGGCCTGTCGCACTTGGGCGAGGAGGTCCTGCGTGTTGCGTGGTTTCTGCGTGTCAAAGATGGCGTCGAGGAAGATCGTCATGGTCACATTATCCGGGGTGTGGTTGTATTTATACATGTCGCTGATGATTTGGGAGGCGACGTCAAACTTGCGCTCAAAGAGAGTGCCCTTGAGGAGAGTGTTGAAGGTGACCACGTCTGGCTTAATCTGGGTGGTGAGGAGCTGTCGGTAGAGGCTGAGGGCTGCGTTGATTTCTCGGTTCATGACGAGGCCGTCCATCATGGTGTTGATGACAATATCGTTCATTTGGTCTGTCTTTTGGACATATTCAAAGACCTTGAAGGCTTTTTTGAGGTGACGTGACTTGAGGTATACGCGCATCAGCTGATTGCAGATGACCGCCTCAAGCTTGCCCTTGTAAGACTTGATCAGGGCCTCGGCTGCATTGGCATTGCGCTGGCGGGCATAAATAGTGAGAAGTGAGACGCAGATGGCCGTGTTGGGTGCCACGTTCGCCTTGCGCATGTCGTCGTACACGGACAGGGCGAGCTGCGGGCGCCGTGCATCGGTGTAGCCGTGAATCAAGGTGCCATAGGTCGACACGTCAAAGGTTCGCTGCTTTGCTTTTTCGCGCTCGTAAATCCAGGCAACATCATCCAAGGAGCGTCGAGAAAAGAGATGGTGCAAGTTGTAGTTGAGCGTCTCTGTCTTTTCAAAGCCGTACTCGGCAATCAGCTCACGGGCTTTGGCGGTGATAGCCGAGTTGCGAGGCATGCACCGGTGCATGGTCCGTGAAAACGAGTGAATGTCCGGCGAGAGTTGGTGGTTCGAGGCTTCGCTGATCAAGCGGATCGCGTCGTCTTGCATGCCGAGCTGGATAAAAGTGGCAAGAAGCACATTGAACGAGCCACTGGTGAGGGCGAACCCGGATTCCTTGAAGGGGCCACGGTAGGTGTCGAGCAGCTCTTGGTATCTGGCTTGGTACAACATGGCACCAAAGTATTCATTGTACTCGAGCACTGTCCACTCGTGGCCGAGTTTCTTCATGTCCTGCAGAACTTGAAGAACCCGATCCTCTGCACCCCATTGTTTTGACTTCCATAAGGCAGAGCGTAATTGGACAAAGTCGTCGCGAGTGAGTTGCTGTGTGACGTCGGTTGTCAAGTTCTCATAGGTCGCCCAGACGTTGCGATCGCCGGTGAACAGGCCTTGCTTTGGTGGCGTGGAGGCAAGACTCGGTGCGGTGTATCTCGCGAATTGTACGCGAGAAGAACTGGGTCGCAATTGCGCTAAGCGACAGGCTGTCAATCTCACGCGCTGCATTGAGGAACACAGTACGATTTAAATAGAGCAGAAGACAGACAGAGAGAGAGCCCTGGCTCCATTCGACCCACTCGGTTCGGTGGCTGAATCTGCGAAACTCAACCTGGGCTGGCATTCCCAATCTATCAAGCACATCCATTCGCTAATTATAAAATATATAAGCATGTAAAAAAAAGTGTATTAAAGAGAAAAGGGAAAAGAAAAGCGATGCTCTCTGCGATACCTAGTAAGTGTATGGACGCAGTGGTGAATTTACAAAAGGGGAATGACTCAAGGTAAGATTTTAGCACTTGGGGAAGTTTCTATCGTTCACATTGATAGTAACAGGGACCGTGATAGGACTCTGCTGAGGGCCAGGCTCGGTCTGGTTGGCAGCGAGGGGTGTGTACTGCGGGGTGAAGATCAACTGGAAGTTATAGTCGTTTGGGCTGTAACGGCGGAAAAAGTGGCAGCCTGGGACTTTCCAAGACGTCGAGTATTGTTTGTTGCTGATGCCTGCAGGGGCAGGATCAGCTACGAGTCCACTCGCTGCGTTCAATTGGATCACGTTCGACTCGTTGTTCTTTTGTGTCCACTGGAACTCAACCGCCATCGATTTAAAGTAGTACGCGTCCGAAATGTGTGCTATATCCAATATTATGGTCAATTTAATTGTAATTATTTATTACTGGTTGCTTTCCATATCATCCATTACCTGCTTGAGCGCCGATAATCGTATATTGTATGTTGAACGGAGTGTTGCTCGTCAGTTGCTGATTCTGCGTCGGTGCATTGATCTGCAAAATGTCATCGCCGCGGACGACACTGGCCACACAAGCTAAAAGAGCCAGAAACAGGGCTGCAAACTTGGCCATTTGTAAAAAAGAAAAAGAAAGTGGAATACAGAAAAGAGAGAAGGAAAGAAAAAGTAAGGAAGGAAGGGGCGGAAGATGAAGGGGCTGATGGATATTATTATCCTCTCTTTCTTGAGCCTCATTTTGGCACCAAAAATAGAATTCGTGTCACCCACCACTTACAGGAACAGATCGTTTCACGCTCAAGTTTGATATCATATCATTCAGTCAAATGCATTTTTTTTTTCATATATGTAAGAGAGAGAGACAGAAGCTTTTCCTTTTTGTTCTTTGTTTTTTTTATCCTCACTGCTCGGCAGCCATTTCCTACAATCGGTTTAGTCAAACTCATTTTACGCCTTATCGTTGCACCTACCTGCATGGCCTCGGGATCCATGCCACCTCCGCCCTGGCCCTTGTTCTTCGACAGACCAGACACGATATCGTCCACGCGCAGCAGCAAGCATGCCGACTATGATATTCAATTGTTTTAGTACACAGGCCCATGTATCATTCACCTTTGTTGTGTTTACCTCGAAAGCCGTCTTGATCGTTTGCACCTTGACGGCGCTGGGTTCCCAGATGCCGTGTTCAGTCATGTCGACTACCTTGCCCGTCTCACCATCAATGCCAAACGTGTGCTCGCCATTGGCATGCTTTGCGCGGAGCTGAGTCAGTGTCTTGATGGCGTTGCCACCGCAGTTCTGGATCAGAGTGCGGGGAATGACCTCGAGGGCCTCTGCTGCCGAACGGTACGGCCACTGCTCGATGCCTTCCAACAGCTTCGCCTTCTCTTCGAGCTTGACCGACACAGCCATCTCCGTCGCGCCACCGCCTGGGGCGAGGCTGGGGTTGAAGAACACGTTACGTGCCACGCACATGGCATCCTGGAGGTTGCGCTCAATCTCAGCAATCACGTCTTTGCTCGGGCCACGGAGGACGATCGAGCACGCCTTGGGTTCCTTGCACTGAGTCAGGAACGTAAAGTACCTACACACCAGATAAGCCCACGGGAATGGAAAAAAAAAGAACCCACTTACTCGTCACCGATCTTCTCCACGTTGAAGAGACCGCAGCCGGTACCGACGTCGGACTCCTTGAGGTCATCGACGCGGTTCACAATGGTGGCACCCGTGGCACGCGCAATACGGTTGTTGTCTGTCTTGCGCACACGACGAATGGCTGTGATGTTGGCCTTGACAAAGAAGTGCTGGGCAAGGTCTATACATATCATGTGTGAGTACATTACCATTACGATGAGGGATTGCTATCCACGTGTCTCGTTTCCGTACCTGAGACACCCTTTTCGGTGAGGACCATGTCGGGCTTGAGCTCAATAATTTTGTCGCACATGGCCTTGACCTGCTCCTCCTCGATCTGAAGTATCCGGTTCCAGTCGGCCTCTTTGGAAATCTCAATGTTGGTCTGGGATTCACCCTTCTTGTATTCCAGAGGGCAGTCCAACAGGATAATGCGGGGGTTCTCAATGCGACGACGCATCTTGGGGTGCGTGACATCCTTGTTCAGGATGACACCATCGAGCACCTGGGACTGCTCAATCTCACCACCGGGGATCTATCCAAGGGTATAGACATGGTGAGTCCACGGATCTTTCATTAAAGAGTAGAGTCCCTACCTTCTCGACACGAGCATAACGCTTGATGTCCACCTCGCGACGGCCGGTACCCTCTTCAACACGGGCAACGGTGCGAACAGCATCCAGAGCAAGCTTGCACATGAGGTCGCTCCAGGTGCTGACAAACTTGGTGCCAATGGACGACTTGATCAGCTTGAGCATCTCTTCGTCGTTGTTGACATCCACGGGCATAGAGATTCCCTCCACAATCTGGAGAGCATCCTCCAATGCCTTCTTGAATGCACTGATGATGATAATAGGGTGGATGTTGTTTTGGATATGGGGCAGGGCCTGAGCAAGAACCTCACCAGCTAAACAAAAGAGAGTAGTAATGGGATCGCGTCAATATATAATTTAGCGTGAGGTGTCAAAAAATATAAAGTAGGAGACTTACCGAGAATGATGACGGAAGTTGTGCCATCACCCACTTCTTCATCTTGTGTTCGTGAAAGTTCAATCATGCTCTTTGCAGCAGGATGGTCCACTTCGATTTCGCGCAGAATCGCGTTGCCGTCGTTGGTGAGCAAGATGCCACCCATCGGATCAAGCAACATTTTCAGCATGGATCGCGGACCGAGCGAAGTGCGGATGACATCAGCCACGGTCTAAAGAGAGGTTGCAGAAAGCATCTGGTGTCAGTGAAACGGGACAGATTATCCATCTGATGAGTGATTGAGGGTACCTTAGCAGCAGTAATGTTGGAGAGCTGAGCCTTACGGCCAGACTCCCGCTCCATATTGGTGTCTATTAAATAATATATCAATGACACTGGCAGCAGAAGGTAGGAGAGGCTTACTCATAACAAGGACCGGTGCCTGCATGTTGGTATCTTTTTAGTGAGATGTCAAACGAACAAAGTGACAGCAAAACTCGGCCACGCCGCGTGTTCTTTTGCTCTTATTTTTTTCCGTGTCAAGGTCCGCCCGAACCTTTTTTTTTCGCCCTTTCGCCTTAGTTATTAATGTCGGCCACTCGCATACTGGTACATTCACTTTTTTTATTGTTGTCTTGACCAGCTCACCTACTTTAGTAGCTTGTTGGTCTAGGGAACTACTCGTTTCCGAACACCCGCCATAATGCAGGCATGATGGTCATTGATCACCTTGCCCGCCTGCTTCAACTGGACTGGACGCACAAGCGGTCCTGGAAAGCCCTGGTTGCCCAGACGACCCTTTCTTTTGGGGACAAGCAACAACATCAGTTTGACTTAACCTTGATGAAGCCGCGTGTATTGATGAATGTATCCGGTCAATCCGTGGCTCCAGCAGGTAGATATGGACCGTGAAAATGCATATATCCATTTTGACCATTTTCTTTTTTTCTTGTGCAACCTGATTCAGTGCGCGAACTTGCGATATCCCCTTCCAATCTGTATATTTTTCATGACGACATGCAACGCAAGCTGGGAAAAACATCCGTCAAACAAGGTGGCTCTGCCAATGGTCACAACGGCATCAAGTCTGTTATTGGAAAACTGGCAAAGGACGATTTCTGGCGCGTACGCATTGGCATTGGCCGGCCTGAGGATCAAAACCAGGTGGTTGACTATGTTCTCGAAAAGTTTCCGCCTAATGAGATGGAAATCCTACTCTCGGTCGTCTATCCTCTCGTCTCGGCTGGCCCAGGCGAAGGCCTGGAGAATCTGCTTGTATCCCAGAAACTTGGCATGTGTCCCAAGCCGCCCACACCCAAAAAGAAGAAGCGGAAGGATACAGAGACACCGGAAGAAACGGCAACGACACCAGCAGCACCTGTAGCATGATAATATCTCTCTATTTATTCCTTCGTTGTATATATACTATCTACTCATCACTGTTCTACAATGCATTGTTTAAAACTCTCGACCAATGGCCCTCGATTCAAGTTCTTGCCAATGAAAACCAGCTTGTTGATCCGCTCCTCATCCTCCCCCCACGCACGGTCTTGCTGTCCGTCAAAGGTCTAAAGCCTTGTGAATCTATGATCCAACTCGCGTTTTCCCTACATACCATATGTACGCCCTGGAACACGTAACGATCCTCTTCACCATGCACGTTCAGGATACCCTTCATGCGGTAGATATTGGTACCCAAAGATGCCAGGACACTTTGGATCCATCGATTGAGCTGATCAAAGTCGACCGCTCCTTTCTGCACAATACCGACCGATACAATCTGTTCGTCTGTCTTCTCACCATGACGATGGTGGCCGTCGTCCGGCTGCAAGAAGGCTGGCTCGTGCTCTAGCACACGATCGAGATCAAAACCACCCACGTTGATAATCTTGTCGAGATCCACGCGACCGTTCTCGCAAGGCAAGATCGGAACGTCGTTGATTTGGCGAATCTTCTCGATCAGCTGGTCACGTTCAGCGCGCTGGACCAAATCGACCTTGCTGAGGAGCAACACATCGGCAAAGGCAATCTGTTGCTGGGCTTCCTCGCGGTGTTCGGACAGGTTCATGTGTTTTGCATCCACCATCGTGATGATGCTGTCCATGCGAAAGGCATTCTGGACGCGCTCTTCCACGAAAAAGGTCTGTACAACCGGGCCTGGATCGGCCATGCCCGTTGTCTCAATAAGCACAAGATCGAGGTCTTTCCGGGTATCGATCAATTCATGCAGAATCCTCACAAGGTCGCCGCGTACCTACATCCATGCACTGTTATTTAGTTCAGTCTCAGGTCGAACGTCAAGTAATACTTGCTTTGCAGCAGATACTATATGATAGAAGCAAGTTTGTCAATGCCACGGTGTACATAAGAAGTTGCTTTTGTACCATCCATTTTGTGTCTCGTATATCTCTTGCCCTGCGTCGACAACGACGAGACTATCGTCCACCGCAACTTCACCGTACTCATTCTCAATGACAGCGATGCGTTTGCCGTGTTGTTCTTTGAGAATGTAGTTGAGTAGGGTGGTCTACAAGAGTATTATTATGCAGTCGGCTGTCAGCCAACGACAGGAAAGTGATGAGTCAGTCAATCGGATTACCTTGCCACTTCCGAGGAAGCCAGTCAAGACGGTGACAGGTATACGACTGTCCTGCTGAGTCATGGCGTCTATGTGGAGAAAAAGGGAAAAAAAAAGGTGAGAAAGAAAGTTAAGGTCGGACCGAGGATCATTGCTTTGCCGGAGTTGCGTATCTCATACTTATTTAATGCTGGGGAATCGTTCGTTTTCGCGCTTCCTTTTATCTGCTATATTACTCAGCAATGTGCCAGTTCTGTGGAGTCGATCCTGCATTTGCCGCCTACTTTGAAGACCCTAACGCGCCTGAAGGCCAGCCGCAATCCGGCGCTGGAGACGCGTCTGCGCCTGCTCCTGTCGGCTCCACCGCCCCCAACTTCTTCCGTCTCAAGTCGACCAACCCGCGCTACCAGGCCGGCGGCAACGGTCGCATTACCACCCAGCAGATTACCACCTTTGGCTCATCACTATCGAGCAGCGCCCAGATCTACATGGGCCACAACGGACAACAGTACACCGACTCGCTCCGCCGCTGGTCAAAGTGCGCCGAAAAGCAGGCCCTAGCCGTCGTGCGCGTCGGCACGGCAGAGGATGTTGCGAAGACCGTACGTGCTGTCAAACAGAATACAATTGAGTCTCATCCATCGATATTAGGTGATCATGTGTACCAACCATGGTCTGCCCTTTGTTGCCAAATGCGGTGGTCACTCGCCGAGCGGTAAATCAAGCGTCGAAAATGGCATTGTCATTGACCTGAGCCAGCTTAATAACGTCCATGTCAAGCCGGACGAGAAGCAGATTATCGCTGGCGGCGGATGTCTCTCGAGCGATGTGATCCGGGCAGCAGCCGAGCACGGCCTTGCTTGCGGTAAGACAGAATTTATCACGCGAAGCAAGGTAGACTCATGCTTAGAGACGCAGTGACGGGATCAACCAGCCATGTCGGCATCGGCGGCCTCATGGTGCATGGTGGCTACGGCTACCTGACTGGCGAATATGGGTAAGCTGGCATATCTCGCGTGCCCACATAGCTTCTGATGCGTTCTCATATAGTCTCGCTGTCGATAACATACTCGCTGCCGAGGTTGTCACCGCCAAGGGCCAGATCGTCTGGGCGAGCAAAGATGAGAACGACGATCTGTTTTGGGCCATCCGTGGCGCTGGTAGCAAATTCGGCATTGTGACCAAGGTAAATAGCATACAGGATGGAACACAGACGATTTTGGATACTCACCGACAATAGTTCATCATCCAAGCACACCCGGTCGCCAGAGAAGTATGGCGTGCAACGCTGCAATACTCTGCCGATCACCTTGAGGAGGTCATCAAAGCGCTCAATGCGTGGTATGACGCCCGCGACCCCAAGGCAGCCCTTGAATTTGCCCTGGGCAAGGGCCCTAGCGACAAGGCCTGCCTGAATGTATCGGGCTTCTATGACGGCACGCAAGCCGAAGCGGAGGCGAGTTTTGCTGGGCTCTTGTCCCTGCCTACGACAGCCAAGGGCGCTGAGATGATGCCCTACTGGAAGGCCAACACACTCGGTGATGTACCTGGCCTCTATACCGGCGCTTACATTCGCTTCGCATCAGCGAACGTGACCCCATCCCTGTCGGTCGAGCACCTGCAGGGCGCCTTGGACCGTCTCAACACGCTGTATGAGACCACACCCGCAGCGGGAGCGACGGGCTGCTTGATTCTGATGGTACAGCCCAATGCCATCATGAAGCACTCGCGCACCGACATGGCGTTTGCTTGGCGTGACCCCAACTTTGATGTGGGTGTGGCAGCTGTGTTTACGGACCCTAGTCTCGAGGATCAGATGGTCGCATGGGCCCAGGACATGACAAAATATTTAAGCGGAAAAGGCGATGCTTACCGCCTTTACATCAACCACAGCGATTTTGCGGGTCCTACCGCCCGCGAATTCGGTATTAACTACGTACAGCTTTGCAAACTCAAGCAAAAGTGGGACCCGGACAACTTCTTTGCCAAGTTGTGAACGGACTCTCTCTAGTCATGATTTGCGCTCAAGCTTGTACGAAGGAAGCAGTGTGATGTGTACGTACTAGACAAACAAGTCTCTTAGATCATTTTGACATAAACTCGATGATGGAGAACGCTTTATCATAAGCTACAAGGCATATGATAGGCTTCTCCGTCCTATACATACATAATGATTATCCAGCCGATTCACTATATGCATGTATGTCTGTTGGTACATATATGACATAGCGCAAATGCGAACAAAATATTTGTGTGTAATGGACAGTAACAATAATAGATTTTCTACAGAGAAGTCATAATAGCTATATATAATTCTCTAGACGACGGTGAAAGTTGCATTCAGGCTAAGCTCGGCATAGCTTCCACCGACAAAGACATCAAAGTCGCCCTTCTCCAACTCCCACTCATTCTCAAGGTTCCAGACCTGAAGGTCCTCCAGCTTGATAGGAATCTTGACCGTCTTTTGCTTGCCTGCCTCGATCGACACCTTCTTGAAACCTTTGAGAGCCTTGTTTGGAACTACCACGCTCGATATCACGTCATCAATGTACACCTGGACCACCTCCTTTCCGTCCATTTTGCCGGTGTTTTTAACCGTCACCTTATCATAGCAACACGTGAGCGGGTGTGAAATACTATCGCGCATCATTTTCTTACCTCCACATAGACCGTACTGTCTTTTCCGCCATGCACCTTGGTCTTGGACAACTTGAGGTTCGAATATTCAAAGGTCGTATAGGATTTACCGTGGCCGAAATACCAAAGAGGTACGGGGGTGCCGAGGATATATTGGTAGCCAAATTCCATCGTGCCATTGGCATGGATCTGGCCAGGGACAGTAGGACGGCCCGATTTTGGGTAGTTGTAGAAAGCGGGAAGACTGCCAACAGAGGTAGGGAAGGAGATTGGCAACTTGCCACTTGGGTTGGTCTTGCCAAATAGGATATTAGCAATAGCTGTGCCACTTTGTTCGCCTAAATATCGATACGAATGAGCAATCGGTAAAAGAGATATGGGGTAACGGTCATACCAGGATAGAAAGCATTTAAAATGGCATTGACATTATCTTTGAGCCAAGGCTCAGCGGTTGGCTTGCCGGTGATCAGCAAAACAACTGTAGGCGTGCCTGTTTTTTGGATTGCTTTGACAAGGTCCATTTGAGCACCGACAAGACGCAGATCGTTTTGGTCAACATGTTCACCCGTAGTCGCGTTGTATCCGGACCACAACTCTGTCTGATCACGGGTCCAGGTGCCGACCATCACAACAGCCACCTTAGACTTCTTGGCAGCCTCTATGGCCTCGTCAAAGCCGCTTTGATCGAGCGACCAGAGTTTGCAGCCCTCAGCATAGTTGACCTTAACCTTGTTGCCCACCAGTTTTTGGATACCTGCCAAGGGCGTTACACCGCGTTCAAAGACACCGTGGGCCGTGTAGTCCGAGTACTGCATAACATTTGCCTGGGGTCCAATAACGGCAATAGACTCAATTGATTCTGAAATTGGCAGCGTGCCATCGTTTTCCAGTAAGGTAATAGCTTCTTCCTCTGTTTGCAGTTCGATGTCGAGGTGCTTCTTGGTGTGAATTGAAGCATTATAGTTGGATGTACCATAGGGGACCTCGAAAAGACCAAGAGCAAACTTGGCACGCAAGACACGTCGCACGGCTTCATCCACAGTTGCTTGCTTTAGATTGCCCTGCACCATTTACGTTAGCACAGATTCCTTAAGGTGTAGATAATGTGGAGCATACCTTATTGATCTGATCTGGGATTGTCGCGTAGTGTATCTAAAGTAGGATGGCGTTTAAGTGTGAGAATGTGACTCCTCGCTTTGCACTACATTACTTGAAACTTACAGGACGGCCTCCCATCTCTATATCGTTACCAGCGTTGATAGCCTTAACAGCAGCCACTGGATCCAAAATAGATCCATCACAGACATAGTGGACATCGCATAGGTTCGCAATAGCACCAGAGTCTGATTCAACAAAATACTGATAGCCCCATTCATTACGGAGAATATCTGTCAGTGTGTGCTTGTCAATGGCAGAGGGAATACCGTCATAGGCACTTGCAGAAAAAATAAACGCATATTAGTACGGCCGCTTTATAACACTATGTACGCAAAACGCATAGCTCCCACTTACTGGTAAGCACTCATGATAGACAAGGCACCTGCATCGATGATGGCGCGTTTAAAGGGCGGCAGATAAAGGGTACGCATATCCCTTTCACCACCTAGAACCTAGGTAAAGACGATTACGTGAGTGTCTTGGGTTTGGTTCGCTTTTAAGTCACTTACTGGTGCGATGTTCAGGCCACCCATCGGACTAAGAAAAAGGGAGATCCGTTGAGGTCGATAAGCTGTCGAATCGTACTGATAACTTACCTGCCAAAGCCGACAAAATGCTTGACCATGGCGCCAATACGATGCTTGGCCGTCTTGGCCGAACCCTCTTTAGCTGTGCCTTGGATACCCTTGACGTAGGCATATCCCATTTCGCCTGTGAGATGAGGGTCTTCACCATAGTTTTCCTCAATTCGGCCCCACCGCGGTTCCCGTGCCAGGTCAAGTACCGGTGCTAAATAAAATATGTAAGATGGGCTTGCTTATTTCGCCATAATTATATACATACCAAAAATGTTGTGTAAACCAAGACTGGCAGCTTCGGTACCGATGACATCACCGACCTTCCCCATGAGATCCGTGTTAAATGTGCCAGCCAAGGCCAGGGCAGCAGGGAAAGTGGTAGCGTTAACGTCTAGATACCCATGCACACCTTCCGACTGCATGATTGTTGGAATTTTCAGTCTGCTGCCGCTGAGCATATACGATTGCGTTTCGTTGATCAGACGAGCCAAAGGTTCGCGATCCATGTTTGCGGCTATTAACGGCGCTTAGTGGACAGAATGATCTTTTGGATGTATATAATACGCTTACCAAACGTTGTACCATATTGGTGTAACGCGGATGAATTCAACTTATAGTTCGTGTCAATCATATCCGCTATATTGCCTTGGATGAGCTGATACATCTTTTCTTCATTATTCATGCGGCCCAGTAAATCTTCCACACGATCCTCGATGGACGCAGAGGGATTGAGATAGACCGGATTATGCCCATCGCCGCTATAATATGTGTTTGTTTCATTAATTAACATAAGAAACAAACAAGTAGAATGCTTACTGCTTTTCTTCTGTCACGGGTACAGCATGGGCAGCTGAAGCAAGAAGAGAAGCGCCAAAGAAGACGCTAATGGCTCCTTGAAGGCTGAGGAACACCATGATTACGGGATACTTTAGAAAAAAGAAGACTTGCTGTCGACCAGCATTATATATCTTACGGCGACGCACACGTCTTCTATTTTTTTACACAAACTTACTAACTTTATTGAAGAAATTCTCCTTGCTTGAGTAAGCAATACCACGATGTTTTCTTTACATATTGGATGAGCAAGACACGCTCAAGTAGGGCAAGCTCACACGGAACGCAAATTCGAACAACGGATGCATCCATCGATGTCTCAGATGCTTCCACAGGTTGCACCGGTAGCATTAGGTAATCGATATTCCGTACAATGGATATTGCGGGAAGCGGAATTCGGGACGGCATATGCTCTCACATTGCGAGGATTATACCCCATCTTCTAGCCCCCGCAAAACATCCTACCATAATCAATGGAAGGCGGGGTACGTTAGACTTGTGAAAAATGAAAAGAAAAAAATGGTATGCTTAGATTCCCGGTTGTTCCTGGGAAAAAACTTCCCTGAGAACGCCGCGGAAGACAAGGAGAATTGACCAAAGTAATAAATTTTCCTCATTTCTCCACAGGAGGCAGCCTCTTCCAAATTGGGTCATCCCTTTTTCTGTCTCTCTAAGTCGCATCTTAGCTGCATATGTATCAGGTTCGGGTCCCGGTATTCGAAATAAGAAGGCAACACAAAGGTGTCAACCTTGACATCCTCGCCCAGGATGCACAGCCAAAAAAAAAAAAAAATCAAAGTCGGGTTCAGGAGCAGCTTTTTTTGTGTGGGAGTATGTCACAAGCGCGTGTTAATATGGAATCGACCCTTACCACTTGCTGTGGATATCTGTTTTGGGCGATCACAATAGCCTTTTTTTGCCCACACGAGGTTATATAAATGATTCAACTCTCAAGAAGCTGGCAAGTTTATCCTCCCGGTTTCTTTTTCGTCTCATTGCTACGAGTTTCAACAGCACTACCTTATATTGGCTATGGTGCGAGCATACAATATCCTATGCGCTTCGTTTGCAGGTAGGATCATTCAGCAGTGCACGCTATTGTCAACGCTTGCTGTCGTGGTCATGCAAAAATGGGTCTATTGACAGCGATTTTTCTGTATTATAAGCTTTGGGTAGTTTCCTGTTTGGTTACGACTCGGGCATTATTGGCAGGTAAGCTTTGTGCATGATCTGCATCTTAGCACATGCTTATCTTTCTTGGATCTATTTGTCAGTATCATTGTCGAAGAACGCTTCAAGTCCTACTTTGGAAATCCAAATTCATCCATTCAAGGTGCCATTGTGTCTCTTTTTAACGTCGGTGCCTTCTTTGGTGCATGCATAGCATCCTATCTCGCGAATCGATTCGGCAGAAAGCGCAGTATTCAAGTGGGCTGTTTCTTTGCTGCTCTTGGAGGTGCCCTACAAGCAGGTGCTAGAGACGTAGCGATGTTTATTGTCGGCCGGTATAAATTTCACTTATCATCATGTACGCATTTGACACTAACGTGTGTGTATATTCTGTGTAGCTTTATCATCGGCTTTGGTATCGGTCTATTGTCAATGATTGTGCCCTTGTATCAGGCAGAAATTGCCACACCTGCTATTCGTGGTTTCACGGTTGGTCTGTCGCAGCAGTTCATTGGCTTTGGCGTCCTGGTATCTACATGGTATGTCGGGACAGGGTGACTGAGTCGAATTCAAGGTATGCTAATTCTCACTCCATAGGGTCGTCTATGGATGTAATTTTATCGACAATGATACGCAGTGGCAGATTCCTTGTGCCATCCAATGTGTTCCGTCCGTAATCCTCTTCTTTGGCACCTTCTTCCTCCCCTATTCACCGCGTTGGCTCATGTCCAAAGGCCGCTATGATGAAGCCAAGAAGGTGATCAGCTTTTTGTATGCGACTGAGGAGGAACAGAACAAGACCTACAACGAGATTCACGCCGAGGTTGAGGTCGAGCTTCATCATGTCTCTTCGAATCCCATGGACCTCATTGACCCCAAGTATATCCGTCGCACGCTGCTTGCGTGTGGCGCCCAGATCGGTGCTCAGCTGACGGGTGTGAACATCGCCAACTAGTAAGCTGAAAAAAGGACCCGGGTTGGCATTTCTCTAACATATCTGCTTTCCTAGCTACGGTCCCACTGTTTACAGTGCCCTTGGTTTTGATACTCACACCTCTCTGCTTGTCAATGCTATTTATGGCATTGTCGGTCCTGTTACCAACTTTATCACGATCACATTTATCGTTGACCGCGCCGGCCGTACTCGACTCATGTGGCTCGGTAGCGTGGGTATGGGCACGTTGCTTATGCTTATTGCAGCTGTGTACATGAGTTTTCCCGGCCCTACTGCTGAGCAGCAAGCCAACGGTCTTGCAGGATACGTGGAAAATGCTTCTGCTCATCGCGCTGTCATTGTAAGTACAGGGTGGTTCATTGGTGCATTTATTTATGCCTCTTTTAATAGGCCTTCTTCTATCTCTTCTCTATCGTGTTCTCGCTATCATGGGGGGTAAGTAACTAGATTCGGCTCGCTCAGTATAACCAGAAAGCTTACAGACTTTGATGTATTTGTCATGTAGCCCGTCGCGTGGATTTATCAGAGTGAAATCTTCCCTCTGAAAATCCGTACCATGGGTAACTCGGCGGCCACGGCGTGCAACTGGCTTTTCAACACCTGGATCTCGCAAGTGTCATCGATTGCCCTGGGCAACCCGAGCGTAGGTCCACGCTTTTTCTTCGTATTTATGTCCACCAACTACGTCATGGCGGCCATCGTGTTCTTTTTGTATCCTGAGACCAAGGGCCGTACGTTAGAAGAATTGGGTGGCGCGCTGGACGATGCACCCATTGATTTGGAGCGCCCAAAGAATGAGAAGGCTCTGGCAGACGACCTGGCTCCCCAGGCCGAGCATACGAAAACGAGCACCGCTGAGTAGCAGTATTATCACCAGTCTTGCGTTTTGTGTACCGTCCCCGCAGACTTTTTTTTCACTTCAGAATTGTTCACATGCAATTAGTATTATCAGCCTCATGTAATAAACATTTTCAAGTACTTCTTATTCGTCGGGACTAAATCCGAGTGTAATACAATGACCAAAAAGGCTAAAGAAGCGAGGGCATTTGGGCAGACAAGGAGTATATTATTCGATGTGGCACAAGCTCGGACATTGCGTCACAATGGTCATTTCAGGAGAGCACCGGGTCAAAGATCTGATTCATTTCTGGACGACTTGCGTCCGCGCACCGCGGTATATTCATAACCTTAAGAACTGGATACATAGTAGGTCACATGTATCGCACAATACATTACATAAGTATGTTTACCACTGTCATCACATAATTCCAAGAATCTACCGTTCTGTTCATAGTACGCGGACGAGTGATACTTCAATATAGATCAGATGTCAGCTGTACTGTATTGTAATGTACTGTGCTGTGTCCATCACTCTTCCGCTTTTTGATTGAGTCAAATACTCTCTGCGAGTCATGGCAACTATCTCTACTCATTGTGCATCAATTCAGTCCACTGGTCGGCTCCTCCTTTGTGTGGGAAATCAGATGCAGCGATCCTCTGGCTAAACTGGGTCTAAAGAGAGACGACTATCGATGGATTGGAGCGCTCGCTGATGTCCTCTCATATCGATACCATTACATACCGTTTCATACATACAATGTCCCGAGTGGTACGGCGGTCTCTCTTGGATCAAAGAGCACAAGATATCAGTGGAAGGGAAAAATTAGAATGCTTTTTACATAAGCAAGTGTAAGTTGCGTTTTATTCGGAGCAGCTCATGAGCAGGACCGTTCCTTTAAGCAGAAACGTAATGAAGTCCTTCGTTCGTATGGATGTCATCCTGTATCTGATGCCATTTATTCGATTAGAGTACATACATATTATGACAGTGATGATTGCTCCATATACGGATACAGCTTTGCGCTAGATATGTTGATGTACGTATGTGCTGTTTACTTTCGATTTACCGCGCCATACATGTTGATACACAGACCGACAATAATGACACAAATAGATATTATGTAATAGGAATGATGAGGTCTCATTGGAAGGGGAATATGAGGGGGCTAGCTACACAGACAGATACTCGGACCCATGTATGGATTTTGGACGGGCCATGACATCAAGATGTACTATGCAAAAGGAGTATTTCGAATACAAGCAAAAATGGAATTATTTCCTTTGTGTTTCAATCAGAAAAAACAGGTGCTGTACTGTTTCTGCTGCCGTTATAGACCCGCTTTCGTGTCAGTAGAATCCATCTAGTTACAGGGCGAGAATAATTCCATTTGAGTCACTGAGCTGGAAGAAGTCTATCCAGCCACGTCCCGTACACTTCTGGAAATTTCATCCATGACATGATTTCGTCAAACCATGAGGAGGAAACGGGTCGCCTCGGAACCTTCTTGAGCTGCTTCCCCATGTTTAAGGCAATCAAACCGCCCAACGGCTCGTGATGCGATTGGTGTACCTGCAGCCTGGAACATGAAACCTTGTGATGCCTTCCAGATTCGCTTATTGTCCTATTGTATTCTCCGGATCGAGGCGCACAGATGGGCGTGATGCGGAGAATTTGCATGAACTTTCCCAGTCTCTCAAGTTCCCAGGTGATAGTGTTAACAAACCCTACGGTAAAAGTGCTTGTATATCATTAGAGTTCTCCCAGAAAAATACAACAAGACTGAGTTCTGCGCTATGAGACGAACTAATTCTGCATCTTCTATATGTGGCCAAGGCGCCAATCAGAATAAAAAGCTGGCTCATTCTGTCCATCGGCCGACTTTTCTCTTGTATCTTCCGCAATCTTCCTTGTGCAAAATATCGCAATGACCCAAACTGATCGTATCCAGCGCGAGTACTTTGATAATAACGAAGGCGTATTCACGAAGCAAGGCACCGGACTCAAGTATCAGCTTTACCATGAGCAGATTCTCATCGAGCCCTGGGGAAAGGACAGGTACAGCAAGGAAGATTTTGAGAAAGACGTGTTTGTGGCTCGATCTCGGTGATGCTGACCAAACCCGGCTGCTTTTTTTCTGGCAGTCTTCGTGTTCGCGTCACCCAAGCGAGCAAAATCCGTGACGACCTTCCCGGTGCCTTGTTAGAGGAGACGAGCCCTGCTTCGTCCTCAAGCGAGGTCACAATTACCGAGACCGAAGGCCGCGTTCGCAACGGTAACATTGAGGCGCGTGTGACGCTCAAGAAAGGCCGTATTACGTTCTACGATATCAAGAACAACAAGGAGCTTCTGAGCGAAGCTGAGCCCCACATTTGGATCAATGGCCGTGTTATCCGCTCTCTTGCGGGCGATTCTTACAAAATTGAGGCCAATTTTCAAGCGTATGAGGGTGAGCGTCTTTATGGTCTGGGACAGGTAAATATACTAGAGTGTTATATGTCTCGGTTCTCAACTGCTCCACTTCTTTTTAGCATGGTCACGGCAAACTGGACCAAAAAGGCTGCGTGGTGGATCTTTGCCAGCGCAATTCGCATGTTACGATCCCGTTCCTGGTCTCCAACCGTGGTTATGGCTTTCTGTGGAACAACCCTGCCTTGGGCCGTGTTGAGCTGGGAAACAACATGACGCGGTGGGTGGCTGATTGTGCCAATCAAATAGATGTAAGCATCAGTTGTTCCTTTTGGCATATTTCAGCGGTAAGCTAATATTCGTTATAACAGTACTGGATCACAACAGGCGAGAATACAGGCGATATCATGTCCAATTATGCGGACGCCACAGGCCATGCTCCTCCCCTCCCATACTATGCCTCGGGTTTCTGGCAGTGCCGCCTTCGCTATCGCTCGCAGCAAGAAGTCCTGGAAGTGGCGCGCGAGTACAAAAAGCGCCAGCTGCCGCTTGACATTATTGTTATTGACTATTTCCACTGGACTCATCACGGTGACTGGAAGTTCGACCCCAAGGCGTTTCCCGATCCAGCTGCGATGGTCAAGGAGCTGAAGGAGATGGGTGTAGAGATTATGGTTTCTGTCTGGCCCACCGTACAGCCCGACTCGGAGAACTTTGAAGAGCTCGAACGCCGCGGCTTGCTCCTTCGTAACGCGCGCGGTCCGGCCGTGCAGCACCGTTTCTCCGATAACCCACGCATCAACGAGCACAAATACATCACCCACTATGATGCGACCAACCCTGAGGGTCGCGAATTCATTTGGTCCAAGGTCAAGAAGAACTATCACGACTATGGTATCAAGATCTGGTGGTTAGACGCGGATGAGCCAGAAGTCGAGCCCGTGCACCCCGAGATGCTACGCTTCCACATCGGTGACGGCGCCTCCGTATACAATATCAGCCCGATGTTGCATGGTATGGGTTTCTACAAAGGTATGCGGGACGCAGGCCACGAGGATGGCGATATCATCTCGCTGTCGCGTTCTGGCTGGGCCGGCTCCCAGCGCTGGGGCCAAGCGGTAAGACACTTGAGACTACAAGTAGCATGCTTTGCTGACTGACATTTACATGCGACGTTAGATTTGGTCGGGTGACATTAGCTCGACGTTTCCCACGTTGGCTCGCCAGGTGCGCGCCGGTCTTAACATGGGCCTGAGTGGTATTCCTTGGTGGACGACTGACATCGGTGGTTTTGTTCACGGCAACATCCATGATCCAGAGTTCCGGGAACTGATTGTGCGCTGGTTCCAATATGGCGCTTTCTGTCCTCTATTCCGTCTTCATGGTTTCCGTGACCCCATTCCTGAACCGCAGATCGGTGCACCCAACGAAGTGTGGTGTTTTGGCGAGGAGGCATACCCGATTCTTTGCAACTTTTTGCATATGCGCGAACGTTTGCGACCCTACGTTATGGAGCAAATGGACAAGGCATCCAAGAAAGGCACGCCCCCCATGAGACCTCTCTTCTATGACTTTAGCGAGGACAAGGCTGCGTGGGCTATCGAGGACCAGTTCTTGTTTGGACCTTCGATCTTGGTGGCGCCCGTGCTCGAGTACAAGTCGCGCAGCAGACAAGTGTATCTGCCCGCAGGTGCCAAGTGGACCGATGCTTGGACCGACAAGGAGTACGAAGGCGGACAAACTCTCATGGTTGAAGCACCTCTAGCGCAATTGCCGCTCTTCCTTCGCGACGGTGCCAAGCTGCCCATCCGTGCTTAAATAATCTGCTCTGGAAATAAAGAAGACAATTCAATCCGCGACACGCTAAAGCTAGTTTCAAAAATTGACTTGGTTTCCTCTTATTTTTTGTTGCGGAATCATACAAGCATGCAAGAGCCAACCGCGTTTGAAAAGATGAAAATGGGTGCCCTTATGGGTGGCACCGTTGGTCTCTGCATTGGCTTTGTCTTTGGTGGCATCAACCTGATCAGGTATGCACTACCCTTCTATTTTCTCACGCGTGTACTAACAATACGGTTTTTGTGCCATGTTCTGAACACTTAGATTCGGCAGCGGTACCAAGGGTCCCGTCTCCATGTTGAGCCAGTACATGCTTGGCTCGGCTGCCTCGTTCGGCTTCTTCATGTGTAAGCATAAATAACAGTCTATTCTCGCGTTTCTTTATTCATTGGTCATTGACTTAGCCATTGGATCCGTCATTCGCTCGGAGGGCAGGCTTCCCGCCGGCATTGCTTGGAACCAGAAACCTTTGCCCATTCACATCAACAGCAATAATAGCAACAACAAGCAAAACGAATAAACTCAACACCTACCTTGTACATTCTCTATAAATTACAGTATTCTCTGTTTACACACCAAAATACATAAGATTTATGCTCCAAGGGTCCATGCTGTAAATCTAACACATATATCCAGCCCTATAGTCGATGCCATTACGATTCGGTAATGACTACCTACGTCAAAAAGTAGGTTAAGGCAACTGAACTGTATCCGAACACTGAGCAGGCGCGATTCAGCTGTCATATATCCAGATTATACGGCTCGTTTCAAAGGTGTATGTTTACCATGAAACCTACGAATTCTCGTGGCAGTCGTAATATGAGATGCGTGGAACATGGAAAATATGATCCAACAGGGACACTAAGCCTGATTCATTTGACGTCCATCAGTCATGCCATACCCACATGCGCCTATTAATAAGCTTTCAAGCAGCAGCAGTGTATATTAATCTTACTTTCTGGCGGCTTCTATCCACAAAATGTATATGCATCATCGATAAAATGGACTCCTTATTTTATTTGCATCTCTTGTATTTGTTTTTGGTCGAGATGATCAATGTCAGGGTAGAACCGAAATCCATAGGAAATCAACATAACAATGCTGCTGTCGCTATTGGCAGTTCGGTTTAGGTCAGGTTTGTGTCCGTCGCCTTTTGGTAGACAAGTAAGACAAGTGCAAAGCGAATTCATGGAAATGATTCATCATAAATACCATATAGCGAATTTGACGTCTTGGGTCATACCAAAAGCGGTAGCATGTGAAAAGAAAAAAAAAACTGCAAGACCAAACTATGGCTCTAGTCTGGGCGATCATGTTTTCATTGGTTCTCTAGAAAGGTTGCGTGAGAAATGGTTAGAAAACATCACCCGTTCATCAGAACCTAAAAGGAATGTCACGCTATAAGTTTTGACTGTATTTTCAGCATGCGATTTTTATTTTAAGCTTTCAGTAAGACGGGCATACGCTTAAAAAAGTAAGCTATGTCATATAGCAGATATGGTCAGTCTTGGCGTTGATTGGCTACTGATATCACTCGCTCGCAATTCAATTTGTTGGCATGAGCCAAACAATCTTTCCTTTTTTGGAACGATGAAACGATTTAAAAGGGCTTACGCGAGATGCCCATCTTTTCTACTTTTTCTTATCCGCTTTTTCATCATGTTCTCTTCTGTAATCAACGGATTTTGGACTTCCATCAACAACGGCAACAAGAAACAAACCACAAACAACCGCAACTCGCTGTCTTCCTGCAGCGATACTGAAGACACGTTGACTCGGCTCAACTCGACCTCCTCCTCATGCAACAGCTTCCCGCAGTCAACCCCTCCCCAGGCCATTCCCAATGCCTCTTCTTCGTCCAAAAGCACCCAAATGAATCGCAGACAGAGTGCAGCCCTGTTTGGTCTGTCGAACCATACCGCCGATGACTATGTCCAGAAGGATCTGTCGAGTTCCTGGTGATCCGAGTCCCTTCCGCACTCCGTAACCTCTCCTAGCGTCCTTCCCATTTTGTATATACATATTCGTCCATGATACCTTTTCCCTTTTTTTTTTTACGTCGTGTAAATAATTACAAAAATCGTTATAATATATATGTAATGTATGATTCCTTTATACAATCCAGTCATCCTTGCTCTCCTCGATGGGGTCGCCCGGTTTGCTCCAGGCCCGCATCCGGCCGTTGAGCTGACTTCCGTACAATATCGTCTCGAGTGCATATTTACAATTAAAGCCGCAGCATTTTTCCTGATCACAGATATCTTTGTAGCTTGAATCCCGGAATATGTCTTGTTCCGTCATGGTGTCGTTGACAAGCTTCAGGAGTTTCGGTATGTCCGCTTTTCGTGCGACATTCTTGGAGTAGACGGAGGAGATATCGCGTGCTCGGCCGTCCTTGGTGTCCGGGAAAAAATTTAGGATGCATTGTTCAAGCGATACATCGTTTACCCAGGAGACGCACTCGCGCACGTCTTCGTTGAATGGTACATGAACATCTTCAAAGATCTCGCTGGCTAAGCCCATATCGATTTCGACACACGACTTTTTCTGGCACTATGACGAATACAAATTAAATGATGTGATCAGACCACGCGACGCTGACTAAAAAGAAATGACACACACGTACCTGGAGTGTGTAGAACCGGCGTCCCATGGCAATAAAGGGGTAAGCAAACCAATCCTCCGAGTATCCGCGCGCATCCACACTGATGACAGTGGTCTTGTCTTTCATGAACAGTGCCGCGCCTTCTTGAGAACCGTGCGGGGTAATAAGTATGTCGACGTCGTGTGTTAGATACGCCGAGGAGGCCACGGAGCAGCCCTCGTCGAAAGTAAACGTCTTGATGGTATAATCATAATCGCTTTTCAGGTCAAGTAAAGCTTGGCGAAAGTCGAGAATGTTGGTCCAAGTGCGTGGGGTGCGGTTGATCAAGGCCACAACGCGTTTCGGCTTCCCGTTATTTTGGCTCGCGGTCTCCAAATTTTGGACACAAGCGAGATCGTCGCGACCGGAGCCTTGGTGCTTGGCATGATCGTTCTGGTGGTGCCAGTTGTCTTGTTTTACGTAATAGTCTACAGCATCGTCACGGAGCGCGGCATAGGTGGATGCCTCAATGGGGGCTTCGCAATAAAAGGACATGGAGCAAGCGTTGCCTGCACCAATGATGGCTTCGGAGAAGCACATTGGCTGCTTAGGAAGAAGCATCTGCTGGTCGCTTGTCAGATCAACCTTGTCGCGGACGATATCAGGGTTATTGCTGAAGAACTCGGTGGTCATGAGCGGTTTCTTCGATGATGAGCGCTGAGAAGTGATAGCGCGATAGGTCCATACGTCCTCTTTCGTCTTGTTGTAAGCGTGAATGGTGCGATAGAGCGGAGCCAGACCGTTGAAAAGCATATGCGAGTAGTGGTCAGAGGCGTACAAGCCATAGACGAATAGCGTTTCGTTGTGATAAATGGCGGATGAAGCTGGTAAAGACTGTCTAAGCTTGGCCTCTGGCTTATAGAAAGCATCGCCCTCCTGATCTGCATTGACGAGGTTGATGTCGAGATCAGCGCGGGCCTGTTCTTGCTCAAGTGCAGTATCCACGGCAACAAAGCCACCTGCATGAATTATTGGGGTAAGCAACTAAGACAAATCAATGAAGTGATACATACCGCTGTATTTATCGACGCAAAAGTTACGAACAGTGCAAACGCGAGACCGGCCGGTGCCTGAGCATTCCCAAGACGATTTAGGAATCCGAGGTCCTTTGGAAGAAACGTTTATCCGATAGGTATAATAGAGGGTGAAGATGAAGGTGAGGGAAAACCAAATGCCAACGATGAGCTGGCATAGTTTTCTACGAATCATCACGGTCAGGAGAAACGAAGTGAAAAGAAGGGGATGTGCAAGCGTTTGATCTGTGCTACGGGGAATTTTGCACGACGGTAGATCTTTTCGATCAACTCAGCAAGATCGACAGGGTATCATTATAAAGCATTACAAAAGTAACAACAGACCATAGGAATGATAAAAGCAAGAGGAAGTACATAAAGATAAGGCAATATTTATCGATATGTAGGTATATCTTCATGGTTTCCTGGGCAGACAACGGTGATACATCTAGAATGAAAACTGATAGGGGGCATATTGTGGTGCAGTTATAACAGATATTTGAAGCGGCGTCATGAAGCAGTGGCGTAGGCAGCGAAATTTCTCTTACTAGCCTGGTGCTTTTTAAATGATTTGGGACTTACCATAAGAGAATCTCGCACAGACGTCTCTTGTCACGAGCTGAGGTGCTGAGCCCTACATGTGCATTTTTTTACGTTCAGAGGACGGTAGGTGGCTTAAATGCCATTTACATGCCACCAATAGTTCAATGTCACACAGTCGCTCGCACTTGTACCATCATCATTACCATGTCATACCATATTGTTGATTGGCCCTCTTCTTGGCTACATATCTATTTACTTACACAAAAAAAAAAAAAAGAAAACCACCATGGGTGCGCAAATAATATGACTTTTGAAATATTTTGGTAAGCCATATACGCAGTCATGTATTGAATAATACATAAACTGTAGATAATCAATTGTCTTCCAAGAGATGTCACAGACTGGGTATATGCATGGATAGCAATCAATGCGACTGGTGGATACACATAGATGGATGTGAGACACAAAGAAGAGACATATAAGTGAGTGGTTAAAGACAGTATTAGCTGAAAGGCTGCATGATACACATATAATCCAATAAAATGTTTGTCTGTGGACTTGATATCAGAATATATACTTATGACACTACGTCCTCGTAAGCATGGCAAACGAAAGAAGAACGAAAAAGAAACGACCGGGGCGTCACGATACGATTGGCTGGAATCTTGTACAACAGCAAATGAATGGTTACACAAAGTATATGTCCCGCCTACGGACTCCTTTCACAGTTTGGGTACTTCTTCTTTCCTTCCTGTGTGCTCGGCTCAAATCACCATCTCTCGCTCCATTCCACTTTTTCTCGCCGTTTCTGCCCTTCTTTAGTTCAATGGCTCCTGTTACTGTCTCCTCTTCTGGTATTGGTGTTGCCCACTTGCCCAACCAGAGACACAAGATCGTCACAAACCGCGGTGCTAATTTCACCGTCATGGTCTGTGGTAAGTTGTGCTCATTTAATGTTGCTAATCAGTTATTTACTTCTATTTATTCAAGGTGAATCTGGTGTGGGCAAAACTACTTTTGTCAACACGCTCTTTACTACTTCTATCAAGGATCACAAAAATCCTGCTAAACGCCACGAGAAACAGCTCGACCGCACAGTGGAGATCGAGATAACCAAAGCTGGTAAGCCAACTTTATTATTAAAAAAGTGATGAAAGTGTATTTTAACAAGACAAGGACAGAACTTGAGGAAAAGATGTTCAAGGTCAAACTGAGTGTGATTGACACGCCTGGCTTCGGTGACTACGTGAATAATTACGATAGCTGGATGCCTGTTATCGAGTTCATTGACGATCAGCACGAAAACTACATGCGACAGGAACAACAACCTAGTCGTCAGGGCGTCATTGATATGCGCGTTCATGTCTGTCTCTACTTCATTCGTCCTAATGGTCATGGGTAACTTATTCCTTCCATTCGCTCATTCACTCTTTCATTCTTCCATTCTGCTTTTTTACTTTTATTTTTTTATTGTTCCTGCTATTGCTGTTATGGTTACTATTTTATTTGTAATCTAACCTTGTTTGTTTCTCGTGTAGACTAAAGCCACTCGATATCGAGATCATGAAGCGTCTCGGATCGCGTGTGAACCTAATTCCCGTCATTGCAAAAGCAGATACCCTGACGCCCAAGGATTTGGCTCAGTTCAAGAAGCGGGTAAAACAAACAAGGAGGTGTGGGGTTCGACTGTCAGGGGAGAATCGCTAATTAGGGGAAACTCTGCACATATGTATGTCCTTGTTTCTTTTCTTCTCTGCAGATTCTCGAAGTTATCGATGCCCAAAATATCCGCATTTATTCGTGCCCTATCGAAAGTGATGATGAGGAGGTCACCCAGCGCAACAAGGACATTATGAGCTCCATGCCCTTCTCCATCATTGGCTCTACCCAGACCGTCCAAACCCCTGATAACCGTGAAGTCCTAGGCCGTCAGTACTCCTGGGGTGTTGCTGAAGTCGAGAACGAGGATCACTGCGACTTTAAGAAGCTGCGGAACCTTCTTGTCCGCTCTCATATGCTCGATCTTATCTCCACCACCGAGGAAGTCCACTATGAGAGCTACCGCCAGCAGCAGATGGCCACTCGCAAGTTTGGTGAGCCCAAGTAAGTTGACATATCCTCAGAAGTAGGAACGAGCTTACCAACCCACGATTTCAGGGCCAAGAAGTACGAGAACCCGAAACACCGAGAGAAGGAGGATGCGCTGCGCAAGGTGTTTACCGAGCAAGTCCGCAGCGAGGAAACACGATTCCGCCAGTGGGAGCAACAGGTAAGAAGAAGAATAAAGTGAAAAGAGATATGGAAAAGACTCATTTACCGCGCTCCCTCCTATTTTTTATATTAGCTTATTAACGAGCGTGACCGCCTGAACAAGGACCTGGAGTCTCAGCACGCGCAGATCAAGGCGCTCGAAGCCGAGTTGGAGCAGTTGTATCACCAGCAGAGCCGGGGCACCTTGAGAAGGTAGAAGATAGGATAAGAGAAAAGGACGAAAGGCACTGTAGTATTCCATTCTATTACTGTTTCTTTCTGTGGAGGAGAAAAGGTCGCATAATTTATATAGCTTTTAACTTAATGACACAACGCACATACGCATTTATATATTATATAAGTAAGTTAACTCTGGTTCGGTTTTAAACAGAGGAGGAAGCGTAGAAAGGATAGTCAATGTAGCCTTCCTTGGTATCAACATAAAAAGTATTCCGGTCGTAATGATTCAGAGGATAGCCGTTCTTGAGACGCTCGACCAAGTCGGGATTGGCGATAAACGTACGGCCGAATGCGATGAGGTTTCCAGTCTCCTCCGCCACTTTGAAGGCGAGTTCCGGGTTGGTTGTGTAGCCACCCGCAGAAATAAAAGGACCTTTCCAAATTTTTCGGAATGGATCGAGAGTGTTCACGGTATCTTTTGTGGAACGACCAAAATCGTCCCGGGGTTCGATGAAATGGACATAGGCCAGATCCGGGTGGTTCGCTTGGAGCTGCTCTACCAAATAGCCCCAGGTCTCGTACGGCGTGGCATCTTCCATATCCAGGCACTCGGACCAGGGGGAGAAGCGGATCGACGTGCGCTCGGCTCCGATCGCGTCCACAATGGCGTCCACAATTTCCAGGGCAAACCGGCACCGGTTTTCGATAGAACCACCGTACTTGTCTGTCCGGATATTGCTGGAGGTGTTGATGAATTGATCGATCAAATACCTGATGAACAAACAAACAAATAAATAAACAAATTTGCAACGTTAGGTGGTGTCAGACAGGCATCGGATTGGCTCTCAGATGCCTGCTTCTCCCCACTGAAGAGTGACGAGCTGACTTTATCGGCTTACCCGTTAGCGCCGTGGATCTCGATACCGTCGAAGCCAGCTTCCATGGCAAGCTTGGCTGCATTCACAAAGTCCTGAATAACGCCCTGAATTTCCTCTTCGGTCAAAGCATGAGGCACCTCATAGTCTTCGCCTGCATAGTTCTTGCCGGTCTTGATAGCTACTGGAGAAGGTGCAGCAGGCAGGACATTGTTCGGAAGCATGGAAGAAGCTGCGGAACGGCCGGCGTGCCAGAGCTGACAAAACATGAAGGCGCCCTTTTTGTGGACGGCGTCAGTGATTCGGCGCCAGCCAGCGACTTGGGCCTGAGTGTACATGCCAGGCGGATAGAAAGGGAATGCGCCTGCAGTAGGGCTGATCAAGGTCGCCTCACTAATTAGCAGACCACCCTCAGTGGCGCGCTGCTCATAATAGGTTTGCACCATTTCAACCGGCTCCAGCTGGTTGTTGCACCGCAGGCGGGTGAGCGGGCAGAGCACAACTCGGTGCTGCAGCTTGACAGCACCAATTTTTTTGGGCGAAAACAAAGCCGAAGTCGTAGTGGAGACCGTCATGAAGAAAACAGGACAAGCAGAAGAGGAGTTTCCGTGGCTGAGTAAGCTGGTTCAGAAAGACACACTGCTTTTAAAAAAACCAGTAACCAGATTGCGCGGTAAAAAGAAAGAATCATACTATTATATACGTTTTACAATTTGGGGATTTTTGGAAACACAGAAATTCGGTACTTGTGCCACCAATGGGAGATATTTAGGTGTTACAATTAAAGCTCCATCATTTCGTCTCCCTCCTCATTATCCTGTCGGAAACCATCCTCGTCCATGTTGATATCCGCAGCTGGAATGAGGATATTGTTGACATCCAAAGCTTCGGCAAAGGAAGTCACGACACTGGATTCGATGTGTCCTTGGGTCGTGGCCGGAGGATCGGTAAAGAAGGGAATCTTTCCGCTATTCCAGTCAGTGAGAACCGATCGTGCCACAAGCTGCACGTCGGGTATACCACCCTTCTTTAATTTGCCGCGCTGCTGACCTAGCAAAACCAGGAACTCGTATGCATTGTTGAAAAATCCGACGCCG
>VAFG01000366.1:654197-700804 GCA_013461545.1 Syncephalastrum contaminatum | reverse complement strand
CTTCTTTTTTTTTTTTTTTTTTTTTGCACGACATTGAACTCAAAATCAGCGACTATACTTTCTGATATGACTGTAATTGTGGTCTGACAAGGCAAATGTGCTCCGACTGCCATGATCGCATCGAATATTATCATTGGTTGCGATAGTATCTTATCTGAAGGGTTGCCGGAACGGAGTGTTAAAGCTGATTTTCGCTGCCAATCCCATTAAGTCAATTTTTTTCTGTCTTTTGCTTGGTTTCCGTCTCCCGGGTTACTTCTCTTTTCTTCTTGCTTCGTTTGTTTATCTATTTGCATGCACAATACACACTTTAAAGACACTGAGTATAAACAACACGATCATTCCAAGCAGAGTCATCAGGCACATCATTTCTTGAGCAAGTCCCTGCCTTTTCTCAAGGATGACGGTAGTGCCAGCCGTGCGCACCACCTTCACCAACACAAGACTGACTTGCACATTGATACCAGCTCGACGACGGCAATGGGTGTCCATTCTCTAACACAGCACTCGGGCCAGGACCAGGATGCCTACTTGTCGAGCATGTTCAAGGACCAACTGAGCTGTGATACCCGCCATGGCAGCAGCAATGCCAGCAACGAGCCGATGCCTGTGCCTCGAAACACGCAGGCTACTTCAGGCCTCATCACGGCTGATACCTTGGGCCGTGCGCCCTCACCGCCGCTCACTCTTCACCAGCATCATAATGACCACCGCCTCGATCATCCTCCACACCATGTCGATACCTTGTCCTCTTCACCACCTTCTTCCTTATCACCGCTGACACCCATGTCGTCGACGGCCCTTGACGTATCCGGTTCCGCGCCACTCAGTGGCCGTCCTCGACCACCGTTACAGCACAAAAAGAGCCATCTCACTCGGCGTGCACGCTCCCTCGCAACATCGCCTCTCGTCAACGCCAACTCATGGGATCATATCAAATCGCCTGCGGCCTCGTTTCTAGCAGGTTTTGCCATGTCATCCACCGGTAACCCTGATGCTGAAGGGGAACAAGAGGGGGATGAGATGGACGATTATGTCATGGAAAAAATCATCGGATACGGTGGATTTGGTACCGTGCGCCGTGGTTACTGTATCTCGAATGGGCAGAAAGTAGCCATCAAAGTGTTTCGCAGAGCTGGCGCGACCGAGGACGAGCTGAACCGCATGGATCGCGAGATTGCGCTATGGAAGATGCTCGATCACCCGCGAGTCGTGCGCGTCCACAAGGTGCTTGAGACGGATGCAGCTTCCTACGTCGTCACCGACTACTGTGGTCGCGGTAACCTTTTTGAGTTCATGGCGAATCATACAGACGGTCTATACGAGGATGAAGTACGACGACTCTTCGTGCCGCTCTGTGAAGGTGTAGCTTATCTACATGACAAGGCGCGTGTATGTCACAAGGACCTTAAACTCGAGAACATCTTGATCGACGAAGAAGGCAACCTCAAGTTGTGCGACTTCGGTTTGGCGATGCACATGATGCCGACGCAGTACCAGGAGAAGTCCGAGGCGGTGGCGGGTGGATCGCTTCCGTACGCGGCACCGGAACAAATAAAGACGACAGCACCGATTGTATCTAGCCAAACTGACATGTGGGCCCTTGGCGTCATCCTGTATGCACTTCGGACGGGCCATCTGCCGTTTGAGGACAACTACGACCCAAGGCTTCAGCAAAAGATTGTACGTGGCGAATACAAGATGCCGAGCAACTCGTCTGCCGCGTTCCAAGAAGTCGTCTCACACCTCTTGCAAGTCCAGCCCGAGGATCGCTGGTCGATCCAGCAGGTCCTTCAGTGTCCCTGGTTTACCCATCATTCTGCTCCCTGTAAATAACTCATTTTATAATCAACCTTTTGTAAATATTACTACTTCTATCATCTGAATTTATCCGTGTATTCGTCCCCTTCTTGTGCTTGTGTGTCTTCTCAAATATCTTTTTTTATACATGGCGACACCGCCATCGCTGTCCGTTTTTGAAGTAGAAGCAGGCCAGCATGTCACCGTCTTGCTACGATCCTCTGAAGAGCGATCGGGTTACCTGTACACAGTTGATCCACTGTCGGGCAATGCTGTTCTTTACAATCCGGAGAACAACAAAGCGTCGTTGATTACGCGTCATGCTATTGTGTCTTGTCAAGGTACTCACTCATTTACACTCATATTTCTCCTCCCGCATGCTGATGCTTCGTTATCACCAGTCAACCAAGCTCGCCCTGGAATGACGGTAGAAGCACTAAGCGAACGTCTCCAAATGGCAGAGGAACAGCAACTCTACAAAGACGCGGGGTGGCGTGTGCAGCGGCGCGATTCACTCGTGCACCTGCTGACCAAGGTAAGCTGAACATCACCCATTTAAGTAAAAATATGTCGTCATTGTCTTATGTACTATTTACATATCTTTGGTCTTATATGTACCATTCATTGGCTCAGCAACATGTCCCGTTTCGGCAAGATGACCCGGTGATCATCGTCTTGGGACAGGCACGTGTCGAGCCACCCTACGTCGCTACCAGTGTCTATTGCGACAATCCCATCATTCGACAACGCGTACGCGAACTTGTTATGTCTATATGATTTGTTTATTACAATGCAAATTGAATTATTCTACTCATTATGGTATATATATCAGTGGTGATAGTGTCGTAACATGACCAGCCAATGGGCTGCGTCCTCCTCATCGGAAGAACACGTCGTCGTGTTGCATGAAAATGAAGATAATGCATCGTGTTGTTTCGATGGTGATCGCTCCGCCGATAAGGGACGCGCACGCAACAGCATTGGCGGTGATAGTGATGTCCGCTCTAATGGCGATGGCGTTGCGGGCTGCCGCAGCGCGGATAATCGCGGCGAAGCGGCTGTGGCGTAGCCACTCGTCGGGTACGCATGAGATGGTGCTTTGGCGGTGGTGGTTGTCTTGGCTGCAGCGATAGAATAGTAGCGATGCTGTGTCTTGGCCGTGCTTTGTTTATCGACGTATCGCTTTGTCTTGGCGATGGTAAAGACACGCCTCCGCTCCAAGAGACGGCGTTCAAGTGTGTACAAGTCGTAATGCTCGTACCCATGTTGGCGTTTAAAGTCGGCGAGTGCCAACCGTGCTTTGAGTCTATGAGCCATCTAGCCATTATTCAGTGTCAGCACAACGCGTTCAGAGTGCTGCATGAGTTTAAGCTACCTCTTTCACGTTTGGGCGGTCGCAACACAGTGGATTCATGGCAGATATGAAAAGATGAGAAAACAAGAGTGAAGAAGGAAAATTGAAAACAGGGCAGTCTTTTTATAGGGAGGATGGGACAAAAGTGAATGAGGGAGAGACGTGAGTTGGGGGAGGAGGGGGAGGTTGGGGGTGCTGACGCGCACACGACCCTTCCGTGGTCTTAACAAAGATTCGGTCGTGATGAATATGACCGTCGCTGGTGCCGCATGACCTATTCCTTCCCCTCGTTCTCTCTCAACGCGCCTACGCGCGAACCCACTGTCCTTGTGCTCTTTTCACACCCTCCATCTCTCTGTCTTTTGGTCTCTGGCCCTCTGATCCATCATCTCCTATGTTTCAACGGAAACGCACAGACATCGCGTGATGATATTCATGTTTCAACAATGCAAAACTGTGGAAAAGGGCAGCTTGGGGTAGGTGAATGGGTGGATGGGTAGGGGAGAGAAAAAATAAGCGAGAGTACGTAGATATTTATATGGGTTTTTTCCTTTTTTTATGGTTTTCATTACTGTGGAGCACCAAAGTTGAAACCACCCTGAGGCGCTTGTACTTGCTCCTGGAACGCGAACTGGTCACCACCACCCATTGGCATCATTTCCGAATCGTCACCCTCGTTGTCGTCGCCAAAGAACTTGTCAATGACGGCGAACGCCTTCTTGTAGATCTCCTGGTTGGCGTGTGCCTGCAGCGAGTGGATCACCTCGACGCCACCGCACTCCTCCACAATCATGGCGTAGGGGTTGCTGCCATCGGCCGTGTTGGGACGCTCAGACTCGCCCGCTCTCAGAATGTTCTCCAGGCCATCCAGAGCAACTAGGGTAATCTTGTTGTCAAGCATGGTCAGAATGTCGCACAAGGGCTTGATGCAGTTCTGCGAAACCAGATACTTGATCTGGTCCAGTTTGTTGAGACCGCCCGAGGTCGCATTGCAAATAGCCCAACAGGCTTCCTTGCGTGTCTTGAGGTCACCGTGGCTGAGGATATAGACGAGGGGAGGAATAAGGCCGCCGTCGATCACGGACTGGATCTGTTCAACGTTGCCAGCCGTGATGTTGGAGATGGTCCAGCAAGTTTCCTTGCGGATGGCATCCTTGGGGCTGCTGAGGAGCTGGAGCAGGGCGGGAATGGCGCCACAGTTGATAATGGCTTGGGTCTGCACATCGTCACCGGTGACAATATTTCCCACCGAACGCAATGCCGGTGTCTGCACGGGCATGGAATGGTGCTGCAGCAGTTCGACGAGACGGCTGCACACGCCAGACTCAACCACAGCCTGGATGCGCTCGTTGGCTCCATCGGACAAGTAAGAAATGGCCCAACACGTATCAATCAGGACCTCCTCGTCGTTCGAATAGATCAGTCGCGACAGTATGCTTAGGGCAGGTGAAATCTAAAGTATAGAGTACAGTAATAAAAAGGGGGCACTTTATCAGCATGATGATGTTTTCGATATAAAAAAAGTAATGAGAAAAACAAGCTTACGAGTTCCCAATCCGGTTGAGGGTTCTTGCCACGGCAAAAGTTAGAGAGAGTCCAAGTGGCGTTTCTGAGCATGGAAAGTTTGTTGCTGTCGTCAAAGATAGACAAGAGACGGGGCAGAGCATTGTTCTGCAGGACGAAATCACGGCATCGCGCGCTGTCACCGGCAATGTTACCCAGTGCCCACACTGCCTGCTCTCGCACATCCAGCACGGGGCTGCTCAAAAGCTCGATGAAGAAAGGCACTGCTCCGGCTTCGATCACGATCTGAGTTTGCTGTGACGAGCCAGAAGCGATGTTGGTGAGTGCCCATGCTGCTTCAAACTGGAGTAATGTAGAAGAAATAAAGAAAGTAGGTTAAATAATCAGCGTTTTTCCAAAACCATGAACCTACCTGCAGAGGCGTGTGCTCTGCGCGCAAAAACTCGACAAAACGCGGCACTACACCACAAGCGATAACTTGTTCGATGGGAGGGTTTCGCTCGCGTGACAAGAGCTTGCGAAACTGTGTCGTGGCATGGAGTTGAATCTCCACATCGGCAGACATGACACCGTGAACAAGCTCACCCAAGTTTTCCACAGTCTAAAGTGCACCGTATGAGAGTGAGTTCGACATGGCAAAGACGACATTTAAATATAAAAGAGCGAGATCTCACCTGGCTGTCAGTGCCAACGTCGATCTCGTCGTCTGAGTCTTCGTCAAGAGGAGCGTCTTTCAAGTTGCGTCGTTTGGCGAGATTCTCTTCTTTCTTTTGCTTTCGAATCTCCACCTGAGCGGTTTCTCGTCTACGCCGAACCTCCTCCGGCTTGAAATGGCTACGAGATTTATACGCGTTGCGTCTCAGATCGGACAAAGGATCCATAATGACAGGTGAAGAAGAAAAAGCAGAAAAAAAGTGTGAAGGAAAAAAAAAAAGAGGAAAGGAATCGATTGTTGAGCAGCACCCAGAGATATGGTGATTCGGGATATGAAAGATATACGCGCTTCTGGGACATCTCATTTTCACTGCCTGGCACATAGAAAACAAGAGAAGAGAAAAGAAAAAAGACCCGTATAGCGATGGCAGATGACAGTAGTAATAGGGATATATTATGTATAAACAGAGGATTAACAAGACATAATGGTTGTTTTGTCATTTCGTATATCGAATACTGCGGGCAACCTGTAAGTCATCCATGACTTCTGTGTCTGACAGCGCTGGCGGACTGATGTGGATAGAACCAGGTACTTCTTTAGGATAGGGTAGCTGACTCGATCCTGTAAGATAGGATAAGCAACCTCACAGCACATGTACACTTGAACAGCACCATTCTTACCTTGTTGTGAGCGATAGCTGTACAGCTGACGCTCTTCTTGTAGACGCTTGATCTTGTCTTGAATATCGTCCATCATGGATCGACGGATTTCAGCGCGTCGTTTCTAAGTCAAACAAGTCAATCCCTGTAGGAATATTTCAGTGTGTATATATGAACCATGAACTGATCTTGTGCAGCCTTGACACGCGCGTCGAATTCAGTCTGCGCAATGTGCTGAGTGGATCGACACTGAGCTTCAGCCAATGCAACGCGCTGTGCACGCTTCTCCTCGATTTCCTGCCAATATTTCATCAGGTCACCATGCGTCCCGTCCTTGACACTCTTCTCGAGCGCATCCAATTCGTCAAGCCTATTCCGTCACATTACTTTAGTCCTTTGCGCTGGTGATAATATCAGCCATTGGACTGACTTTTCCTGGAGCATCGCCGACGTCGTAGCAGCCTGAGACTGGTTTTTTCGTTTACCATCCTTCTTGACGTTACTTGCAGCCTTTGTTTTTCTTGCTCGTTTTGTTGTGGTTCGTCGCACTGCAGGTTCTGACAGGGACGATGAGGAAAGGGAGGATTCGTCGTCTTCGCTCGAATGGAGATTAGGACGGTGAGCTGTATTATTTGCAGCGGCAGCGGCAGCGGCAGCAGCAGCAGCAGCAGCTCGAGCAGGGCGTCGTGTCCTTTGGCTGCTGTGGGCGGTCTCACTCAGACTCTGCCGAGGATCGTACGATGAACGTGTGTGGATGGTCGACCGCTGCGACATGGAGACAGACCCTCTGCGCAAAAAGGAGACGGACTCCAATTTGATTTTCGTGCTGGACTCCACCATCCGTATTGGACCGTTTCTGCATAAAATATTTTTACATGTCATTATTTACAGGTTGGGACTCCACATTCCATATACAGTATAATACACAGAGTATTCTTTCACAGAGTTGTAGACGTATGTATAGGGTGTATTTCATTAGATAAGGTATTAATACTTGGGTTTTCATGGTAACTTTTTGCGGGTAATAATAGGCATCTTGGCCCCGTCTTCGGCCTTGGTCATCTTGACTGTCACTTGATTTCCAGCCTCATCCACTCGGATATACTTGTCACCGTCAACATAGCCTTGCCGAGGTGTCTTGCTCGACCGACGACTTGAGGTTGATTTCGAGCTTGATCGTGTGGGAGGGGCAGTCAACAGGCTTTGACTATCGCTGTTGCTGCTGCTCGTCGTACTCACCGCACCACCTCCGCTTGAGCCGTTGCCATTCCCAGCTCCAGCCGCGCCTCCGCCACGGATGGTCACGCGACCCGAGGGTGATACGCACCGTGCTTGCAGCTGCGTTGTGCTAGATGTGGCTGAACCCGCTGAAGACCCGCTACTTGTCGTGGAGTGCGGATGTTCGTCCGTTGTCATGTTGTGGTCTCTCAAAAACCTGGGAGGAACTTTGAATACTCTGTACTGTTTCGCTTATTCTTAAACTTACTTGGATAGCTCAACCCACCCGCCACCGACACGCACCATGACGAGCTTGCTGGGCAGAATGCGGCAATATACCAGGCGCGGATTGATATCGCCGAACCAGTACTTGCCCACCTCTCCTGGGACCATCTTGACCTTGACGCGGTAGGGTGTCTCGTTGACGATACGACCCAGTTCCATATCCAGCTCGTTCTTGGGGTCAGCAACGTAGCGCGTACGCGACACTGAGCGCGAAGGTGGTAATTGGGCTGGCACCGGTGTTTTTGAGGGTCGCAAGGGGACGCGGCTCCGGCGCATAGACGGGTTGCTTGTCGTGCTGTGATTCCCTTGACTTGAGTTGGGCCGCGTCATAGGAGCCGTGCTCGGCAGTCCAGGTGGTCTCTTGATGGTGTTCGTCTCCCTGCGACGCGAGGTCGTCTTAGCCATAGCCAGCTTGGTGAAAAACTCGTGGTCAAGCTGGCTGATGCACGTCTGCAGCTCCCGCTCGCGCGCAGCAGCCGATGCCTTGACCTTGTTGCATCGCGCCAGAATCTGCGCCAGCTGCTCAGAAACACGGGCATCGCCCTCGTATTTCTGCGCCTCAGCTTTCGTCTGGGCCACGAGCTTGGTCATGCTCGGCTCGTGCTCCTTGTACGCGTTCACCAAACAGCGTAGCAGTGCCTGCAGATCGGTCTTGTTGAATGCATTACCCACAATGCTCGCGTGGTGTGGTGCTGCGTCTTCGATCGCGTCTGTGAGCGCGTTTACGTGTCGATTGAGCTGCTTGACGAGACTGAGGAAGCTAGAGATATTGCTTTGCTCCAAGACCTTCTTGTGGCGCGCCTTGACGAGCTGGTCCAGTTCGGATAGGCTTTGGGTGAGCTCGGCGCGTTTCTTCTGGAGCGCTGCATCGCTCTTCATGGCCGCCAGCATGCTGTCGATCTCGTCGCACGGGATTTGCTGGGCTTCTTGTCCAATCTCCTGAAGCTCTTGCTGCTCGACAGTTACCATGCTCTTACCCGGCTGTAAGCTCAGCGAGCCCACGCGGTTCTTGAGAACATCCACGCGCCGAAGCACTTCGGATAGCTTGCTCGCTGCGCCGTCGTACTGCTGCTTGTCTTTTCGTACCTGGACAATGGCTTTAGCATTACCCAGCTGGGAAAGCAGATCTTGTTCGCGGCGTTGAACGGCTTCGTGCATCTTTTCATCCTTGACCTGACCACCCAATTCGACAAGCTTGTTATACGCCTCTTCGCACTCCTCGATGTCATTAGCCTTGTCGTCCAGTACGTCTTGGAGTTGCTGCTGCATATCGGCCGCTTGTTGGCTGTGTCGGCCGAATAGCTTGAGCTGTTCCAAGTAGGTAGCTTTTCCTTGGACTAGCTGTTCTAGCTGCGCCAAAGCATCCTTTGCGGGCTGTACCATGGCATCAGTGGATACACCGTGCGTAGTATTAAGTTTCTGGAGGTCTTGACTAAGGTTGGACGCAGAGAGCTCGTCTTGATTGGTGCTGCATATTTCCTCTGCTTTGCTGAGTCTCGCTCTCAGGTCCTGACAGTACGCTCGGATCTGCTCCGGGCTCAATTCGAGAGCATCTGGCGATGATCTCAATGCCTGTTCCTGCTCCTCGCAAGCATGTTGGACGCGTTTTAAGTGAGCGTCCACCGAAGCCAGCAAGAGCTCCTTTTCGCGATCCATGCTGTGACGTTTGACGGCTTCGTGCAATGACTCGATTCGTTCCATCAGTGGGGTGTAACGAGCGTCAAAGAGAGACCGTTGATAATCGTCCATGATAGCACTTGCGTCCTCTTTTACTTGTTGAAGTGCCTCCTTGATACTTGCGATCTCGGTCTCGGCTGTTTCGTCCTCCGCCTTGATACCACCCAACTTCTCGGCCGCCTCGGCAACCCTGTTCAGGCAGTCGACCCACTGCGATAACGCCGTTGACAGCCCGGCGAGGTCATCCACGGCAGTCGTCAAGCCTTGCCACTTGTCCTGAATTGCACAGTGCTTTTGTGCCAAGGCATCATCGTCTCCAACTTGAGCAAGCATGAATTTATGATATGCGTAATAGTCGTCGATCGCCTCCTTGCAGTCGTCCTGGTGCTGTTTGATATCCTTGAGAAGGATCGCGAGATTTTGCTGCTTGTGTGACAAGACTTCTTCGGTCTGAAAGGCTTGTTGATTCTCCTCGCGGGCAGCCGCAACAGATGCAATTATCTGCTGTATGCGTGTTTGCAGGGCTTCAGCGTTCTCGGCGTGCGTCTTTTTCAAGCGGGCTGCATTCAGGGCATCGTAGAGCTGGGTGATAGTGGAGCGGATACCGACGATGGTCTCACCCATGGCTTCCAATTCGGATTGGATCGACTCTTCTGACACCTTCTGGACGTCTTCTTGCAGCTCCGTGTATTCCTTGCGCTCCAGCTCGTCCAGCTGCTTCTGCCACTGCGCGATACAGTCATCGCCAACGGTCGTCACGTCCGCAGCCGAAACCTGGGCATGGAGGTCCGAAAATATTTGGAGCAGCCGAGCGGAACGGACCCGTAGCTCGGCTGGGAGAAGTGCCTTCTCAAACTCATCCTTGGCTGCCGTTGCTTGCTCCTTCAGGTGCTGCCATGCTGTCTCTGCCTTGTCCACGGCCTCCGAATCGCTGCTTTCCTCATTTTCAGCGAGGCATTTTTGGAAAGCTTGTTTCAAAACGGAAAGCGGGTTGTTCTTGGCCTGCATGGCTGCCTCGATACTGCTGGCTACCTGGATACCCTCGCGAAGGCCATCCAGATCGTGCTCTTTGGCGAGGCAGTCGTCTAGAGAAGACTGGTGGGACTCGATCCATGCCTGGCAGGCTTCCAGCTCCTTCGTAAACGTATCAAAGACAATCTTGCGTCGGGACAAGCTTTCCTTAGATTCGAGCAAAGCATACAGACTCTCGTAGAGCTCCCGAAGGCGCTGATTGCGACTCGCGAGCGTGTCCCGGATTACCGAGTTGGTGGTCTCGCCTTGCAAGTTCGCGTTGCGTGCTGGATAGGGCACTTGGGTAGTCAAGTTGTCCCGCACGTCATCGACACCGGCCTTGAAGCGTTCCAGACGCTCGCCATGCTGTGTCCCGCTGGCACCATCTTCTTGGCTTGAGACAAATTCCTCGCGTATCATCTCGGCTGACTGTTCCAGCTGCGTGGTGCGCAGCAAAAATGCGTCCACCAGACACCGCTGCGTCACGACTTCATTGGCGTACATAAGATGATCCTGAAGCGCGTTCTGGGTAGTATCCAGCTCCACGATACGTTTAGAGAGTGTCTCCGAAATAAGCGGTACATTTTGATGCATTGCTGTCTCCCGGATACTCTCCATTTCCTCACGAAGAGGAGCAAGAACCTTGTCCTTTTGCTTTTCAAAATCGTCGTGCATCGTGACGCAGGTATCTCGGAGCTCGCTCTCAGCATCTTGTCCCATATCCTCATCAGGCTGCCAGCGGGCCTTGTCCTTCACAAAAGCACCAACGCATCGGTCATGCTCGGCCATCCAGTCGAGGGCAGTCTGAAGCTGACGATCAAGGGAGAGACGCCGCTTGATTAGGGTCAACTCGTTTGACCGGGCACCCATGTTCTCCTGCAACCGCGTTGCCGCGCGTCCGAGCGATTCCATGCGTGCTTCGATGTGATCAGGCGTAGCCATGGGTCGCGCGAGCTGCGGGAAGCATTCAACAAAGGCCTCATAGGTCTTGTGGATTTGCGGCAAGGTTTTCTTCACGAACACGTTCTTTTGTTTGTTTAATGCATTCCATGTTTCTTCCAAAGAGCGCACATGGTCGAGGCCGAAATCATCTTGCGCGAGCCACTGGGTCTTGTTGGTGTTGAATGTACGCAGCTGCTCGTTCATAGCATCCAACTGCTCCATGCCGAGACGCAGGCGTTCCTCCCAAGCCAAACGTTTGGTGGCGGCATCCAGAGCCACATCATGTCCTTGCAGCTCCTGTTTTAAATTCTCGAGCTTGTCCATCACATCCGCCAGGCTCTGCGCTGCGCCTGTCACATCCACGGCCGGGCTGGACTTGCCATTCATGGATGATTCGACGAGTTGAGCTACATTATCGTGGAGTAGCTTGACCTTGTTCACTTCAAAGTCTCGGACACCATCCTTCAAATCAATCTGCTTTGCCTGGAACTCCTTGACCAGGTCGCTGGTAAACTCAACGCTGTCGGCCGCCACATCCACGTGCTGCTGTCTCAGTCTTTGCTCCTGCTCTTCGATCCATATCCGAAGCTGCGTCGCTTCCTCGTCGTACTGGCTGACGAGGAGCTTAATAGCGTTGGCGCGTTCGTACTTTTGCAGCAGCTGATCGATCGTCTCTCGCAGCCCGTGCAGCTCGTCCATTCTACGATCTAGCAGCGCCTTGATCTGCGCCTTGATCTGAGCATTGTAGTTGGTCGTCTCTGTGGGCTGGAGTGACCGCAGCAGCGCCGTTCCCTTGTAGGCAGGATAGAGCATGGGCTGTGCGCATTCTTGATAGATTTTATCCACCTCATCGCGGAATGCCTGCGTCCGAGTGTCAAGTGCGTTGTTATCCTTATCTTGCATGTTACGACGCAGCAGTTTTGAGATGCTGTCGCGGATCTTTTCGCCATCGCGATGCGCGTCTTGAGCACGAAGCAGAAATTCGACAATGCAAGAGCGTTGGGACAATAATTCTGAGCAATAACTGACAAGAAGCTTCAGATCCGCGTACTTGCGCTCCAGCTCGTCTTGCTTCTCATTAAAGAGCTGTGCGATCTGAGTGGCATCTTCCATTTGACATATCGAGAGGCCATCAATTAGCTCATGATAGCTGTTGGAGGAGGGTATCATGTGTCGCTCGCCGATTTCGGATACCTTGTCCTTGAGCGTCTGCAGCACTTGGGTGTTCTCGGTGTCAGCGGCAAAAGACGGCTTGTCAATATCATCTCTGGAAGGATCATAGCGTGCCCGTTTGACGATATGGTCCCAAAGCTTGCGCGCGGTAGATACGATCCACTGGTTGGACTTTTGCCACTGCATTTGCCAGTCTCGGTGCTTCTTCACCATGTCCAGTTCCATACCACGCTGCTCAAGGAGCTGCAAAAGCTGCTGGTGCGCTTTCTCAAGACGTTCGACGCCTGTCACCAAAGAGCCACGATCGATGGAGACAGCGTTGGTGGCGTCGATATCATCCTCAAGTTTGCGGACGTCCTGTAACAGATTTGCGAGATCCTCCTGCTCGATCTGATTCAGCCGCGATGCCATACCGTCCTTTTCCTTTTCGAGGCGAGCAAGCTCCTCGTCCTCCATGGCATCGTGGGCAGAGATTTGAATGTGCGACTTTCGCAGTGTGCGCGAACGTTCTTCCATCCAGGCTGTCACGCGGGCCATCTCATCGTATGCCTGCTTAGCACGGTGTTGCAGCTGGAGAATGTCTTGACGCGAGCTCAACAACTGGTCCAGTCCGTCTGCGATCAATGCGAGTGAGGTACCATAGGCGCTGATGGAACTCCGGATGGATTCGTTGGCTACCCGGTTGTCGACCTCGTCGTCGGCGCCAATCGCAGTTGCCATATCGGGCGTTTCCGGGTACGGCACCCGGGAGGCTACGTTGGTGATCAAATAGGCCGATTTGTCTTTGAAGTCTTGTACCCGAGACGCATATCGTTCTTCACCTTCGGCGGTCAGCGCACCATCGGACGTGTCGTTAACACCCATCATGCTGTTGCGCAACCGTTCTCCCTGGTCACGTAGCTGGCGAAATTGGGACACGACCTCCATGATGCCCAAATGCTGCTCCACAACTTTGCGGCAAAAGGCGCACCGTTTCATGAGATCCTCAAACGCCTTTTCGAAGCCGTCCTCCCGCTTCTCCAGGTGGTCCGGAAGCGCCTGGCCTAGCTCGCTCTGATGCAAATCATCCATTTCCTGATAAGCGTCCAGTACCTCGGAATACCCTCCTTGATCGAAATCGGCAATCTTGCGCTCGAGCGTGACGAGTGTCTTGACAACTTCTTCAATTGGCGTCTCGTTCTTCTTCGACCAACGCGCCATCGCGTGCAAAAAGCGCGTTAGGTCTTCGTCGGTTGCAGCAATCCACTGGACGGCCGAGCCAAAAAGGCTTTCCCAGTTAATACGGCGCATAGCCAGTTCGAGCATCAGCGATCGATTACCCAACAGCTGCATCAGCCGATTGAGTGTATTGAGGGTCGTAAGCGTAATCTCAATAGTGGAGGTATCTGCAGGTGTCAGATCCTTGTCTCTTCCAGCCACGGTCAGCGTCTTAACGTGCTGCCGTAGTCGTGTCATGTCATCTGCATCGAACTGCTCGATTTCTCGACGAAGTTTCTCGTGCTCTTCATGAAGTCGGATGATCTCCGTGTCGGCCAGGGACACCTCGATATTAAGTGGATCAAATTCCTTGCTGGCCTGATCTCTGGCATGGATCAGGTCGATCCGCTCACCGATCCATTTTCGTATCCGCTCCGCTTCGACGAACCAAATGCGCACCTGGTCCACCCAGTCGCGAACGATCTCATACTTTTCATGCGCCTTGTCCAGCGTTTCCCGGAAGGGTCTGCGGAAGGCAACCGTATCACCGTCCGCCTCAGCGTCTTCCTCCTCGCCCAGAAGATCGGTGTACTCTTCGCGTAGAGCGAACAAGGTGGACCTTACCATATCAACACGTTCCTCGAGGTTCTGGATGGCATCGTCCGTCACCGTCGCCTTGCTGTCGTCCATGATTTTTTGTACTACATCCAGTTGCTCGTCCACAGCATGTGTAATGGCGCTGAACGAGACACCGCGTTTGAAGCGCTGTGCTTTTTGTCTTCCAATATCGATCGTTTCGGCGAGAGCCTGCTTTTGCCGCTGCAGCCGCTCGTTGTGTGTTTGCATGGCTAATTTTGACGACTCCGCGAGGGCCTGGAACCGTTCTTCGATATCCTTCCATGTTGTGGCCGTAAATGTATCCGCAGACGTGGCAATGTTTTCCACAGCTGCTACGTACTGGTCAGACATTTCAGTCGTGCTCTCGAGCGGATGAAGTGGATAGCGTGTGTCGTCGACGCTGTCTTTGTTTTCGACCTTTGGCTGTGCTGCATCGACTGACTGCCTTAATGATATGATTTCTCTCTCGACGGCTGTTGCAGCTTGGAAGAAGGCCATGACAGCCGGGTCCTCCTTTTCTAGGCCTGATTCGATCTTGCTTTGCAACGTATTTCGCAGAGTTTCGATCTGGTTCTGCAAAATGCCCCAACGCTTGTTCACAAGCTCACAATCGTCATGTATTTCGTTGGGCTCCTCCAGTAGGTTCTCTGAGAGGACTTGAATGCAAAGAGTGCGCATGGTATCAATCGTGGGTGTATTTTTATCTTTCTCGCGCTCAAGAAGGGTGAGGGTGGATAAGTGGTCGGAGGCATTGTCGTCATTCAGTGTGTTCGTGATGTTTTCTACGGTCGCCGCGGCAGAATCCATAAACCGGCCAAGTTGTTCAATGGCCTCTTTCAGCTCGACTATTGCAGGCGACATATCCGGCTTCGACTTAGCGCCGTCTGCTGCATCATGACTTTGACCGACGTCAATAGGTAGACTCTGCTTACATGACGTTAGTTACACATCCCTTTCCCATCGATTGAATTACCTCAGGTGATGCTTTCCCTTCTTCTTCTTTTTCATTTGAGGCGGGAGTTGGCTTGTCCATAGACATGTCCTTCAAATGAAGTGAGTAGAATGTCGTTAAATCCCGTTTAAATACATGCGTCCTTACCTTTTGTACATCCTCTTGTTGTTCAGTCGGTGTGGTATCTGCATCTTCTTCCATGATGGTATCAATGTTCTCTGCTTGCTGATCTTCCTGCGCCTCATCGCGGTGAAAAAGGTCGCTAACGGCGGCGATGCATTCAGACCGTTTTGCTGCACAGATCAAGGTTTCTTCTTCGGACTGCTCCCGTTGTGTGACAGACATGGCCTTGTAAAATTCGCTGACGTACATCATGACGCTTGGTTCGTGAGGGTATTCGACATCTGTTAGATCTTCTGGCTCGAGATATGGCGGAATGTTCATATTGTCGTGCGCAGTTTGGAAAGCCAGCGTGAGCAGGTCGTGCCAGGTCTGTTTATCCCAGTGAGGGTTGCGAAGATAGGTGTTGAATAAAGATGGTATCAGGTCGGGATCATGTCTGTGTATGAGGAGCGAGAACGCGAGGCCGTTTCGCCAAGACCGGGAGAAATCTTGTATGATAGGGAGAATATTGGCCGAAACGTAATCGTGAAGCTGCAAGCGGACCCAGCGAAGGAGAACGAGCTTGGCCTCTGTTTGTGTATGTGCAGAAGCAGCTGCAGGGCCCTGTGATCGAGCCGCACGACGTGCTGCGGATAGAAAGGGCGCGTTCGTGCTGTTGCTCCTGCCTCGGGAAGTCGGAACAGGTGTCGACGGTGCAGTGTGTCCAATTGAATTCATTGTGTCCTATAATAAAGCCCCAATGTTACTAAAGTTGCTTGACAACCGCACTCTTCTTTTAATCTTGACTTACGTCCACCAGAGATTTGTCTTCTAAAATGACCTGGATCTGATATTTAAGCATGATGCAGTAAATCAGGGCGAGCGTCTTCTTCAAATCGCCGTTGACGATAGCTTCGTTTCCAATATCGGGCAAAGCATCCGGACCAACTTGATCCTCGAGGAAACTGAGCGCGCGAGCTACGTTGGATAGATGATGTATCCGCATGCGGCCTTTCTCTGGTTTGGGGGCGGGTACTTTGGCAACGGTTGCGAGGAGTTTCAAGAGGCGAATGCCGTCCCTGAGATCTGTTTCCATGGTAGTCATAGGTTGTTCCTCATCCTGAAGTTGAGTGTTGACCCATTTCGTGAGCGTGCGCTTCTGGATCTCCTGGTAATCCGAGCTAAGATTGCGAGCGGCCCACTCTTCAACACCCGGTTCAGTAGCGTTGCTGCTTTGTCTGCTCATGTTCGTCACTCGGTATGTCGACGTCGACTCGCGCAAGAACAGGGACCGATTCGAAGTCGACCGTACAATGCTCGACGAGGATCCCGAGCGTGGAATGCCGGATGGAACCCGAGACGAACTGGAGGGCGAGAGCGGACCAAAGTTGTTGTTCATATACCAAGCAAAGTGTAAGTGGGGAAGGGAGGAAGAAGACGAGAAAAGAAGGAAGAGGAGGCAAAAAGAAGGTTGCTAGCCACACCAGCAGCAAAAAACAAGAGGAAGCTACCAAGAGAGAAATATGGGTTTGGTTGCGGTATGCGCGTAGAGGGACCAACAAGTACTCAGCAGATAATTATAATAAAATAAAGTGAGCAAGCCAAAGCGAGAAAGCACCAACCCGCCCCGAATCTAACTGCTGCCTGGCATGGAAGTGTAAAGTCAGATATGGGAAGAAAGAGTATGATTCTGTTCAATTTTGACGCACATACACACTCTCACAGACGCGCTTATCATAATCCCCACTTACTCCCTTTTTAAGGAGCCACCTATTTCAGGCACACTCAATCTTAATAAAAAAAGAATATTTGTTTTCTCTTCTGTTTATCTCTCTATCTGTCTGTCTGTCTGTCTGTCTCCTTGGCCCGCGCGCGCACTTTTGCCTCGGTGTAGATCTCTTCGTTACACAAAGACTGAGGAAGTGCAACGTTCCCTCGACGCTAAACACAATAGGTTGTTTAGACATTGTATGTGACACGGCATTCATATGTACACAAGAGAAACAAGCAAAAGATCGAGGAGCACTTTTTGAACGGCAGATAACCCGACAAAAGGTACAAAGATCTTGTCACGTTCTAGATGCTTTGTAAAACCCGAGGAATCCCATCATGCCCTGTGGCAAAGTCCTAGTATACAAATGAGCGAGGCTAAGCCAGGACTCTGGGGCGACTTTATGATCACATGCCATTCATTATCCATTCTATGCATACAACAGGGTTTCATCAACTTTCAGGGAGTAGACTCCGCGCATTTCACTCAGGTTGGGCTACAGTCACTTAAACCTCTTTCCACTGCTGCTGCCTTCCCTGTTTCAATAAAGATCAGTACACGAATACATACTCTGGCATGTGCAATAAGGCACGTCCATAGAGACATGAAGCTTGAATCGAAGATCACACAGTGCAGCAGGGTGGTACTTTCTTAAAATGCGAATACACAGCAGAGGTAATTGATCACGCCGACACTACCTACTTTGAACACTTCCTGTTTCTATCAGTTTCGTTTCTTTCATTCGAGCAGAGTTTTGGCTAAACATCAGGTTTGTAAGGTGCTATTCACGCCTGCCTTATACTTTATCCGACGCGACCATTGTGCTATCTGCATCCACATAGACAGCTACTGCAGCCATGTCGATGACGATAGCATTTACAAACCCGAGCTTAGGCTACCATAAAATGATGGGTTGTGTTAGAAAAACGTCAAATAGAAATAATTTGCGCTAACAGTGCGAGGGTGCGAAAGAAGAGCGAGGAAGGGTCGGAAACAAGATTGCGGGGAATGCAAGGGAAAACAAGGAGCGGGGTAAAAGGACAGTACGACGAAAGTGTCAATGGGGGATGTAAAGAGGATTATTAAAGGGTAATTCGAGCCCCAGTTGAATTATACACCAGCCCGAAAATACCCCACGGTGGGTTCAACTCAACACATAGCATGCCGCATTTAGGCGAAAAAGATGAGGTTGTATATTTGACAAAACAAGATATTTTAGTACGTCAAGAAAGAGCACTGCAGAAGAGTGGGGAATGTTTTCCGATTGGCAAGTGATGTCGGCAGCCTATAGTAAACCAGGAATCGATGGCACCATCCGCATTAAAGATCCATATTTATGTAAAGGCAACCTATTGCTATTACCCATGACATCAATCAAAGGGAAACTCATATTACCTCTTGCTCGTAGAAAATGTGGACGGTATTTGGATCCTACCGGGAAAAACATCCAGGACGGTAAATTATCATCGCACATGGAGAACATGCAAGCAGTCGCATAAGTACCTGTCACTCTTGGAGGGGTTTCTTGGGTTCGTAAGGTACCGGAAGGCATGTGAGAATTTGTGCTTCCTGCTGCTTCCGATATAATTGATCGATCTTTCCGAATCTTAATTATCACATTTGAAGACTTGTGCGGTATTGTAAACAAGCAAGCTGTAGGAACATCAGGAGACAAAAACCCTTATGGATACCGAAGGAAGAGGTGTGTATTGAGAGAGGTGGTATAATGTATATAGAGATACAGTGGTTTATAGAAGAGCTTGGAGGGGATCAAGTATTACTGTGTGCTCGAGCATGACATCATTGAGGTATACGAGCTATGGGATAAAGACGGCAGGCAAAGTGCATGTGAATGAGCATAAAGCCGAAAAAGGGAGCGGGTTGAGCGGAGATTGACGGAGTATATAATGTGGAGACACCACAGCGGCGCGTTCCTCGGTGTTTCTTCCTTATCTCTTTCACACACACACACTTTTAAACATGGTCAAGGTCACAGTCTGCGGTGCTGCCGGTGGTATCGGTCAGCCTCTCTCTCTCCTTCTCAAGCAGTCCGAGCACATCACCCACCTTTCGCTGTATGATATCGTCAACACGCCCGGCGTCGCTGCTGATTTGAGGTACCTGACTTGTCCTGTCTACTGCATAAACAAGTGCTGACGCGTCTCAATCCATAATAGCCACATCAACACCAAGTCCAAGGTCACTGGCCACAAGGGCAATGACGAGCTCGAGGAGGCCATCAAGGACTCTGATGTTGTCGTTGTAAGTACCATTTCTGCGGGTTCTCGTGTCTCTCCCCCATACTTATGGTATACGACAGATTCCCGCTGGTGTCCCGCGTAAGCCCGGTATGACGCGCGATGACCTCTTCAAGATCAACGCTGGCATCGTCCGTGATCTTGCCACTGCTGCTGCCAAGTATGCCCCCAAGGCCTTCATGTGCATCATCTCCAACCCCGTCAACTCCACTGTCCCCATCGTTGCCGAGGTCTTCAAGAAGCACAACGTGTACGACCCCCGCAGGTAAATGCTCGCCCTTGGCGTTTCAAGCTATTTTTTGTTGGGTCCATGTTGGCTGATTTTTTGTTTAGAATTTTTGGTGTAACCACCCTCGACATTGTGCGCGCCTCGACCTTCGTCTCGGAGCTCATTGGTGCTGATGCCGCCTCGCTGAAGGTTCCTGTTGTCGGTGGCCACAGCGGTGTTACCATCCTGCCCCTCCTGTCGCAGGTCGCTGGCACTGAGAAGCTTACGGAGGAGCAGATCAAACAGGTGACTCACCGTATCCAGTTCGGTGGTGATGAGGTCGTCAAGGCCAAGGATGGTGCTGGTTCTGCCACCTTGTCCATGGCCTATGCTGGCGCTCGTTTCGCCCTCAACATCATTGCTGCCGCCAAGGGTGCCAAGGGTATCTCTGAGTGCACTTACATCGACCTTGCTGCCGCTGGTGATGCCGCTCAGTCCGTTAAGGATGTTGCCGGTGACGTTGCCTACTTCTCCGTTCCCGTCGAGCTCGGCACTGAGGGTGTCTCTAAGGTCCTCCCCATCGGTCAGATCAACGACTACGAGAAGTCCCTCTTTGCCGCCGCCGCTCCCGAGCTCCAGGGCAACATCGCCAAGGGTGCTTCTTTCCAATAAGCCTGTAGATTACCATCTTAAGGCGTTCCAACGGTGTTTGAACAACGCCATATGAATTTGGTCTGGCTTCTTTCTGTGTGTCGCAATTGTATCCTGTTTTCCTTTTTCCCTCTTGTATATCTCAGCTTAAACCAAGAGTGTCCCTCGACAACTCTGTTCAATAAATACAAATAAAAATGTGTCTCTGTCTGCGTCACGCTTTATAGCATTTCAGACAAATAAAGCAAGAGAACATGTAGAAGGACTGTAGTGTCCCAGGAAACTGTACCTAATCCAATAGCTCTCCCCATGTCTACAAGCTTCGTCCATTGATAGAACTCACGTCTATCAGATACCATAGGCTGTACTCCCCTTTGTCTTATTGTACGTACCCCTCGCGCGCTTCTTCGTTCCGGGCTATTTCTAAACAAGTCTCCGGATCTTTGTATTCAACTCAGACATACCCCAGCCCAACAGATCACACCGCCAATTATAGTGTTGCGGTACTAAGAGGAAATACATCCGGACCACTCATTCAAAGCAATAACGGCAGATCCAGAAGTACAACTTAGCCGAGTGTCGGTCGCTTGCTTATGCAATAAACTCACGAGAGAGAAAAATGATTATTATCTACAAGATATCCTGGCAGACTTTGTGAGCGAGTCCGATCTCTGTTTGCAGAAATATTCAGCAGTGCGGATATATGCAGATTGATATGTAAAAACGGAAGACAGAAGAAATTTGACGGAGCAATAATCAAGGTCTTAGTAGCACATGGGTAGCACTAGCTTACCCTACATGCTTACACATAAAGACAGATATATATATATATATAATATACAAGAAGGCACATACATATCCATCATCATACAAAATTTATACCATCTTCTCTAGTTTGCAATCTGCACCTTGATTGTACCCCCACGAGCTTCTTTCACATGTGCAAAAGCTTTTTCAGCGTCTTTAAGAGGGAATGTATGCGTGATGAGAGGCTTGACGTCAATCAGCTTACGGTCAAGCAGCTCGATAGCCCGGCGGTAACTACATTGATGAGAATATGTTAGCAGTACAAAACCTAGTAGTATTAGTCTCACGTCTACAAGAAAGAGGTCTTTAGATAGATTCGGTAAAACATAGTTCTCCTAGACTTACGTTGCAGTAGCGGAAAATGCCCTTGACATCTACTTGACGGGTCGCTATCTCAAATGCTGGGAAGGTTATCGCTGTAGCGCCCATACCCACTAGGACAGCGGAGCCACCATTTTTAGAAAGCTATCGGAAAAGGTCAACAAAAAGGAGGACTTCCTCCAATCAACTCTTACCAGCACAGACAACTGCACACAGGTCTCAACGCCAGTGCAGTCAAGCACAACGTCTGCACCCCAGCCATTGCGGTTAGCAAGGATATCTTTAGCCGTGCGCTTGGAGTATTCCATGTTAGGTTCACCAGCCTGCGGACGGTTGAGCAAGATCGTCTCTACGCCATACGTTTCGGCGGCGAAAGCAAGACGGTCTTGAACCACGTCAAGAACTGTAATGCGCGTGGCTCCCGCAGCTTTGGCGGCAGCACACGTCAGGAGACCAATGGCACCAGCACCGAGGACAAAGACAGTATCGCCCGGCTGGACATTTCCTCGCTGCACCGAGTAGAGACCGACTGACAAGGGTTCGACAAGCGCTCCTTCCTCCAGTGAGACATGCTCTGGTAATCTAGATGACCCTTATTCGCACATGTATTTCTGCTGTTAGATAACAGAGACACACCTGAAACAAAAGTCTTGAGGGATTTTAAAATAATTGCAGAGTGTACCATGGTAGCCGGGAGTGCCATAACTGCAGAAATTACCACGGTCAATATACACATATTTAAATAGATCCTTCATCCCCTCCTAGGCAAGTGGTAACTCACAAGTGGACGTTCGGGCAGAGGTTGTATTTGCCCTCCTTGCACATATCGCAGAATCGACAGGTGACGCCAGGCTCAATGGCAACCTTGTCTCCGAGCTGCACACGGTCCACTTCCTTACCAATGGCAACAACAACGCCAGCGGCTTCATGACCAAGGACAAGAGGCTCCTTCATGACCATTTCGGCATGGCGCAGGTGCGAGAAAAAGTACATGTCCGAACCGCAGATACCAGTCACTTTGATATTGATCAAGACGTCTTGACACTGTCGTGAGTAAATGGGAGAAATACGGAAAAGATCAATATTAAGGTTACCTAAAGGTCCGAGCTCAGGGACTGGCCATTCTTGCTATAATACAAGTACAATTCATGCAAAAGAATGGAATAAGAATGTTGGTTATATCTTGGCCCCCACTACTCACCAAGTCCATCTTTCCGGGAGCAGAGAGAACGACAGCATGGTTTGTCTCAATTTTGACAGTCATGAGGAGAAAGGCAAAAAATGTGGAAGTGAAAGAGAAGCTACAGATGAAGATCACTTCTCACGCGACGCCCAAATACAGGAAAATAAAATGCTCTCCGCACTACGGACATTTTTTGATTATTGACCGTAGACTGACAATTATGGTATAGGAGGGAGTTATACCAAGTCCAACTTGTACCCGTTAAGTCGCTCCGATAAACCAGGTGAGAGTAAGATTGAATATTCTTCGAGTTTGATATACAGTATGAGACTGAATGTGTATATGAGCGCCACGCCGCCTTCTGCTTATATTTGCTCTATAAACTTCAGTTACCACTCGGGTAAAGGAAGGGGATGGGTCATCCGTCTATCAAATCACGGAAAGAATCATCTGGTACTGTAGCTACGCAAGAGGAGGGGAATTGAACTAAATTATTTAAAAAGCTATATCCTAAGGCACCTTGAAAGGGTCATTCTTTTACTCATTTAGTATTGATTTTACTGACTCTAGTATGCATGCGCCCATATGTTCTCAATTTTTGCCATAATACGCGCTATCGAAATACTTTCCTTTGCTGTATGCAAAAAGTGAGATATATATATTCTACTCACCATAGGAAGATTATGCCGATATGTATAAATAAAGGCTACTGTATAAGCAGCCTTTATGTATGAAAGTAGAGTGGTTTTATTACAGTACATGATACTGACATAGAGTTACAACAAACAAGTAAATAGTAATAAAAGTACAGGAATGAATCTAGAACAGACCCTTAACCTTGATGGGACCCGAAGTCCAGGTCTGCCAATCGGAGGACTTGGAAGGATTGCCGAGCGGCTTGAGTGCCTTCCAGCGGATAGAGTAGGTGCCAGGGAGGACGGGGAGCGAAAGAGGGAGCTGCCAGTTACCGAGAGTAGGGATATAAGTACCATCCCAGGCAACGCTGTAATAAGGAGAGTCTCCGTAGTTGCGCGAAAGGTAGCTGAGCGAGCTCGGGCTCAGCGCATAACCAAGCACATGGCCATTCTTGAGCACTTCGGCGGTGATGTGAGCCGAAGGGTTCCAGATATTGAAAACGAAGTAAGGTGTGGTCGAATTGTCGTTGCGGCTAAATGTGTAGGTCTCGTTCTGGCCGTATTTGGTCTCAAGCTTGGAATCAGTCAGGTAGGGCACATCATCTCCAAAGACAGGCAGCTCAGTCTGGTCGCCGACAATGCCGAAGTAGGGGACGGAGATATCCTTGACAGCGGTGGTCTTGCTCTTGAATTGGACGAAGCCGCCATACATGACGTGTTGCGCCTTGTCGGCCTTGGGCGGGATGATGGAGACTTTGACCTTGGCCGACTTTCCGGGAGCGAGCTTCAGGGTCTTCTTGGAAATACGGAGCTTGGCCTGGTCGGCAGCTTCAAAATTCGGGGGCTCGAGAAGCTGGTAAGATGTCTTGATATCATAAGGAAACACAGAGACGGACACGTTGTTCGAAATCTCATAAGAGGCAGTCGAGTGACCGTTGTTGGTAATGGTGAGAGTGTGGCTCTTGACCTGATGGGCGGTATCATTGAAGGAAATGGAACCCGGCGAAATATGCAGACCCTGAGTAATAGTATCATAGACTTGAACCAAACCAGCGCCCTGACGGAGGGGCGTATCAATGCCGAGGGAGGCTTCATTGTTATCATGGAGAGCCTTGTATCCATAGTTCTGGAAATGCTCGGTAATGAAGGCGGGCTTCTGCTTCTTGTTTTCGAGACTCTTAAGGTAGAGGGCAACCGAACCGGCAACATAGGGTGTAGCCATGGAGGTACCACTCATCACACCCCAGCTACCAAGGTAACGGGGCAGAGTCGAGTAGATGTTACCACCCACACCAGCAAGAGAGGGCTTGAGCTCAAGTTCATAGGTAGGTCCGACACCAGAGAAAGATGACACAGATTTGCCAGTTGAAAGACGCAGAATGACTTGTTCACGGCCAAACGTCACCTTGACAGCACCACTCTTCTTGATCAGAGCCGCAAGTTTGGTACCGACATCATGCGAGATACCCACAACGGGGATGGGAGAAGCTTCTGTGACCGAGGGAGTGAAAGTATCGCCAGCGCTGTTAAAGACGACAACACCGACTGCACCAGCCTTGGCAGCATTCTGAGCCTTGACGTCAAACGTGCAGGAGCCACGCTGCAATAAGGCAAGTTTGCCCTTGACATCACTGGGCACGTTCGAGGCCGTGCAGCCGTCCGAGCCGCTGCCAACGTTCTTGTCGCCTGCCGTAAGCTGACCATTGGGAATATCGCCGGCCGGTTCAGGGCTGCTAGGCGTATATACTTGCTTGCCATCCAGACCGGCGGCTTCGAATTGCTGGGCGAAGTAGTAGTCGTTGTCAAAGGATGCCACCGAAGTAGCGCCCTTTCCAGTGCTTGGGGATGAGTCAGTGAAGGCGCCGTTCTGGCCGTCATTACCAGCAGCGATGATTACTGTTGTGAAAACAAATCAACAAAACTGCATATGCAGCAGAAATGCATCCTCTGAGCTTTACCTGGAACGCCCTTGGAGACAATACGCTCTGCAAGCACGGCACTGGGGCTCTCAGACCAGCCATCGGTGTCACCAAGACTCATGGAGATAATATCCACGCCTGCATCATAAGCGTCCATCATGGCCTGCATAATAACATCGTCCGACGAGGAACCAGTGCAGCCAAAGACACGCCACATGCCCAAAGTAGCCTCAGGAGCGACACCAGTAAAGTTCTACATGCAATAATTTAGGATTAGAAAATGTACGAGCATGCAACCTAATAAACAAACAAGCACTTACATCCGTCTTGCCGGCAATGATACCCGACACATGTGTACCGTGGCCTAAGTTACAGATACACAAAATTTATGAGCTCAGACTTATCTTTTAATTCAAAGAAACAGGGAACACATACCACTTGCGCCAGATTTAGCACCGCAATTGTCGAGGGGCGTGGGACCGGGGACCGGAGTCGGGTTTCCATCAGCATTGTAGTCGTCGCCGACGAGATCGTAGCCGTAGGCCACTTTGTGGCCCTTACCGAAGCCGCCACCGAAAGCAGGGTGGTAGTAATCAACGCCTGAATCAAGGATACCCACGACGATGCCTTTGCCCTTGTTTTTGAGCTCCTTGTGCACGCGGTCCACCTGAGTCATGGCGTGGGGCAGGATGTTGGCCAGGTCAGCGGCAGAAGTAGCATCGACGATAACGGCGGGGTCAAGGGTAGGTCGAGGAACGACCTTCACGGGGTAAACGGACGCGACATCAGCGCTCGAGAGAATTGACTTCATGGTCGAGGTAAGCTGATCACCGTTCGAGGTGGAGCTGCTTGCGCTTTTCTGGTCACCAATGGAAAGAGTAAAGCCGCTAAACAGATCATGCTTGAAGTTTGACACGACTGAGAGTTCAGCATCCTTGTACTGCTTCTTGATGTTGTTGATAAGCTTGTCAGCTCGGTTTGCGACATCTTGTCCGGAGGAGAATTCGACCACGTAGCGGCCAGGGAGAACAGGATTGTGGGCAAGTTGCTCGTCTTGCTTGGCCATTGTGCCTAGCACAAAGACGCTGGCTGCCAAAAGAGTCCAGCACGACTTCATGATGGAAGGATTGAAAAGGATTGGGAAGGTAGGAAAAAGGAAGGGGAAGGGGGAAGGATAGGTATTAAGAAGGGTGTGGAGAACGGTGATTGTTTGGATACCATTGCATTAACGGCTGTTTATATATGTGTTGCAACCGTAACCACTATTCAGGTCGCTGGGCGGGCATTGCGGTAACGGTGTACAACATTAATGGTTCTGACCTTCGCACATGCCGCCACGAATCATTTATGGTTAAAAGCTCTCTAAATGGAGATCTCCATCAAAAGCATCGAAAACTGCCTTTTCTCTACCTTCGGAAGTACAGCCACCAATAGAAACAACTTTATAAAGGATATCGTCTTGTCTCCCGCAATGGCAGAAATCTGGATTTCGCCAAATTCTCAATCACCGATGGTATCATTACTGCGCGTGTTGCGCGTTTGTTTGTACAAAGATTAAAACAACATTTTATGTACTTCATGGGCATATTTTTAAGAGCTGTGCTTTACATGTCATAGTATTATTTCTAGTGTGGATATATTTAGCTGCTACAGATGGATATGACATATATGTTTCTGTGCATTCTATGAGAAGTTGATAGCCAACAAGTATATTGCTGTTCGTCGCGAGACGGCAGGCATCATAATGGCTACCCTAATATAACAGCTTATGTGCTGAAATCTTTCTTAAACGCACACTAAGGATCCCTGTGGTTTCATGCGCATGGATATGCAGTGAAGGTCCAATTGCGATTTCATGTTAAAAGGCGATCTTTTGCGGTACAACCCGGTATTTAAAGTTCCCTTCTATATCAAGCTCGCCCTATCAAGTGCGATATATCGCGGTCGTGTAACCTCATTTCCACACATGTCGACACACAACCTGTTGTAGTCATCATAAATTAGTGTACCTGCCGACGAGAAGCATTTGGAAATGTGTGGGGTCCAATGTACATGCATACATTCTATATATTTGCTTTCACCAATATAGGATTGAGCTAGACATACGCATCATGTTGGAAAGTGGCAGACGCATACCAACAAAATGAGCCGACGTTGCTCTACACTAGTCAGGGTAGAACAAATATTTCTGTCCGACCGTGCGCGTTTTATATATGTGCGTATGTAAATTTTTGTCATAAGCGAGCTTTCTTGTACTTTGCCCATAGCCCGTGTGTCTATACAATCTTGAAAGGAGTCCTTCGGCGAATTTCGACATAGATAGTGCACGTTTTGCGAATGTATATTACACGAATGTGTGATGGAAAAGCTGTATGGAGAGTGGGTAACGATATGTGCGGAAAGATATGTGCGTGCATGTGTAAGGGTGTGCATTGTGAGTATGGTGCGGGCATGGGATAATGCAAATAACATATAAACATAAAAGGACTTGCTTTCTCTCTTTGATTCCGATCTCTTGGGTGTTCGACAGGCTTCATTTTCTTCCTGTCTGCTTGTTGAGGGGTTACCGGTGGGAGAGCGGATCGAGAGAGTGAACAAAGTTAAAAGGCTGGTCATGGTGGTGATTGGCGGAGGGCTGTGGGGTGGGAGGATCGACGGCATCAGCAAGGCGACCTTGGTGCGAAGAGAGATGGCGAGGAGTGTGAGGCGAGTAGAGCGAATTGGATTCATCGTCCGATATGATGCTGCTTGGACTATAAGATAGGCCTAAAGAGGAAGTCGGTCTGCTTCCATGAGGGTTGAGTTCGGAACGCGTCAAGTTCTGGGTCTGCACTGTCAGTGGACTCCGTCCCAACATATCCTGGAGGATGGTATTGTTATTGCCGTTGGTTTGATGATGCGCACTGGACGGGTCAGGTGACGTGATAAAGATCGAGGGTGGTCGCTCAGGTTTAGACGTTTCGAACTGCTCCAGATTTACATAATGACCTAGATGTCCCCTTTGCGTTACTATTTCGCAATGCTTTTTCCTGAACCAATGCTTTTACGTACCATTTTGCTGCTGGATATATTGAGCCATGTTTTTCATCATTTGATGTTGACTTTCCTGCTTGCGACGGGTCTCAGCAAGCTCCTTAACAAGCTCGTTAAAATTGTCAAATAGATGACCAATTTGTTGCATCATGTCGGATTGAGCGACCTGCATCATGGCAACATGAGCGTGAAGGTCACCTGCCTCGCGACGCGAAGTATCTGAGGATTCCATGGCTTTTCGCTTAATATCGTCGAGGAGATCAGGTCTGTTACGAAGAAATTTCGCATGCGAGAACTCCCAGATCTGATTTTCAGCCAAGGTACGATGTCCCCGTGGTGATTTGTTGACTTTGTGGAATCCATACCTGCCAAAGTCAGTACATGTCATGCATTACTAAACAGAATGACCAAAAAAAAAAAGAAAGGAATAGGAAGAAAGGGAGAATATACGTACATATTTAACTGACGAACAAAACTGGAGAAGTTGTTGTGCTTAAAATGCTTGGGCAGTACATCACGAGAGAACTCCATAATGTTACAAACAATAAAAGACGAGCCGGTGTAGTTCCACGCGATAAGATGCTGATATTGGCTATCGACCACCATACTAGAGAATTATCGGTAAATGATCATGGCATTATCAGATCGATTGCTGGTGGGACGATATATTTACTTGTAGAGTTTATGCACAAATGTATTCGCATGTGCAGGTTTTTGGGTGGTGGCTGAAGGAGGTGGCGGGTGCTGAGAGGGGTGTTGGGTGTGGTGTTGCTGCAGAGTCATTGTACTTGGGTGTGTGAATGTGGTCATGGAAGGGGGTGATAGACCTGCTGCAGGCACTGGAGAACTTGTTATAGAGTTAACAGAAGAACGCACAGACACGGGAGGTGTCTCGAGAAGTGAGAAATTTGAGGACGTGTTGGACGAAGTACGCCGATGCAATTGTTGTTCCATTCTCGTTTGGAAAGGAATGCATCGACTAAACGGGTTTGAGCGTGTTGAAGTCTTGGTAATTTGTGTCATTTTAAATTCAGCCACAATGGAAGTCGAGGAAGTTTACTCTTCTATAAGAATCATAATGTGCTTATGCTACACACACGTTCGGGGGAGACTCTATCTGCTGCGATTATATCTATCATTTTATCCATACTCCCCCCCAACTCCGCGCACCTGCCTTCCTTTTGTTGTTCAGGTACTTGCTGCACATCTGCACATTGCACACTGCGCTACTTACTAAATTTGATCATGTATGTGCTGCCCTAACATGAACGGTTCTCACTTGTACGAACTCGCTATTTCTATGTATAACTGTATACCGATCAGGTGTCGGGTTTCACGCGCCCAAAACAGCACACTGCGCTTGCCTTTTTTGAGTATCTCTCGCTCTCAGCCAATCATTCAGCGCACGTGCCTGGCGTCTAGGCCAACTGAAGCCCTTTGTGTAACCCCACACCGAGCCTCCATCTCGTAGAATGTTTATCCCTGGGATATATCGTTCGCTTCTTTCCAGATTCATCCTTTCGGAAATTCGGCTTTGATTGAACCTCCTCTCTTCAGGTGTCAACAGACCGAAACATACGAAACATAGTAATGAAACAAATGCAATCATGGTGTCGAACGTACGATATCTGCCCCTACTAAATATCGAGAGCTTCACCTGGAAGGTCTTCCAAGTAGTCTTCAGTAGCAACACCGATAGTACGATAACCATATAACCATGGCAATGTGCTGCTCAGCTACTATACTCAATTTAGAACTCTATGTGCATTGATCCCATCGTTCGATGCATTTAATGTTATGGGACATTAGCAGTAAGGAGGTAAATTAGTATATGCCATTGTTTTGATGTTCTGCATGGAACATTTTATGTGCATGTCCACCAGATCAATTTGCACGGGCATGGAATTTTGTAGGACAAGTGTGTGTTTGGAAAAGCGGATCATAAATTACGTTTGGGCCACCTGTCAATCTAATATGCTTTATTACGTACTTTCACGAGGAACACGCTGAGCGCTCTATATTAATCATGTTCTTCCTGGAATATTACCTCACAAAACAGAGTTTATTGATTACTTGATAATACATAGGCATCGTGGTAGATACGTAATCTATATTTTCTGTGCTATCTGAAGCAGCACTTATGTCACGTTTGGAGAGATGACAGTTACTGGTGAAAGTACCGGACGAACGTCATAGAAAGTGTGCCATCATTCCTTGCATGTACACCGAGAAGCACAAGTGTACCCGTGATGCGTTCGCAATATATTGTACTTGTATGGAAAAAAGCATTGTCTGTCCTAGTAAGCTTGATATTTCGTATTCGTTGGTACATCTCTTTAACCGCTTTGCTCCTAAACTAATTGCTTCCTACGAAGCATAGCACGGCTAATGATGCTCTTTAGTCCAGTATATCATTTTGACGTACCCTCAAAACCCAACTATCATATGACATTAGAAATACATATGTTTTCAAAGACCGTTTATTGCAAAGTCATATGTATAGGAAATCTATGAACTACAGTTTGCTATCAGGGGAACCGACGGAGGCGACAGCCTTACCCCAGGTCTCGCGCTCATTAATGGCACGCAAACCCTCGGGGATAGTGGCCAGCGTATAAACCTTGTCATAAATGGCGGGTGCCAGTTTGCCGGACTCAAAAAGTTCAAACAGTGCCTTCCAGACCTTGGGAATCGCCTCGGGCTCGTTCTTGGTATAAGCGCCCCAGTGGAGACCACTAAAGCGTTCATTCAGTGTGACAATTCGCTGCATTGTAGAGTTCTACTTACACAATCGAGATATTCTTGAGCAGAACACGGTTGGTAGGAAGCTTCTCCCAACCGCCCTTGGCGAAGCCAATAACCAGTATCCGGCCGTTCCAAGCCGTGCACTTGGTGCTCTCCTCAACAAGGCCAACAGGGTCATAGACAACGTCTGCGCCCTTACCGTTGGTGATCTTCTTGACCTGTTCCGTCCAGTCCTTGTCACGGTAGTTGATGACATAATCAGCACCATGGCGCTTTGCCACCTCAAGCTTTTCGGCGGAACCAGCGGTGGCAATCACCTTTGCACCCAGCACCTTCGCGATCTGGACGGCGCACAGACCAACACCACCTGCAGCAGCGTGTACAAGGCAGTACTCGCCTGCCTTCAGCTGTGCACGGAGCACGAGCGCAGAATAGGAGGTAGGGTAGGTAATGAACAATCTTACATATAGACATGTCAGTCATGGCAAGCCTAAAGACAGAGAATTATGCATAGACTAACCCGGAGGCCTGCTCGAAGGTGAAGTTCTTGGGGACAGGCAGGACCTTCTTGGCATCCACCGTGATAATCTCGGCAAACGAGTAGTTGGAGCCAAATACACGGTCACCAGGCTTGTATTCAGGCACAGTGGACTTGAGGACCACACCGCTGAACTCACCACCGGGAATGAAGGGGAATGGCGGCTTGATCTGGTAACGGCCCTGGATCTATGATGACTCTTTAATCAAATGCGCGTGCAGATTTACTCAACACCGCTATACCATGAGCGTATCAAAGAAGTTGAGACCGACAGCTTTGACTATAAAGTTTCGACATTCAATATGAGTGGTGGAGATGCGCGTAGAACTATCTTCTTGGTAGGGTAGATGACATACCAGCCACTTGCAATTCACCCTTCTTAGGCTCTGGAGCTGGTACGTTGGTGGACAGTACCATTTCTTCGGGGCCCTTGAGCCACTTGTTGACAACGAAACCCTTCATACTTGCTTCACTTGTAGTAGTAGAGAAAAGCTTACTTGTCAAGCCGAGTGTGGGGAATTTTTATTATGCAATTCGCCATTTTGCCTTAGTCAGTAATTTACTCTTTTTCAACTCAGCCCTCTTGGCTTACACTTTATTACGCGCTCCAGATACCACTGCTTATGGATTTCTACTACTAATCAGACATGTGCATTCATATTCGTAGATATCACTTGCCACATACGGGGTCGTAAATATTCTTCCAAAATCCCCCTTTGCAAGTCTCATCTAGTGATAACTACTTACCATGTAGCGGTTGGCAATAATTATTCCCTAGTGGATGATGTACATTCTCGATATAATGTACCAAAGTTTGGTAAATATATACTTGCATTGTCTATGAGACGAAGCACAGAACATAAAACTCTTATACGTGTGTATATGGAGCGCCGAAAAAGCTTCGCGCTTTGTGCTTATATTACTACATACAGCGATTATATATGAAATATTAATTATCAATCGGTAATTCAACATATTGTGGCGAAGACATACTACATGGTTATTATCTTTTATCACTTTGCTCTTGTAAGTTTGTACATGAAAGCGGTATCTCTAGATCACGTCATTGCTAGCTCCCTAGTGATTTATTCTATCAAATATTAAACATTGTATGTTCCTTTTCTTCATTGACTATTCAATAAAACGCACTTTTATTTTTGTTTTATTTTTTGGCAGCGCTAGCTATATATTTTCATTTAACCCAGACCCGCCCGTCATATACTGTTACGTTGATCAATGGCATACACCAAAAAGAGCTTCATATCAGGCTCAGGTATGACTTAGTGATGTACCTTACAGAAAGCTGGCAGTCACCATGCTAGTCGATGATATAGTACATAGCGAGCTCTTACGACAGTCGCCGTAAGTAGCAAGAAGTGATTGACGATTACGTATCGCGTATAGAACCGTTCACTTGTTCCGTAACATTATCCGTGCATCTCGGACATCACTCGCATAATTTTACAAGCGGAGATGCATCAGACGTTTCCAGGTTTTCAGTCGAGTTGATGTGCTGCGGCAGCTTGATCTGCAACATTAGTGGAGATCGAGTTTATGATCACATTTAAACTATTTTTGGAGTGTACTTAGTTGGAAAGGAGAGACCAGAATAGGTTACTAGCGGGATCAAGAAAAGTGGAGTTAGTATTTGCTGAGTGATGCGGATCCAGCTTGCTCTGAATGGCTGGGTGCATGACGGTAATCTGCGGGGAAATACAAGGGTCAAAACATCCCGACTACAGAATTAATAAGCAGAGGATAAAGCACCCTTATATATCTTTCCTTTGTACTCTGCATTTCACTTGTATTCCGCTCTCGTCCTTCATATACACACTTCAGTAATGTCCTCCCAAACCAAGATCAACGTTGGTGTCGTCGGCTTTGGTAAGTTTCATGGCTTAGGTGATTGTACGCGTTGGCTGAACAAAATATATGCTTGTTGATACATAGGCATGTCATCCAAGACGTTCCACTGCCCTCTGATCACGTCGTCTCCTTATTTGCAGCTGACAGCCGTGGTTGAGCGTCATAGCGATAAGAGCAAAGAGGTGTATCCATGGGTGCACGTGGCGAAGAGCACCCAAGAGTTGTTTGACATGGCCAACGTAGATCTGGTCGTAATCACCACCCCCAACGATTCACACTTTCCTCTTGCCAAGGAAGCGATGCAGAAGGGAAAACACGTCGTGGTTGAGAAGCCGTTCACCATCACATCGACCGAAGCCAAGGAGCTGGATGAGGTGGCACAAAAGACCGGCCGAGTGTGCAGTGTATACCAGAACCGCCGATGGGACGCCGACTTTTTGACGGTCAAGAAGCTGATTAAAAACGGACATTTGGGACGCCTTGTCGAGTTCGAGTCCCACTTTGACCGTTTCCGCAACTTTGTCAAGCCTGGCTGGCGTGAACGCGATGACCAGCCTGGGTCGGGCATGCTTTATGACCTGGGAGCTCACCTGATCGACCAAGCGCTTTCCCTCTTTGGCACCCCTCAAGGCTTGTTTGCCACCATCGGCAACCAGCGACAACTCAAGGAGTCCAGCGTGGTCGACGACTTCACCATTATCTTCAAATACGCCAACGACTTCAACGTGATTTTGCGTTCCAGTATGTTGGCTCGTCAGACCCCTGTGCTGCGCTTCTCGCTGCGCGGCATGGAGGGTGGTTTCGTGAAGCATTATCTCGATGTGCAGGAGGATCAGCTGAAGGCAGGTCTGGTGCCTTCGTCGGCTGGCTACGGTATCGAGAAGCAGGAGCAATGGGGTACGCTCGACTCCAACGTCAACGGACTCCATATCGTGGGCAAGGTCGAGACAGAGAAGGGTGACTACCTCTCTTTCTATAACAATGTTGGCTTGGCTATCATGAACAAGGAACCGCTGGCCGTGACTCCTAAGGATGGATACAACTGCATTCGCGCGATTGAGCTCGCCAAGCAGAGCAGCGACGAAGGCCGTGTCGTTGCCTGGAACTAAGTTAGCATGTTCATTACACATATAAACACATTTGCCGCAATTCCTGCTGTTTCAGCTCCGCCTCCCTTTTTACGCGTTTCGTGCTGGGTCATAAAAGAGTTCTCTCTCTCTCTCTCTCTCTCTCTCTCGTACCAGCATACAAACTCCAAGGGGAGTCCGTTTAAAGCAGAGGCAGCAACATCGGCAAGGATACACTTGACCGTGGCACCTCTCCAAGTAGTTCAAATTGCTCCCACCGACATGCAGTCGGCTTTCTTTACACGTCGGCTCGCTGTCTCTGAAGATACCCTTACACACGGACAACTATACCTACCACATGATACTGCACAATTTGGCGCATCTCCGGTTGGTATCCGTGGGTAAAATCAAGCAAAGCCTACCAGCGTGGTACATACTCGAATCAGAGGGCCACAACGTTTTTGTACCCGCGGTAGTTGGCCTTTGTGTGATGCGTGCGACATGAGAGTATCCACCATCGTACAAAAAAGGCCTTGGCTTGAAAGCTATTCCTATGCGAAGAGTAGGCCAAATACATATGCGATCTTGTCATAACACTAGCAGGGGACCCCTTCAAATAAGGTTGGACACAATGCGTTATGGTGGATAAAGAGAAACGACGTTCAGCCCAAATCAGTCCTTTTGAGACGGGGAGTGCTACTGTACGGAATGGATAAAGTGCTCCGCATAACAAAGCTAGAAGGCCAAGGGGTGCATTGCTTGACTGAACTAGTGGTTCATTCTATAGACGCGAGGCAGCTCTATTTTCCGCGACCCAAGTATATCTTCTGTGCTTTGCACCGACTGAGCTGATCTGAGGATGTGCTCCTGCTAGTGGGAGCCTGCGTTCGAAGTTATGCGTATCCAAGCATATTGCAGCTGTAGGGTTATTGTATTTTTCGAGAGCCTCGATGGTTAGTCACATGCAGTCATTACGATCTCCATCACTAAATTTCGCACGATTTGCAGTTCAGTATCTGCTGTCGGATTTAGATTTCATGTTACACGCGAAAGGCTATAATCTTTTTTTTTATTTCTCGTCTTTTTGTTGTTGTTTTGAGATCACAAATGACATCGCATGGGCAGGAGCGGAATCTGGATAAGATTCTCATCAAGAATCTCGTCTTGAGAAATGTTACTGGCGTGGACTCCTGGCAGCGTCTCAAGTCCCAGCCTGTCGTTATTAATGTCTGGCTTTATACTGACATTACCGCGGCCGGCAACTCGGACCATGTGACAAACTCCATCCATTATGGACATGTCACGAAAGCCATTACGAAGCTGACCGAGAAAGGCACCTTTGACTCTCTCGAGTCGCTTGCCTCGGCCATCACTCGCCTCGGCTGCGTTGACTTCAAGGCGGAGCGTACAGCTGTCAAGATTGAGCAGCCCAAGGCTTTGCTCCACGCTGCTGCATCTGGTGTCCAAATGGCCCGTACTCGCCAAGACTACGAAAAGGACGATGCTGCGTTTGGCAAGGAAGAAGATATGCTGTGTGTTAAGGATCTGCGCCTGTCGACCATTATCGGTGTCAACCCTTGGGAACGTGAGGAGAAGCAGGTCGTCGTCGTGAACTTGACCGTGTATCCCTCGTACGATGGTAACAGCAGCAAGTCGCAGCATCTTCGAACCATCGTGCGCACCTTGACCCGCCACATTGAATCCTCTGGCTACAAAACCGTCGAGGCTTTCGCCGTCGCTGTGGCGCGCATCGCCCTCGAAAAGTGCCATGTTAACAAGATCCGCGTCCGTCTCGAGAAACCCAGCGCGATTCTGTTCGCCGATGCCTCAGGTATCGAGGTGACCCGAGATCGCGCTTGGTTACTGCGTATGCTCGAGGAAGAGAAGGCGGGACAAGTGTTTGCGCATCATGCGACGGACAGTATCCGCGAGATCCCGGCCACATACACGCAGATTGCCTATATTGCTCTCGGGGGCAACATGGGTGACCGCATTGCCAACATTAACCGCGCCCTGGACATGCTCGAGAGCCATTGCCAGTGCATGGTGCTTGACACCAGCTTTCTGTACGAGACCCCACCCATGTACTATACCGAGCAGCCTGCCTTTTTGAACGCCGCCTGCAAGGTCGCGACAAGCCTGGAGCCTCAAGCGCTGTTGGAAAAACTAAAGGAAGTCGAAGCTGAACTCGGCCGCATGGCGTCTTTCCGCAATGCACCTCGTCCCGTCGACCTCGACATCTTGTTCTTCAACGATCTCGTTATGGAAACTGAAACACTGACGATTCCGCATCCAAAGATCCAGGAGCGCGAGTTTGTGCTATGGCCGCTCTGTGATATCGCCAAGGACCTAGAGCATCCCAAGATGTACAAGACCTGCGGCCAGCTTCTGTCGCAGCTGCTCAAGGTCGCTGCTGAAACCGAGCAAGGCCCCGAGGATATCAACAAGGTCGTCCCGATCCAGCCTCACCAGTTGTGGAAATGGAAGGAGAAGACCTACATCATGGGTATCTTGAACACGACGCCTGACAGCTTCTCGGACGGCGGCAGTTACATTGATGTCGACAAGGCAGTTGAGGCGGCCGAACGCATGAAGGAGGACGGCGCCGACATTCTGGATATTGGTGGCATGTCGACTCGCCCCGGTGCCGATGATACCTTCCCTGAAGAAGAGGAGATCCGCCGTGTGGTCCCTGTGATCCGCAAACTGCGCGAGCGCGGTTTTGATCTGCCTATTTCGATCGACACCTTCCGTGCATCCGTCGCTGAAGCTGCTATCGAGGCCGGTGCAACGGTGATCAACGACATCAGTGGCGGTGAGCGGGATCCTCGGATGCTCTCTGCCATGGCCAAGGCCAAGGTCCCTGTTTGCGTGATGCACATGCGCGGTGACGCCAAGACCATGATGAAGCAGACCGACTATGACGATGTCGTTACCGAGGTGGGTCGCCAGCTGCACCATCTCGTTCAACGCGCACTCGCTGCCGGCGTTTACCGCTGGAACATTATCCTTGATCCTGGCCTAGGCTTTGCAAAGACAGCCAAACATGACGTCGAACTTTTGCGTCGCTTCGGAGACCTCGTCAAGCCGGATTCGGTGCTGGAAGGTTTCCCATCATTGGTTGGCCCCAGCCGCAAAAAGTTCATTGGTCATCTGACCAACGTCCCTGAGGCGGACAAGCGCTCGTTCGGCACGGCGGCTGCTGTCGCTGCCAGTATTGCAAGCGGCGCCAACATCCTTCGCGTCCACGACGTCCGTCCCATGTGGGAAGTCGCCCGTGTTTGCGATTCTGTCTGGCGCACATAACCATATACACGGTTACCCTCCATCATCATACTTTTCATTGTAGATATTTTTCAACAAATTTGTACAGATTTTTCGTTTCTTCTATTTATGATTTCAGTTCAACACGTACATTATTTCTTTGTATCCTTAAAGACATTTGAGCACATGCGTAGAGCGTTGTTTTTGCTGCCATATATAGCATCAGAGAATGTCCACGAGGGTGAATAGTATCAAGATAAGACAACATCGGATTGTGATAGACAGATGAAATGCCAAAACTTTTGATGATAAAGGGATATGTCGGTCGCGCTCGGTATATTAGGTTTGGGATGGAAACTTCCATGTGCATCCCAAAATATGTATGTGCCTACCAATTGTGCAGTCCCGACTGTAAATACACGTACATACATGAAATGCAGGTACATCGTACGGTTTGCAAAAGTGTGGTTTATATATGTAGAAATGATATGGAATATCGAGGAAACTATTATACAGCAAAAGAGAGGGAAGACAAAGAGTGGCAATTCAAGTGGATACTTCTACTCATACATTTCTTTCAAAATGCATGATTGCCTTGAGTGGTCTCTTGGTAGCACGCTTCATCCATTTGGCCCATTGTCGCAAACCGGGCTTCTTCCTGCTAATATTTTGCTTTTCGCAAGACATGCTGGTTTCCGTCGGGGCAGGTGCGACACGCCGCCGCGGTGTGATGACGGGCAGCAAAAAGTCCTCCACAGGAAGATTCTGTGGTCGCGAACTCCCCTGCTGCTGTGCTCGGATAGTGTCACGTCCGCCAAAGTATTCTTGCTTCGGCAGTATCCATTCTCTTCTGATCGATGTGGGTGGCCGGCAATGAAGCTTTGGAGTCACCGTAGCCGCTGGAAAATGGATGAGTGTCATGGTGAAATATAGATGCAGATATATACAAAGAGTGATGATAGAGAAAGAGAGATAGTATAAACACACACAAGCCCAAAGAAAAGAAAATGAGGCGGAAGAACGAGTATAAATAATAGTATTCCATTTTTGACCTTTGTTTTCATGATTTCTTGATTTGTGCATCAAATGTCAATCACTTCACTCTGGCAACCACTGCACTGCGGGGTCTCCATAAATTCAAAGAACGTGGGCTTCTGACGGGGAGGAAGCTTGCCGACACCGGGTACCAGAGCCATCTTTTCACTGCCGCTGCCTGCTTCCTCGTCTTCTTCCTCCTCTTCTTCGTCTTCCTCCTCCTCATCGCTGCGCACCCACTCAAAGCCGTTCTCGCTCACAGGGCTCAGCCCGTTTTGCATGAGCTTCACTTGAGCATTGTCAAGCGCGGTCCGTCCAAGTTCCAGGTCATCATGGTGCTGGTGCCGCGTCTCTTCCTGTTCCTGCCAAAGCTGCTCAAGGTGCGACTTGTACTCCGCGCGAAGACGCTGCAGTGTCATTTCCAAGCCTTTATTCTCTCGCACCAGACGCGCCTCGGCCTCGAGTTGACGTTGGCGCACGGTCGATAGCTCACCGCGGATAGTCTCAAACGCGTCCACTTGCCGGTCAAGTCGACTTTGCAGCTCAGATAGCGAGGCTTGGAGCGACTTGTTCTCCTGCTCGGCCTTCTCAGCCGCTGCTGCGGCTTCCTTACGTCCCTTTTCGGCTTCTTCGAATCGCTGGCGGGCGTCGTTGAGCGCTGCGTCACCGCCTTCTTCGGCAGCTTCCACCCGGGCACGCTGTGTTTCGAGATCCTTTGCATACTGGTCCAGTGTCTCCTTTAGCTTCTCATACTCTGCTTGCAAGACGCTGATGTCTTTTTCGCGCGACTGCTTCGCTTCCTGCGCTTCAGCGAGTTTGAGACGGAGTTGACGGACTTCCTGGTTCAGCTTGTGATGACCTGTTCGGTCTGTTTCGCGCGCTTCCTGTCGTATCCGCTCCAATTGCTTTTTGTGTTCGGCGTGAATCTCCTTTTGCGCGTCCTGCGCGCTTGTCTGATGCTCCGTCAACTGCTTCGCCATTTCATCGCGAAGTGAGGCCAACTCTCCTTCGAGGGCTTGTATCCGTTCGACCGCTTTGCTGTGTTCTTCCTGTGCCGCTTGGAGCTCGGTCTGCCATATCTGCTTTGCGTCATCGTGTGTCGTAGTATGCAGTGTCTTGAGGTTCTGCACCTCAGATTCCATCTTGGCTATCCAGCTCTTGTCAGACTCGTCTCGTGCAAGCTGAAGCTGCGTCTGATGCTCCTGCTTCTCTGCTTCGAGTTTAGCAGTCCAGGTGCGTTCTGTTTGCGCGAGTTCGTCTTTCCATATCTTTTCCAATTCTTCTTGCGCAGCCTGGAGCTCGGCTGCCAGTTGCTTTGCGTGCTCTTCTTGCTGGGTTTGCATTTTGGTTGTCCAGCTGCTGGTCACCGACTGGGTCGCATTCTCGAGTTCAGCTGCCAGTCGCTGGTCATGCTCTTTTGCCTGCGATTCCAACTTGGCGGCCCATTCTTCCTGTATCGCTTGCGTGGTCTCCTCGACGACTCGCTGAAGCTCAGCCGCCAAGAAACCTTCGTGTTCCTTCTTTTGCGCCTCGAGATGGTTTTGCCACTCTTGTTCAACCAATTGCCGTGATTTCTCGAGTTCCTGGGCAAGTCTTGTGCTGTGCTCTTCCTGTTCCGATACTGACTTGGCCTTCCACTCGGACTCCAGCTTTTCGGTTAATTCCTTGGCTTTTTGCAGTTCTTGCGCGACACGCTGTTCATGTTGCTGGCGCTCGGCCTCCATCTTGGACGACCATTCGTCTTCCACGGTCTTGCTTGCGTTTGCAATGGCCTTTTTGAGTTTGCTTGCGAGCAGCATATCGTGCTTTTTCTGTTGGGACTCCAATTTGCTGCTCCACTCGGCCTGCAGTGATGCTGTTGTTTCTTCAACTGTGCGGTTCAATTCACTCGTTAGGAGATCATTGTGCTTTTTTTGCTGCCCTTCAAGTTTGGCCATCCACGAGTGTTCAAGGGCCTGTGCTGCCTCGGCAGCCTTCTGCCGTTCCTGAGCAAGTAATTTGCCGTGCTCTTGCTGCAGAGCATCGATTTTGGCCGACCATTCTTTTTCAAGCGCGTCGGTAGCCTCACGGTGACGTTGTTGCTCATTCAAAAGAAGCTCGCTGTGCTCTTTCTGTTGTGCGTCAATTCTAGCGGACCAATCTTTTTCGAGCGCCCTGGACATGTCCTCGTGTTTTTTGCCTGCTTCTGAGAGGATGACGTTATGCTCGTCCTTGTGAGCCTTGAGCTTCTCAGTCCAGTCCTTCTCGAGGGCATCCTGTGACGCTTGGTACCGCTGCTGCTCCTGGAGCAGCAAGTCGTCGTGCTCTTGCCGCAACGCTTCCATCTTGGCGGACCAGTCTGCTTCAAGCGCTCTCGCGGCCTCTCGATGCTTCTCCTGTTCTCTGGACAGTCGGTGGCTGTGCTCTTCCTGCTGTGCTTGGAGCTTTGCGGACCAAGTTCTCTCAGATTCTTCCGTGGCACTTTGATGCATCTGTCGTTCCTTGGAGAGTTCATCCTTATACTCCTGTCCCTGGGAGCTGAGCTTCTCGGACCATTCTTTTTCCAATGCAGAAGTAGCATTCTGGTGCTTCAGGCGTTCTTGTTCCAAAGCATTGTCATGTTCTTCCTTATGAGTGTCGAGTTTCGAAGACCAATCCTTCTCCAATGCAGTAACTGCTTCTTGGTGTCTTTGCTGCTCTTGTTCCAGGGCTCTGTCGTGCTCCTCCTGCCGGGTATTTAATTTCATAGACCAGTCCTTCTCCAAAGCTGCTAATACGTCCTGGTGCTTCTGACGTTCTTGCTCAAGGGCATTGTCATGGTCCTGGCGGTGCGCATCCAATCTTGCAGACCAGTCTTTTTCCAACGTAGCGGCCGCTTCTTGGTGTTTCTGTTGCTCTTGCTCTAATGCTCTATCATGCTCCTCCTGTCGGCTAGCCAATCTCTCGGACCAGTCCTTTTCCAGAGCTGCTGCTGCCTCTTTATGTTTCTGACGTTCTTGCTCCAAAGCATCAGCATGTTCCTGACGATGCGCATCCAATCTTGCAGACCAGTCCTTCTCCAACGCAGCGGCCGCTTCTTGATGTCTGTGCTGCTCTTGTTCCAGGGTTCGGTCATGCTCCTCCTGGCGGGCATTCAATCGTGCAGACCAATCCTTTTCCAAAGCATCGGTTGCTTCTTGGTGTTTCTGATGTTCTTGAGCTAAAAGACTGTCGTGCTCTTGCTGCTGAGAAGACATCTTCGCAGACCACTCCTCTTGAAGCGCCTTAATCGCATCTTGATACTTTTGCTGCTCGGCTAAAAGAGCATCCTCATGCGCTTTCTGCTTCGCATTGGCCTTGGCCTCCCAGTCGTCTTGTAATGCTTTGATAGCTTTTTGATGTTTCTCCGATGCGTCTTGCAAGCGGCTTTCGTGCTCACAGGTAGCCTCAGTGACGGCACGCTCGAGCTCTGCTGCAAGATAAGCCTCGTGTTCCCGCTGCTGCTCCTCCATCTTGGTCTGCCACTCGCTTTGTACGGAGCGTGTCGTTTCATCCGTGACTCTGGCTAGTTCGGCCGTGAGCGTGGTGTCGTGTCGCTGCTGTTGCTCCGCGAGTTGGGTACGAAGTTCTATCTCCAGCGTCTGAGCGGCTTCTTGTCTAGCTTTTTCGAGAGCATCCGCCAAGGTCTGGGTATGCTTTTGCTCCTGCGAAGCGAGACGGCCCTCCCACTCTTTCTGGAGACGGGTAGTTGTGTCTTGCGTGGCTACCTGGAGTTGTTCTGCGGATGCTTGCTCGAGCTTCTGCTTTTGTTCCTCAAGGTTGGCTGTCCATTCGTTCTGCAAGCGCTGGAACACCTCTTCTCGAGTTCGATCCAGCTCTGTGGCCAAAGTCTGCGCATGCTCCTGCTGCTGCGAAGCGAGCCGCTCTTCCCATTCTTTCTGGAGAGTATGTGTCGTGTCTTGTGTAGTGCGCTTGAGTTCTTCCGTCAGATGTTGGTCATGTTGCACCTTTTGCTCCTCCAGTTTGGCCGTCCATTCTTGCTGTAAGCGTTGTGTCGCATCATCTTGAGCTTCCTTAATTTTATCCGCCAAGTCCTGGGCATGCTCTTGTTGCTGTGCTACGAGCTTGTCCTCCCATTCCTTTTGAAGCTTCTCAGAAGTCTCTTGAATTGACTTGCCCAGTGCATCTGTCAAGGCTTGTTCGTGTTCTTTTCGCTGCGCTTCCAATTTAGCCGCCCACTCCTGCTGTTGCTGCTGTGCTGTTTCGTCGCGTGCCCGTTGTAAAGCGTCCTTCATGGCCTGAAGGTGTTCGTGCCTTTGCGTCTCCAACTTCCCAGTCCATTCCTGCGCAAGGGACTGGGTTGTACTTTCCACAGCTTGCTTGATCTGGTCCTGCAGCAGTGCCTTGTGTTGATCTTCTTGCGCTGTGAGTTTTTCTGACCATTCTTGCTGGAGCGCCTGAGTCACTTCATCGCGTGCTTTTTGCAGCTGATCTTGTAGACTGCGGCCATGCTCCTCCTGCATGGACTTCATTTTGGCGCTCCACTGCTCTTCGACCTTGCGCACTGCCTCCTTTACGCGGCTCCGCAGAAGCTCCTCGCTTTGCTTTCCGTGATCATCAAGCTTGGCGAGCCATTCCTTCCGAGCTTCTTCCATGGCCTGTTCTTTGACACGCTGAGATTCCTCTGCGAGTTGTGTAACATGCTCCTTTTGCAAGGCTTTTAACTTGTCCTCCCATTCAGCTGTAGCAGCATTGTGCGTTTCTTTTGCAGTGCTAAGCTCATGGCTGTATTTTTCTTCGAGATCTGCGAGTTGTTTGTCGTTTTTCTCCTTGACCTGCTGCAGCTCGGACGTCACCTTTGATTCCCACTCTTGGGTCAAAATAGCACGCAGTTCCTCTCGAGTTTTGTTGAGCTCTTCAGAGAGTTGCGTATCATGCTGTTGCTGACGAGCTTCCAACTGGCTGGATAGATCCTTTTGATGCTGTTCGTCTTGCTTTCTCATCTCGGCTTCCAGTTTTTCTGCCCATTCTTTCTCCAGGGCTTCGCGTATTTGCTCTTTCTGGGATGTAAGGTCGGATGAATACTTGCCCTCGGCTTCTTGGCGACTTTGCTGCAATTTCTCGGTCCATTCTGTGTTTACGGCTTCGAGCTTGGCAGACCACTCGTCGGCAGTAGCTTTGCGCGCTCTTTCCTCAATGGATTGTTGCTCGACGCGTAGCTTGTCGTTGAGTTCGCTTTGATAAGCATTGAACTTGGCTGTCCAATGTGCTTCCAGCTCTTTAGATGTCTGTTCGTGCTGCTCCTTCTTCTGGGTATCCAATTTTGCAGTCCATTCATCCTCCAGCTGTTTGGACACACGTGCAAGTTCAGTGTCGAGTTTAGCGGCCCACTGGACATCTATGGATTGCTTCAGGCGGTCTGCAGCGACTTTTGCTTCACTCTCTTTGTCTTTCAGCTTGTCAGCGATGACCTTATCGAGGTTGGCCTCAGACTCGGACAAGCGTTGATGATGTAATTTGTTGGCTTCTTCGAGTCTATTTGACCACTCTTGGGTAATGCGCTGTTCAGTCTCGTGTACGGCAGCCTGGACCTGAGATGCGGCTGGGTATTTATATATCAGTATTAGTATATTTCATGCATTATGGGATCAGGCATACCCTTCAGGTGTACCAACCTTTTTGTTCTGTCTCTCGTATCTGTTCCGTCAAACGATCTGTCTCCTGCTCAATTTTGGCCTGCCATTCAGCTGTGATCTGATCGCGTAGCTCAGCTTGTGCATCGTCTGTCGCGTTATGCGTGGGCTCCGGTTCAGCTAATTCTGGAGTACTGGGTGCTGCATTCTGTACACTATAGAGCAACGTTATACTTTCTATACGATAAGAGCGGGAGTACTATGGTGCCAACCTTGAGGTTTCCTGAGAGGGCGTTTCGGGTCTCGTGGTGGTTGTACTGCTGTTGTCATCGTCGAGGATTTCTGATTTTTTGCTCTGAAATTTCTTGAGCTAGAGACAATACGAGTGAGTAATCCAATTCCCATAAAACATTGTGCAAGGCATTACCTTTTTGCGGGCAGCAAGCACCTTAGCACGTCGTGCCTCTTCGCTCTCAGGGTCGGCCATGGCAGGGCAAAAGGAAGTACGCCTGTTGCTGAGTTCCTGCCGAAATCGATTATATGCCTAATACGTCCACGATCAGACGGGCCACTGATATACGCCAAGCGTACGCCATAATATAAACAAGTTGAACCAACTCAACCTGCTACCAAGCCTAGTGTTACAAAGTGTTGGTGATGTCCTACTGCTTGGGGCCAAGATTAATACGATGATAGCTGCCTCCACTATACAGCGGTTACGTATGAATCTGACTGAGTCAAATAATATGCTGTCTTGGGTCAAGTAGGAGTAATGCACACCGTCATATATACAGCCTCCCTTGGCCAAAACGCTCACATTGCGGCTCGCATTTCATACTGTGTACATAAACAGTCCTGCATGTGTACAAGAGACAAAAGGTAGAGTATATACTGGTAATCGATTTCACCTGAAGGTATCGTCTGTTTTACGTATAAAAATACTTGATAGCATGATTGATACTGATCGATTTACTCACGTATCTGCATTGCGTTTGAGAGAAATTCAACAAACTGGGATATCCGCCTCTGTTCTCGAGGTCTGCTGCTATTTTTATCGCGGTAAACATGGTTACAATCTCTCTTGTTTATGGATCAGGTATCGAAGACATTTGCGAGTGATGCATCCGGCACCTTTATGCATGAGTCCCTGGCTTGTAAAAGAACTTTCGCAGAGAATTCGATATAATCTACAAACACATGTCCTGCTACTTACATGCATCTCAGTGGCTTCCATACATACCTGGTATCGTACGCGTTAAGAACCCTCTTCCTCACTTTTACCGCATATTAGTAATAAATGTTTACTCTCCCTTACCCCTTATATCTCCAGCTATCTAGACCCGGAAGACACAGCGACGACTATACATGCAGGTAAGTAGCTGGTACTGCAATGTAAAACTGCAGGATCACAAGGGGAGGGAAGAGAAGAGGGATGCCATCTACTTAGGCCGATCTTTTATGACTAAATATAGCAAATTGAGAGACACTGCCAGAGAAAGCTATCGTCATCTAAGAGCATAGAGCAAAGATGAGAGGATAAATCACAGGGATTGTGTTGTGATAAAGTAGGAGATGAAAGTGAGTGCACAGACTTGAACAGCTAAAACTTTTTTTTGTTGCTTAATACAGAGCTAAGCTTGTTTTGTGAGGTCTACAGGCCAAGATGGCTAGAATGATGTGCTACCCGAATATCGAATGTGCCGCATTGAATGCCATACTGCTCGCAAGATGACGAGCGCGTATCAATGAAATCAAAAGGGAAGCCAACCGAGGCAACCCAGCGCGCGCGTGACACAAAAAGTGGATCGGGGTTCAACGGTTTATTTTTTTGTTTTTGTCATGCCCAGCGGCAGCAGCCAAGGTGGGACGGACCAAACCACTTGAAAAAGCCAACAGAGCCTCCTTTTTCTCCTTTCTACTTTATCATGATTTTCTGCATAAGGATGATAGACTATATACACACAGCCAAAAATCTATGCATTGCAGAATGATGTGCACATTCGCTCTATAATTGCTTTGCAGGGCGAAACCATAAAAAGAAGAAAGACTGTGAGCTGCTATTCATCTTGCGGAGATTGCGGCATCGGCAACGAGCATCAAGTAGCAGCAAGCAGTAGTGATAAATAGGGAAGACGGGCGGGGTGCACGAGCACACGAGATGGATTAGGCAAGGACACGGCTACACAACACCAAACCCGCCTTGCGAATTTAATACCTTTCGACTTTTTGCAGATTGTGCTAATGTACCTTTTGTTCATTGCGCCACCATTGTCTTTTTCCTTTGCTATTATTTCTTCTTGATATCGTTTTTTCAGTTCAATCAGCACACCTTGACACCCAGCTGTTCAGGGCAAAGAGATCGACGGATACGACTATTCCCATAACAACCGCCTGTTTCCAAAGACACATATAAACACACAAAGAGACAGGCAACAATTATCAGCAGTGACATACGCAAAAATCACAGCACACACGTTACATATACACATACACATATACACATACACATTTACACACTTGCACACGATCAGCGCCCTCGCTCTTTCGG
>VAFG01000366.1:603408-653984 GCA_013461545.1 Syncephalastrum contaminatum | reverse complement strand
TTTTCCCCCCTTCTTTTTTTTTTTTTTTTTTACGGTCTTGAACGATCCTATTCTTATTCCTGCCTTACCTCTCATTACCCCTTTTCTTTAACTTCTTTTACGCAAACTATCCACCATGTCATGGAAAGAATGGCGCGGACAGCTGGTCGTGGCGACGGTCACCTTGCTCACGACGTTCATCGCCTACACGTCACAGATATTTGTCATCTGGCCATTTCTGGGCGGCGCATCACTGCACACACTATTCATCCTTATCCCGCTCAACGTGTTTGTCATCATGATCTATCTCAACTATGCGCTCGTGTGCCTCACAGACCCAGGCACCGTGCCTGTCAACTGGGTAATTTATTTTTATCTTTCCCGACTTTTGGGTATAATTACTATTTTATGCTGACCCAGACGCATGAATTGCAAAGATACCAGACTCGCAAACCCATATGGAAGTCAAGCGGTCCACGCATGAGCCGCGATACTGCAGAACTTGCGATGGGTACAAACCGCCACGGACACATCACTGCCGGTCATGCGGACGTTGCGTCCTTAAAATGGACCATCACTGCCCGTGGATCAACAACTGTGTTGGCTTTGCCAACTATGGTCACTTTATTCGTTTTATCGTCTACGTGATTGTCAGCGCCATCTACCTTTTTACCTTGCTAAGCTGCCGCCTGGCCCAGATCATTCGGGACGTGAACGCCCACGTGAGTATACACTGCTCCCATTCTCGCAAACAAACATAACTTACTCATCATCCTTCTTTGGTACAGGGCATACATCCTTCACCAACCGAAACCACCTTTCTCTCCATTAACCTTCTCCTTTCCGCCGCCGCAATCGTTACTGTTGGTATCCTCAGTGGATATCATGCCTACTGCCTTACTACCAACACAACTACCATCGAAGGCTGGGAAAAAGGCACGGCGTTGACCATCAAAAGTTTAGGTCGCATCCGACGGGTAACAACGCATATTCTTTTTCTCCATAAAGTGTGTGGCCTCATGACTATCCTTCATATTGTATAAATAGGTCAAGTACCCGTACAACCTCGGCCTTTACAACAATCTCTGTGCCGTCCTGGGCCCACAGCCTCTCCTGTGGTTTTGGCCCCAGCGAATGGTAGGCGACGGCCTGCATTTCCCTGTCACAACAAAGAACGTCGAGAACGCGGGCGACCCCGAGAAAGATGGCATGACCGACGTAGCCGACGAAGAGCATGCGATCCAGTGCGACGGAAGCGAGGAGGACGGCGATCAGCACGAGCACATGGCCGAAGATGAATACTACGCGGAGGAAGGAGGATCTAGCTACAGATTATCACGGTACTCAAGCCAGACCTTGCGTGGCACGCCATCAGACTGCAAACGAGTTTCGATTGCTACCCCACCGCGAGTACGTACGCGAAACAGCCGCGGCAGTAATCTTAGAGCAGATGGAACTATGCCAGCGACGCCGGCGTCGGTGCGCACCTTTGCATCTGCTTCGACTCTCGTCGATACAAAATTGCCGAAAGATGCTCTTCCTTAAAGACGCGTAAATTTTTTTCTGTTTGCGACGTGACGCGCCGACACACATACAACGCGTGCATGCCGGCGAACTTCCCAAATGACGTGATCCTCCAATTCATCAACTGTTTTTTCTATTCATTTTGTATTACAGTACTCCACTAATATCATGATACCACCAGCGCCACCATTTTCACACGCGATTTCCTTCTTGTATCCTCATTCCTCGCGCTCTCCTTCTGCTTTTTCTTCTTCTCCACCTCGTCTTTCTACATCTTCCTTTTTTTTTCCTTCCATTATGTTTATCCTTTTTGTTTTTTAATTTTCCAGAAAATTTGACAAATGTAACAATCCTCAGTATTCGCCACAGGCTGTGGCGAATTCTTGATCAATTGTCTCCGAGTAATTTTGCCCGTATGTGTATGTATGCAAAAGTTGCTTTTCACACCATCGGCTCGGAAGTATATACGGCTTCCATTATATAAGACCTTCCTTTTTTCCTCGACTATAGTTCGAAAGTTCTTTCCCTATACATATCGCTATGGAACGTCCAACCGCGACTTATGCATATCGGCGTCCGCGCGTGTCCTCTCATCAAACGCCTGTTCCTTTATCGATACAACAGCAACAACAACAAAGACGACAACAATACGACATGGCCCGATACCACAGCACCAATGGCAGTACTTCTCGTCCTTCAGCGCAGGCAATTTCACCTATGAAACCTGTATACAAGTTGTTGTGCAGGCATTGTCGAAACGTTGTATGTGCCCGAGGCATGCGCGCAATCCTTCTAGCTGACACCAACGTCGAGCTTTACTCGACAGATATACCCGCACAATCGTGAGTTTATGCTGTCAATCCAAACCAGAACAACCCCCAGTTCTTGCGCTCTTTCCGTGCTATTCTTCTCACGCATGTTCTTTGTTTTCCTCCCATTTATCAATTTACTGATCTGAATACCGGGCCGTTGCTTCTTATCATCGTGCAGTATCCAGTTGATGGACAAGGATTACTTGACACGTACATGTCATTGCCGTATCCGGGACATTGCCTGCCGCGATTGGTACGTATATGCAGCCATCATGCAGAGTAGTTCCTTTTGGTTTGCTCTATGAGTACATGGGTCACTGAATGTGCACAAATAGCGGAAATCTTATTGGTTACCACGTTGTCGCGCCCTGCACGCATTGTCTTCAAGCCGGTAATAATGGTCACTTTTGGATGTTCCATACAGATGCTTGTCAACCTATGGAACGAAAAGACACAACAGGTAATTTAAATCGTCAGATATGTTCGGGTTTCCCCTTTGAATTAAAAAGAAACTCATAGGGAAACATGCCATGCTGTGGCAAAACCTGCCTCGAGCAGAGCTGGATTTTGACTTTTTGATGGGCGCCACGATCCCATATAGCGAATTATGCCGATAATTAGTGCTCTTGTTTTAAGTATGTAGATTTCTTCTTTTTTTTTTCTCTGGCAAAGGAAGGGGAGGTGAAGATAAAAAGAAAAAAAATGTATATTATGACGACTGCACGATTGAGTTGGTTAGTTGTATTATATTCCATGACAAGAAGAGCGCCGAGAGGAGGAAGAGAGGAAGAAGGATTATAGGATGTGCTGTTTTTGAGTGTGGATGTTTCTCGTTGATATCGCTGTTGCTGTTGTTGCTGTTGTTGCTCTTATGGTGGTAGTTGTAGTCGTCTAGGCAGACGGCGCCGTTTGCTTATGATGCCGATGGGAGCGACCGTCAGTAGCAAGGCTCGAAGAACAGACTTGGACTGAAGATAGCCAGTTGGAAGCGAGGCACTGATCGATAGACCAACGCTCAGCCGGGTCGAGCGTGAACATGCCGTACAGACAGTCTTGCTCGTCTGGTGTGCATTTTGAGAGCGGGACCCACGCACGGCGCGGGCGCTCCTCAAGGAACTCGACAAACTTGGGATCCTTTTTGCAAGCTTGGAAGAACGGGATGCGACGGTAGAGCAAGCAGTGCCACGTGACAGCAGCACTCCAAACATCGAGGGCGCGTCCATCATAACCTTTCTTTATGTTTTCAAAGAGCTCAGGCGGCCAATAGGGCTCAGAACCACACTTGCCGTGCGAGGCTCGGCTCTTATCGTCAAAGGCAGTCTGGACTACATCAGCCACGCCAAAGTCGGTGATCTTGAGAATGCCAGTGTGTGTCATGACAAGATTCTCAGGTTTGATATCACGGTGGGCGACGCCGCACTGGTGCATATGCTGCAGACCCAGTAGAAGCTGCTTAAACAGGCAATCCATTTCCTGATCGTCCAGATCAAAATCTTGCAGGACGGTAAACACATCACCTCCGGAGCACTGGGAAATGAAATATATAAGTTAAAATTGTCAAAAAATAAGGCACGACGAGCACAATGGAAAAGGTAACTTACATATTCCATGACGCTGCACCAGCGGTTCTTGTGATCTTTGACGAGATCAAACATTTCGACAATATGGGTGTGTCTGAGTGCTTTGCTGATGCAGAACTCGCTCGTCATGCGTTTATGATAGTCCTTCTCCGTCTCGTCCCGGTCCCGTTTACGGAATGCCTTGACAGCTACGACAGGGGCAGGTTTTCCGTCCAAGCACTCCAGCAACCGAATCACCGCCGTTGCGCCGTGACCCACGACACGGCCCTTGCGGTGTTCACCGTACTTGTCGTCAAGCTGCATGGGCTGTGCACGAGTGTGTGTCGGGGTGGCTGTCCCGTCGCTGCTCCTGCTCGATCTTCGACCACTCACCTTATGTGACAAGTGCCGGACCTGCTGATATTGCGATAACGCCCGCTTCATTTCGGCAAACATAGTTGTCGGCGATGTTCCCGGTGACGACACTGTCGAACTTGACGAAGGTGAAGGGGGTCGCTCGTATGCAGCATTCGGGTGAAGAAGCTGCTGGGGCTGCTGTTGCGGTTTGCCATTTTCATCGCCTACAGCAAGGGCAGCTGCAAGCGAAGCTGCGACCGCCGCCGCACCTACTGTAGGCGAATCACTTGAAGGCGACGGTGGCCTCGAGGACTGAGGGCTTTTTAGAGACAGATTGGACAGGCGGCGACCAATGGAGGATACAAACACCGGTTGATCCTTTTGCTGTTGTGGTTCTTTGTGCTGTTTATCGCTTGCGAAGAGATTCCGAAAACTGCGTTTGCGTCGACTGGACCGGTGCAGCGTCGGGTCTGGCGGCGGTGACAGGGTGATTGTGGGCTGTGGCTGCTCAACAGAAAGCAAAGTGGGGGACGTGGATACACTATCAGCTGAATGATGAAGGCGTTCGTCGTGAGGATGGACTGCAAAGCTGTCTTTGGCAAATAGCGTCGTCATGTCCGCTGATTCAAGTTGTGAAAAAAAAATTACAGACGCAAGGGGATCGTTTTTACGACGAGTCAAGAAGGAGGAAGGAGCAAAAGAGAGAGAGGAAAAAGAAAGAAAAAGGAAAGCAGGGGTGAAGGAGTAGCGGTGTGTATCAAGATATACGTATGCGAGAGTGAAGGAAAGCGCGAGTGAGAACAAAAAGGAACAAGAGGATATGTATAAGACGGAATAAAAAGAACAAAAAAGCAGGGACCAGGTGGTTGGTAAATGGAGAACTGGAAAAGAGAGGAAACAAGGAAAGTTGGATGATGCATACTCTTCAAGCCATTTTTTATGCTCATCTCCTGCACGAAACGTCGATCGAAGCGTACCAGCCGCACCGTGGTCTACCATATAAGGCATCCACTTCATCAATACCATGCGTATACGTACCAGCTCAGCTCCCCTCACTCGTGAAGTCGAAAATAAAAAAAAAACAAACAGACAATTGGATATGAGCACATACATAACATCCCCATTCTATTCTGCGCACAGATGCCGCCTACATATATTATAATATAAAATTACACACTCGTGCCATTAAGTTATCTTAAAATGTCGGCTTTTGATCGACAAAATTGAATAAATTCTGTATGCCTCTTTTTTTCACCGCTACCGATGAACTCCTCCGCAGTGTCAATTCCTGCAGCATGCAAGAAAAGGACACCCATGCAAGACGAGGCTGTGTGTGTGAATGAGAGAGAGGTGACCCCTCTTATCTATTTACGATTATTTTGTTTATATATAAAGTTCAGCTAATAAAATCAAAGTGCGGGCGAAAAATCACGCACATATTCCGCGTCTCACATGAATGCATGCCTATTGATTTGAGAGCATAGAAACAAGCTCATCCTATCCGTCCTTGTCAGATGCCCTAAACGCATGACCCGGCGTTGTGAGCAGTGCATCTCTCGCACTGATCTTTCTTTTATGCTATATATTCTGCAGTAAAATACCATATTTGTATGTAAGCAGATGTGTGCGCATATGGTAATCGTGGTAGCCCCTACGTAGGTGAGCGTATTATGGATATTGCCAGGTAAATATGTATGTATACAGGATATACTTCTTGTATAAATGGCGACTACTCTCCTCAGACAGAAATGGCTACCGTTGCAGCAAGCCGATAAAATGTAAAGGTGACGGGATTTGTTCAGTCTTTCTTTGCGCTGATATTGACATGGTGGCATGGTGAGTCGGAGGAGTAAAAGGAGGGGTACAAAAAGGAGAAGGAGCACGATGGCGAATGGGCGGCGTGTGTGGCACTCACTCCATCGTGCAAGACTGACAAATTGAGGAGCCCACCACAGTCAAATGGAAACATATGTGAAGCAGCTATCAGCCATGGCGATGAGTAGTGTGTATCATAGTCACCGTGCGGCGGTATGGGCGGGGGAGTATCACCGATCACGGACAGGTAGCTTATATATATATATATGATATATGCAGGCATCACACTTCCCGTGGTGCACATAGCATGCCTTCCGGATCGATAGACTATAGATGATAATAAAAATAATTCAAGTGTATGATCATATATTTACACACGCACACTTTTTTATGCTTCTGTTCCTTTGACAAAGGGAAAGGGACAAAGTATTCTGTACAAAAAGGGGAGAGGAGGGAATTCAGCCTAATCGAGAAGGAACATTTCGGGACACTTGAGACTGAACTGGACGACTTTTTCGACCAGATCCAGGTCTACGATGGATTGGATGAGCAGCATATCCTTTCTATATAGCACTGACTTACCCAGATCATTACCGAGGTTGTTGGTCTTGTATTCCTCGAGAGCGAACTCTTTGGTCAGCTTGCCAATAACTTCAACGTAATCGCTGCTCCATTTGTTGTTCTATAAACGTATATTTGACTCAGTAATCTCGTCATTATATTTTAGTAATGACCTACTCCATTCAATTGGACAAGAACCTGCCCTTTGTCTGAGGTTTCAAGAACGGCCATGTCATCTTTGAACTAAAGAGAAAAAAGATGCGATTAGACTGCGCCATGATGTGGAGCGTGCCTGGGATAGGATTGTCAACAGGAAACTGAGAACCTACAGTTGAGACTTTGCCAATGATGCGGACGGTCTGGTCAACGTATTGTTCACGAAGAGCCGAGTTGATGCGAGGTGTAGGTTTCTCCATTGCAAAAGGTCAGACAAAGAGAGCGGTAGAAAAAAAGAGACGCGTGAATAGGGAATAGGTCGCGAATGCCGACGCGTGTCCCAAATAGTCAATGACTTGCAAGCCACACTTAAATTCCCTTTTTCAACTTTTCCTTTGCATAAGACTAATATAATGAGTGCAAACAAGGCCGCATTCGAAGAAGGCGTTTCATACATCTTCCGATCCTGGACTGCACTGCGCCTTGCTGTTGAGCAAGACTGGGGCGGTGTTGAATCCGCTGCCAAGAGAGACTGGTTTATGGGTGTCATTGTCGACTTTTTTGGCCAAAGTAAGTTACAATTCGAGTCTCCAAATCACACACCTCATTCTGTATCTATTAGACGGCAAAAAGGTGGACATCTACGACATTGAGGATATCTTGACCCAAATTATGGGAGACGAATTTGATACCATTCTAGAGGACGATTCACCATATATGGTACAAGACGACAATCCCTTACTTTGCGTGATCTCAGCTCACTCATGCGGGATATGCATATTTGATATTTAGGTGGCCAAGCATCTCGTCGAATTATATAACCAATGTGTCCAGGGTAACTACACCGAGGTAGAACGATTACGCGAGAAGTTTTCATCACTGCAAGGCGCGACTGCGTCTAGCTCGGCGCAACAAGATAGCTCAGAGGTAAAATTCATGCAAATGGTTTATCTGTTGAGTTCTCTATTGACATTTTATAACTAGGATGAATATGATGAGGATGAAGAGGCGGCGGATGGTGATGATATGGACATGGACAAAGGCGCACCTGGCCCATCGAAGCGTGAGCCAGAGATCGATGACGATGGTTTTCAGACTGTACGATACAAGTAACACTAGCGTTAAATAGTAGTAATAGTAGTACAAACAACAGTCATATATATATACAGCATTATTCCTGCAACTTTTTGAATTCGCTCATGATATCTTCGAGTTCCTGCTTCTCCTCAGCACTGAACGAGACAGCAGGCTTTTCTGCAGCTTTTGTGCTTGGTTTCTTGCTCTCGTCGGACTTCTTCTTTTGAGCCTTCTGCACCTTGGCGCCGTCCGTCTTGGGCTTCAGCGCCTTCTTATCTTGTTGTTTCTTGTCCTTTGGCTTGGACTTGTTATCCAGGTGCTGGGATTTGGCATCTGCGGTGTCTTCCTTGGTTTTGATGTCTTCCTTGGTTTTGGTGTCTTTCTTGGTTTTTTGCTTGTCTTTGTTATCACTCTTTGCCTTTGTGGACGACTTTGCGTCAGTCACTTGGGGTGCCTCGGCCTCACTTTGGGTGGTTTTTGCCTTTGGTTTATCGGCCTTGTCTGCGGCTAATTTGCGCTTTTTGTCCTGGTTGGCATCATTGACACCAGTGAGCAAGGTAGTCACATCGCTGTTGCGACGCTGACGCTTTTTGGTAGACTCTTCTTGCACTTGACTGGTCTCTGGTTTCTCGGACTCTTCCTGTATCTCGGCAGGCTCATCTCTCGCGGTCCAGGTGGCACCTTCGCCTTTGTCGAGGAGAATTTGGGCACGTTGTTGGTCCTGAGAGAAATAAAAATAGTGGATTATTATGCAAGGCCGAAATAAGGATTCTATTTTGACATACTTTGGCTGTCAATTGCGGATAGCCTCGTATCGCATCCACACGTTCGCGTGCGACCCATTCCTTGGGAACTATCCATGTGTGAGTCGACCTGGTAGAGGAAGAGAGCGTGGATAAATGTACCTTTCCAGCACTCGAAATGCCAGTACTCTTGGGGCTTGGACTTCTTCTTCTTTTCCTTTTTGCTTTTGCGTTGAATCACGCCAATCGTGAATGCCTTTCGTGCAATGGTTTTCTTGCAGCCGTGGCAGGAGACGGGTGTTCTGCCCTGGTGATATTTGAACAGGTAAGTTGTGAACAGAGGTTGATCGGTCATTGTGTTAAAGAGAAAGACACTCTTCTGCTGGGCAAGCCACGCACAAATTTTATATGCAGTAATTTGGTTGCGAAACTTTGGAATTATTTTCGCTCCTCATACGTAAAAGGTTCAAAAACTCTTGTTCCGATCTTTTTATCCTTATAGACCCGTTCCTGCCATAGAAAATGATATTACTCTACGTAATAAAGATATACAAGACTTGGCATGAAAAATGGATCCTTTGTGCATAGGGTAGTGTGATACTTGATTAAAGTAATAATAGAGTGCTTCTCCATTGTGAAATAATATATACATATAACATTGAATGACTGCATACTGTTGCACCCGTTCCTATCCATTATAGCAACAAAGATAGGGTTCTCCTTGAGAAGAGAGAAAGAGTAATAGATGCGCAGAAGTACTATGAATGGATCGAGGCATGTGACTCAGCTTCTTTTCTCCTCAGGTCTCTCATTTTTGGTTATCGAATTGAGTCCCTTTCTCCGTTCTTTTCTGGTTATTGTCCCTGCCGTTCCATGGATGCTGCCAATGGACACACTGACGCATGGAAAGCGTTGTCCTCCGCCGACTGTCAAAGGCACCGACCACGAACTCGGGTTTTCCGAGCTAGCACCAACGCCAGCACCAACATCAACACCCACAGCTGCCGCGGCTGCTGCTGCTGCTGCGTTGACATTGGCCGACGAAGTCGCAGAAGCTGTCGCCGGAGAAGGTCCTCGCATGTCCCAGGCCGCATTCAACAAACTTCTCTTTCATATTTACGGTGAAGAAGCTTTAAACCAGAACAATACACAAAACAAGCGTTCGCCATGGCCTTCCAAACGAAAGAGAACTCAAAAGCAGCAACAAGAGGAACACGAAACTGAAGAACCACCGTCATCACAATTACCACTAGCATCACATTCACAGCCACCGCTACTGCAGCAGGAGCAGCGATGGTATCAGGAGCAGGAACCGCTGCAGCGGAAGCAGACGCTTAAAAAAGAGCCGAGGAAAGAAACAAAGGAGTCAAAGAAAGAGCAAAAGAAACGCAAGCCGACTGCAACAAGTCAACGCACGACAACAGTCAAGAAGAACGCGACGAATTATGCTCCATATATCAGTGATTACCTGAAAAAAGCCCTCTTTGAGATGCATGCACGGGGCGAGACTGAACTGACGCGTACGCAACGTTTGGAGACAGCTGCTTACACTGGCCTTGATTCACGGCAGATCACTTACTGGTTCGCCACCAACAAACGCCGCTTCTCGGACGAACTGAAAGAATTTAAACAGCTCATCGAAGATCCTAACAAATCCATCCAATCTTTCGAAGACTTTGTTCAACTCTATCCCAACAAGATGAAGCTTCGTATGACCGGTCGTCCTCCTCCATTGACTCCGTACGGCCCAAATGACATTCACCGCACTCGTCTATCTCATTCATAGAAGATACCCTCTCCCTCCTCCTCCGAGCCCCCCTTTTCCTCACACATTCTCCCTTTCTACCCCCCACCTGTGTTTAATTCTATCAACTTGTGCTCTTTACCTGCTGTTCTTTCCAGTGTTCACCCGCTGCTCTCTTCCTCTCTTTTTTTTTTACACACGGTAGTAGATACATGCATCCATATATCTAAACATTTGTCTTCTGTAATACAACCCTTTACTATATTTTCAGTTCGTCCACTACTGTTCACTATGATGATACGTAAACATGAACTTTTCATTGGAACTATTTCATTCGATAATAGGGTAAACTTATATAAAAATGACAAGGACAAGGCCATCATGTACCTTCGATCGCTTCCAACCGCCGGTGTAAAAATTCACATCGTGTAAAAGAACGTCTGCTTCTGAGCCCTTACTTGTCGCATACTTGCCCGATTTTATTTATTCGACTCTATTTTGCCAAATCTTTGTTACGCGTACTAGCCATTTCAGAAAGTAAAGTCGCTGATTTGGAAAAAAAAATGTGCGTTCAACAATGATGTCGAATGATCCAAACATAAAAGTCGTGCTCACCTGTCATGAACTCAGTTAGCGCTCAGTGAGTATCCAATTAATTGTACAGATATTGAAGATGAGTATGCAGTTTTTTATGAAGATGTACAAGGGCACGTTGTTGATGAGGAGCTATTCGCTACTGAAATGCTAAGTTTTCGTATTCTTGGGGAAGAGCATAAACAGTTTCTTTTAAATTATACTGATGAGAACCCCTCGGTCATTGTCAATAAAGTGGTGGAAAGTATGAAACAAAACTTTGAAGGTCTCAACGTTTCTCGTAGTACTGTTTACAACTTTATGACAACTCGGTGTAATCTGTCAATTAAGCAAGCACAGTTTCATCCTGTGGAAAGGAACAGTGAGGAAAAGACTCTGCAAAGATACGACTGGGTCCAAAAGTGGGAGCAAACTGACCTAGATTTCACAACAAGTTGTGTTTTCCTTGATGAATCAGCCTTTCACATTATTTGGAACGGGGTACGGCTTGGTCAAAGAAAGGCACTCCTGCAATAGTTACAGTGCCTACGACGAAAGCAAAGGCAACATCGATTTTAGGTGTAATATCCGCAAATGGCTTGATTAATGTTAGCTTGCAAGTTCCAAAGCGTATCAGAAAGTGAAAGCTCGGAAGTGCGACTGATGGTTATAGCACAGGGACAGTGACAGGCCATTATCTAAGCTTTGTAAAGGCTTACTCTCGACAAAATGGACAAGTATCCCGAAATGAAGGAACACTACCTTGTCATGGATAATGCCCCAATTCACAACTAGCAGACATTAATAAGAATATCAATTCACGAGGATACAGATTCGTATATCTCCCTCCATATCCTCCTGAACTGAATCCAATTGAGCAGTTCTGGTCAGTTGTCAAACGTAAAGTTCAAGTGAAATATATTTTTGGAAAAAGAATCGTTAATGACTAGGATTAGTGAAGCTTGCGATAGCTTGTATTCAAATGTTTTGATAAATGTTTGAACAAGGAGAGATTGTTTCCTTTTTTCCTTTTTTGTTTAGGCTGTTTGTGCAAACTGTTTTTTTGTGTACGCTATCTTTTTTCTCTTTGTCATCTTTCTTCTCAGCGACCTTTTTTTTATCGCCATTTCACAACCAACAGAGAGCAGGCTATATGCTTGTTTTACTGTGAACCGTATAATGAATCAAACGTCGTCAAGTTATCAAAGTTGATTGATGACATGAACAATGTCGAAATCTGCTACTCGGATGATCCAACAGAGCCTATGCTCCTTTGCCAATCAAGGATCAACCAGAACCCAATCAAATTCAAGACATACATCAGCAGAAGTGTGATCTTGTCGCGTATGATAGAGGATGAAAAGGTTCAAGAGCACATGATTCTCAGTAAGATGCACAAGAAAAAATGGAAACACTGCTGTTACCAGATAGTATTAACACTCTTGTTACTTTTAAACAGCAAATCAGCAACAGTGTCGTTGTCAAGACAGAGGACAAGACAAGAGGGAGGTATACAGGACTGGAAGGGGTGTTAGGCACTACTCTACATCCACCAAACACGGTACATACCGAGCCGAGGAATTTATGACGAAGATCGAGGCGATACAAAGAATATACGTCACGAGAGATAGGAATTAATCTACAGGGGACAATAAATTAAAACCTTTATCCTTATGAATGATCCGGAAACATACGAGGCAACCAGGAACAGGAAATACTGGACGAGCAGGGCCGACGAGATGTGGGCCAGGACTGGAAGCGAGGCAGAGGGATTCAGATACAAGAGGACAAGGACTTGATCAGCACGAGATCCTTAGAGGTACTTGACAGGAGCAAGACAGGACATGGAACAAGACAAAGAGCTTGACAAGACAAGACTAGGGAGAGAAGACAAGAGAGAAAGAGGATTGGCAGGATAATCTGATGATTTATTTAGACAAAGTAGAGGACTATTTACAAGGATGATAGTCGGTGGGAAGAGGTGCACTTAAGGGTTTGCTGTTATAATATGATATAAAAGAGGGAATAGGCATATCATAACAATAACAAAGACAGTGACAAAACGAGAGGATGTACCAAAAGGAAGGTAGCGCGACCATACTTGGCTGTCGCGTTTTGGTCGTGACAATAATGTGATCAAGTTCGGGCCTGTCGAGTAAGCAATCTCTTTATCATGCTCCACCTCCTTAAGCCGCAACGCAACATCCCTGTTACAAACAAGGGTTCGTTTCAAGCTGTCGAGCGCGTTGAGCATGTGCGAAATTTGACCGTGTTTTTCGCCGTCTCGAATAAATAAAGCTTCTCTGTAATTTATGAACCAAACCAGTTCTGCGGACCAGATGAGCGTAAACGGCCTGACAGATCAAATGACCGGCGCAGCTATGGGAGAAATACCCGCACATACGGATTGTGCTCGCATACGTATGCATATACGGTGACGCTTGCAATCATAGTCTACTGCGACCTTATAAAACGGAATGTATGTAGAGACGATCCCCTCAAATCAGGAGAAATATAAGCTCTCCAAGGTATATATTAATTATTTTCTTCATCTTCCTTCTATGTAAAGACGTCCCATTGCCCAAGGCGCCAACCTCGTGATACTCTTGGCATGCCCAGCATTTTCCGAACTACTGGAAGGAAATGTTACTCCACCAATGCACCGGTAACGTGCAACTTTATACCGCAGCATTCATATTATTGTGGCTATGCACATCCATGCTGAGCTTCGAGTGCACTGGATTCCTGGTGCTCAGCAGCGGCATCTATATCGGACTACGATGGCATGCATACAAAGGTACTGGTATATAAGGGCAAGTTCACGGCAGTCCATACACCCAAACTCATAAACATTAAAATGAAATCAAGGCTGGAAGGTACTACCCTCTTAACACTATATCTATCGAGCATAATATGCACGGCAACCTAATACTGAAATGACTTCATATGATATTGACAGGCATCCATATCATACCCACAGCCTATCATCTGATACTTTTTCTGCTCCTGGCTATGGCGCTAGTTGCTCGCGCGGATCCGTCCATTGAGTACCGAGTCATTACGCCTTCAGGAAAAGATAACACCGTTGCCGTCGTTGTGGATGACAGATCATATACTTTAGAAGCTGACCAGCGTGACCCTCTCGTGCATACCGGTGAAGCGCCTGTGGCAAACCATGGATACTATTACGCAAAGACAAAAAACGGCAGCGTCATCGAGCGTGAATCACAAACGCGTCAGCCTATTACTGACGCGAGCGAGACACCTTTCGAGTTCTATAACCGAACCAAAAATACGTGGGATATACGCCAGCTTCCTCGGCCTTACGATCCGCTTCCCTCGCTGGACCGTATCGAATCCCATTTGCACCGTACTGGGGAAATTCCCACGATCCACTTTGTTGGCAATCAATCTGAGATCGATGTGATGCATACTGATGTTTTTCAAAACATCAAGGTGAAGGTCGATATGACGTATATAAGGTACGTGAACGGAATCAGATCGATCTGAGCTGGACACCAATTGTTGCATACGTAGCCTGGACGCAGTTCGCACGTTCAAGGATGTCACGATCAAGCTATCTGGCCGTTCGTCTCTGCTCAGTCCTAAGCTCTCCTACCGAGCATCTCTCGGCGGTAAAGACGACCTATTTGGCTATAGCCATTTCAAACTACGCGCCATGTCCAGTGACCCCTCGTATATCAGAGAAAACGTTGCTTACGCCGTAGTCGACGCAGCAGGCCTACCCGCTGTCCATTCTTCATATACTCGGTAAGTTAAAAAAAAACGCATGCATATGAGAGAACACGTACATCTCCCTTTATGCGATACTCATCTATACTTATTTTAGGGTCTATATTAATGAGCAGCCAGTGGGTTTCTTTGGTCTTAATGAGGTGTTCAAGAAATCATGGCTACGGAACGAGTTTGCGAATGGTGACAAAAAATATGACTATGGCACTCTATACAAGTCTGCTGGCGCAAGCCAATCCATGAATGTCAGCGAGAGCAGAACTTTCAAAGACACCTTGTACTCAGATCTCAGCTATCTCGGCGACAACGAGACACTTTATAACATGTCTGGATACGACATTGATGTCAAACCTGCGACCGGAAAACCTGGATTTGAGGCTATCACCGAGCTGACCAAATTTATCAACAAAGACTCTCCCGTGGATGGAGATGCTGACAAGGTGATTGCCACATGGGACGAATATATTGATATGGAGAGCGTGTTTCGCAAGTAAGTTTTGCTTCGCTTTGCAAAACCCTTCCTGAAGTTGCGACATTTAGCTTGGCCATTGAGTTTTTACTTGGATTCAACGACGGTTACTTTGTCCTCGCCGATAACTATGCCCTCTTTCAGCAGCATGCCGACTCAAAGCGCTTCATCTGGGTGCCCAATGATCTAGATACCATCCTTGGTATGACCTTAACAAACATGTCCGAGACACTGACGGGAGACTTGGCCGCATATCCGGGCGCAAATTACTGGCCATTGACGAAAAGAATCCTGCAGTCGGCCCCGCTGAAAGCGAGACTCGAGTACTACATTAAGGACATGGCCCAGCGCTTGGTTCAACCAGATACGCTGTTTCCGTATATCGATGATACAGTTGCCATGATTACGGAGGAAGTTGCGTGGGACCGCACCTTGCCAGGCGTCAGCAAGTTTGATTTTGGCCAGCTTGGCAATCTGAGAGAATTCATGGAAGCCATAGTCAAGGCATTTCCACCGTGGATAAAAACGGACGTCTTCACGGGGGCCGACGGAGTAGACCGCGGGCAACTCCCCCTCAGGAAAGCCGTCGATGGTCCGACGGGTTCCAAGACTCTTAGTGGTGTGAAGGAATTCATTAGCAGAAAGACGCAAGCTGTACGAGAGCATTATCATTTGTAATAAATAACATTCGAATTGGATAAGTGAAAGAGATTGCACGAGGACAGTGGCCATGAAGCGGGAGATTCTCTGGTAATATAAAAATGAGAGAATGGGATGCCGACGTCATCACATGGCTTATTTCTGGGTGGGTCTGCTTTTGAGATAAACAGCCAGCCCTAGCCGAGTTCCAATTTTTTGTTGTTGCGAGTAAAACAAGCGCCTACCCCCACTCTCACTCATCCCATAATGTTGGCTGCCTCCACCCGCAGAGCCTTTGCCTCGATTCCCACCACTGCCTCGAAGGCCTACTCCACCGCTGCCGCTGCTCAAATCTCGACTGCCTCCAACGGCGTCAAGATTGCTGCGATCGAGGAGCCCGGTCAGACTGCTGGTCTCGCCGTCGTTGTCAACGGTGGTTCCCGTCTCGAGTCCACCCGTGGCGCTGCCCACCTCTTGAAGAACTATGGCTTCAAGGTACGACTCCAATGACACTGCTCATTTACAGTACACACGCCTATTGTCTTTTTTTGTCTGACGCACTTATGCATTCCCTTTTCATCGTCAACACAGAACAACGCCAAGCGCACTGCTTTCCGCATCACCCGTGAGGCTGACCTCGCCGGTGCTGTTCTGTCTGCCAACCTCTCTCGCGAGTCCGTCGTCTACGCTGCCGAGTTCTTGAACGGTGACGCGTGAGTTTTTATTTTTTTTTATTTTGGGTTTCTGAAGATATATTCACGGATCCCTATTCATGGTGTTGTTCTGAACGCGAAACCTTACCCCGGATTTCTATCAATTGTAGTGCACAGTTCGCTGAGATCCTCGGCGATGCCGTCTCCAGCCAGAAGTACCAGTCTCACGAGTTTGTTGACGTCGCCAAGAAGACTGCTGCTGAGTCTGCCAGCGCTCTTGCCAACCCTGAGATTGCCGTTCTCGAGGCCGCCCACCGTGCTGCTTTCCGCACCGGCCTCGGCAACTCCCTCTTCGCCACCCCCAACGCCAACAACGCTGCCGTCCAGCAGTACGCTACCGAGCTCTTCAAGTCCGGCAACGTCGCTCTTGTCGGTTCCGGTCTCTCCCTCGACAAGGTCCAGCAGTTCGCCGAGTCCTTCTTCGATCTGCCCTCCGGTAACCAGGTCTCCGGCGCTCCTACCAAGTACTTTGGTGGTGAGTCTCGCTACGACGCCGCCTCTTCGACCGGCCACTACGCCCTTGCCTTCGAGGGTGCTGCTGTCGACTCTGCTGACTTTGCTGCCCTCGAGGTCCTCCGCTATGCCCTGGGCGGTGAGCAGCAGGTTCAGTTCGCCGCTCCCTCCGGCATCCTTGGTCAGATCTCTGCCAGCCTTGCTGAGGGCTCTGTCCTGAAGGCCTTCAACTTTGGCTACTCCGACGCCGGTCTCTTTGGTGTTTACGCTTCCGCCCCCGCTGCCAACGCCTCCGCCGCTGTTGCCGCTGCTGCTGAGCAGCTTAAGGCTGTTGCTAAGGGTCTCTCCGAGGAGGACTTCAAGCGCGCTGTCGCTCAGGCCAAGTTCGGCGCTACTGCTGGTTTCGAGACCCGTCTGGACCGTCTCGAGACTGTTGGTGCACAGGTATAAGGATTACAGCGGTCGGACACGTATCAGTATGTACTAACGTTCATCACAAAGGCTCTTCGTGCTGGCCGTTATACCTCTGCGGCTGACGTGGCTGCCGCCATTGAGAAGGTTTCGACCTCGGATGTTGCTAAGGTAAGGAATTAAGCTATAAGTGAAATTATATGAGCTCACTTTTTTTTCCTTTTCTTTTCCTAGGCCGCTGAGAAGTTGCTGAGCAGCAAGCCCACCGCCGCCGCCCTGGGTGACCTGAACAGCCTGCCCTACGCCGACTCTGTCTCCCTCTAAATCTCCTTCATCATGTTAATTTGAAAACACAAAAAAAGCTCATATTGTTGTGAAATACAAAGATCATAGAATGCCGCCGCTTCTGTTAACAAGATTACCTGGCAATGTCCAGTATGTGTACATTATTACTGTTAACAAATACATCGAGGAGATTGCGTTACATGAAAGGAACATATAGTTATCTGTAAAGAAAATAGAAATTCTCTTTATTCGTTCAATAGGGACATAATATTACTAGTATTACAGAGTGCTTCATACATAAGTGCGTATAATTCATAGGGAAATTGATACATGTTTCGACTAGATACAATTAGCAGATGGCGCACACATTGCTGGCATTGGCACCTGCCAGAGGGCAGTTGTCAAATGTACCAAGGTAGTCATGACCACCATTTCCGAACCAGTCGGCTTGCCTATTTTAGTAACGACGAGTTATTACAGAATCCAACTCCTGGACACAGCTATAAAACTTACCAGCCTGATCCGCTGGTGACACCAAAGATGATAAGAGCTGCAATAGCGACACCTAATGGGGGCAGGAAGCATTTGTTTGTGTTTGTTAACCATAATTAGGTGAGCAGCTGCTATCCTTACCTGAGTCAAATGCTGCAGATGTCACATAATTGTACTTGGACCACCACTCATGGCGGTATTTGCGTAGCCAATACATGAACACAAAACCGGTGGCGCACCAAGCAGAGAAATTGAGCGGTACAGCGGGCGGCATCTAGATAGCATAATATTCATGAGCAAACTCCACAAGACATGCCTTAATAGATGAAAAACGAATTACCATGCCCGTAGCGTTGAAAATCAGAGGAATATGAACATATTTGAGCCAGCTGACATTCGGGAACCGGCGGCTAAGATACCAGAAGGGAACTGGTAGGATGAATCCGATCAAGAAGAACCACAGCATGGGGCGGTAAGGAGATTCCGTGCCAAACATCTTGCCGGGACCAATGCTGCCCCAGACGATTGAGGCAGAATAGAAGGTATGAGCGGAGGGGCATGTGAAGGGATACGCGTCGTTTGTGCAGATATTGTCGACTGAGTTCATCAAATACTGGGCTGTGACCAAATTGATCAAACCGGCGAGCATCGTACCGACCATTTGAACGTTGAACATGGTCCGCGGGGGGATCTTGAGATAGTGTCCGAGCTTCAGGTCCGATACAAAATTGAGACACTATAATTGAAATGAAAAGGGTAGCTGTTAGTACAAGTTTCAAGCATGATATCGATAAGCAAGTTACCTGATACATGCTGATATAGCCGTAAGTTTTGAACCTGTACAGAAGTAAAATAAAAGATTGTCAGTCTTTGTCGTAAAATACATTACTTAATGTACGCACGTGACATTAGCAATAGGATGTCCGGGCATGGCGTAACCAATGATGAACTCGGTAATAATGTTGAGACCAGGTTGTTCTATGTATGAGCAGGATATTATTTAGCGAGCTAGCTCTTTCATACGTTGCCTCGTCCACTTACGGTTAGTAAGTGCTTGCACGATGCCTAGCGAATAAAGTCAGAAATAGGTAGATTAGTGGATGGTCCTGATAAGAGATGAGTTAAGCCTCTTACCGATAGGAATGAGGAAGACAAGCGGAATAGCAATAGCCTGAAGGTACAAGTACAGATTTTTGGACAGTCAGTGACTGAGCCATAATTCATATAGGCCTGACTTCAAGGTCGACTGATAATACACGTACCAGAATAAGACCCCACCACGGGAGTTGCATAGGCCAGCAATAGAGCACAGCAAAAGAAACGCCGAACGATATGATAAACACGGCAGCATACCACCAATGCGGAACTTCCTTGTACGCCTTCATAAGTCTGCCATGGATATCTTCTGGCTCAGTGCGCGAGCGCTTGAACTGCTTCACGATATCTTTCCCGTGGTACAGGAATGTGTGCGTGAGGACAGAGGTCAAACCAGCAAACATGATGCCATAAGTAAGAGCGAAGAAACTCGACATGTAGAGCGGTCCGTATTCTTGATAGGCAGTTTCGTTCAAGGTATTATCAGCTGTCATGACCAGACTGTTATCCCAGATCTCGCCGGTCTTGGTGAAAAGAGACGAAGATAGGATCGGGAAAGTCTGAGCGCTCCATACATTGCTGTAATAAAGAGCCTACGTTCATCGTGAGATTACAGGCACATTGATAAATTTCGAAACCTTACCGGTACGAGGACCCAGGCAGCAATAACGAAGCCAACAGCGATATTGGCAATAGCCCACCAGGGTACGACCAAAGGAGACAGCAAGTAGGATACGATCGTTGACCAATCCAACGAAATAGCCAGCATGCCAAGGCCATTGTAACTACCCGTGAGTTGAGACAGGGTTCTGTTTTCGGGAGCGATCCAGCACGCCCAAGAGAAGAAGGTCAGGATCTGGAAGAAATATCCGGGCAGCCAATAGTAGACTTGACATCATAGCAGAAGATTTAGCACGGCTGAAGACAGTGGATAAATCGGGCAACTTACCAAACATGCCGCAAAAGCAGTACAAAAACCAGCGAATGCGCGTTGGGCCAACCCAATTCCTAGATACAGCACCGTCTGGTTAGAGAAACTTACACGGGTACCATCTGCACATGCGTGGTACAAAAACTTACGTGTCACGAAGATGGAAGGATCGGAACAAGGATATATTTGCCAGATTTGATGGCCACACCATGGAAGCAGGATAAACCAAGAACTCGCGGGTCAGACCGGCCATACCATAACCAAGCAACTATCATCAGGAATCATTATGAGGATACATATTATGTATATACAGGCGGGTTTTCACATACTTGCGTCGTCCAGACCAGCAGAATACCACCACCGTAGCCTACGTTCAACAGAAACTGTTAGTCTTGATGATAATACTACATGAGCAACTAAAAGTTTGGAGTATATACGGACCTATATCTACGCCATACCAAAGTTTCTGGATGGTGATGATATCAATAGCGTAAGCGGTCGAGAAGGCACAGTTCGCCATAACCGTAATTAGAGCATGCTCTTTCATGTTGAAGGGACCGGGATTGAAAAAACGGGATTTGGGAATAACCCTCTCCATGAGTTTTCCCAATGGGAACGAGAGCAGCTGCACGACCAGCGGCGAAATCTGCATCGCATTCTTTCTGTACCAAAAGAATTGGTTCACAAAGGACATTAAAACGCAGAAGATGATAGAGAGGAACCACATGCGGAAGGTATATACGGGCAAGGATGGGTCATCCGTACTATTTCATATCAGTTATCATAGCCTCCATTGTTATCTCCATTTGTAGAAGACCGACTACGCCGTAATATCACTTACTTTGGCACAACAAGACGCACTTCTTCAATGGGAGAGTCCTCTTCATCCTCAATATGGGCCTGGGTTTGATCGATATCATAGAGACTTCCTTGGGTCTTCTCCGTATAGTACTTTATATCTTTTTCAGACACCTCTGCGTGCTCTTCGCTCGCGGCGGTAGTCTTGATGACTTGCTCATCGATAACCTTCGTCTCTTCTGTCATATGGTACTCCATAGCTATCACTGTGCTGCAGATAAAGCACGGTCTGCTTGATTAATGAAGAAGAAAGATGAAGTAAGAGAAAGGTAGGCGAAAGTTGGTGAAAGAAACAAAGAGCGGTGTGCAAGATGGGGCCTTTTAAACGTCGGTCGACTCCGTGTGTAATGGCAAAAGGTGTTGAAGCTCAGTGTACTTTGTCGGGTCGTATAGCTGATTTGATAAGTGGTGGTATCAATTTCTTCTCTCGCCAAATAAGAAAAAAACCCAAAAAAAAAGAGAATCCTTTTGTGTAAGATTGTCCTATCGTGCTGTATCCCGCTCTCACTTGTTTCTTTTTTTTTTTTCCTTGGCGGAGGAGAGAAATCTCCTTTCAGGGTCATACAAAAACGTCGACATGTGGACTCGTAGGAATCTGTATTTCCATTTCAGTCGATAATAGCTCTAATAGGATTTACCAATGCCTCTATCGTTTTTTAACTGTGTGAGTCAAGGCGTCCAAGCTGTGTCCAATTTCGTGCAAAAAAGAAAAAAGTGCTGCACGAATATGTACGTACAAATCAGAAATCGAGAACGTTCTTTTCATACATATAGAAGAAATGATGCTTTTTCGCGGTGTCGGAAAGCTCCTAGGTGAGCATTGCTATCCAAAAACCTACAGTACTCCATTGCATTTTACTATTCAGCATTGCAATGCCCATTCGCTCCAATAGCTAAGCAGATATACTAGTGCATCATGCTAAGTGGTAACTGTTAAGTCTTTCTTGCAGACGACATTCTATGTAAAGGAAAAAGAAGTTGTTCCATTTCAGCAGATTTTTTCCTTTTTAGAGACGGAGATAGTGTGAGTCTGCATTGATCTCTATAAACATATCGTGAGCGGTCATTATACGGTTATCTTTCCCGGTCAAACTTTCTACAGATACACTGCCTGCATTTAAAGTTCTTTTGGTTGAACAAGGTCGCACAGAACATGAGTCCGAGATCTGGGATTGGCCACAAAATCCGAACAATACCCACCGAAAGGCAACACAAGGAAAAGCAGGAAGTAGCCTGCTGATAACAAATCAGCTTACCCACGGACAGTATGCGCCATGAGAGAGACAGTAGCCATCATATCTATCCGTTTCGCAAACCGTGGCCGGTACATACTTTTCTCACGACCGAGTAGGTGTTATACCACATGCTGATTGAAACACTACCCACCTCTTTAGGACCGGTGCAACTTTGCAATTTCATCGGCTGCTTGCTGATTCGTGCATAGAAATATACTTAACGGGGTTCAATCTGCTTGAGAGTGCTTTATTTTAGATCAGCAGCTCTTTCATAGATCAGCCATCCTATCATATGCTTGCAGATGGAGAACATATGCAGTAAAACAGCTTCCAGAGCTTATATGTATGGCGTATGTCGCATATGTATTAAAATATAAGAACGATCAAAGTAAATATCTGAACTGTTTACTGATAAAATGACCGAGGGTGGTTCCGTGTATACGACGTCTTTTGCACTTTTAGTTCTGACCAAACAAGGACGATACACTTTGATAACTTTGGCGTTCCTATACCTCCTCAGGTAACTGCAGTTTCACGACACTAAGGATCACTTAAAGAATATATGCGCTCTTCTCTCTTAACCCGTCTTATTTGTAAGTACATATGTACCTGTAGGAAGGGATCGGAAAGAGAAATTCATAAACAGAGAGAAGGAGAACTGAAGGAGTACTGTCGAATCATACTTTAATATGGTTTGATATTTGCCCAGGGTTGCAAAGATACAGCTGCACCGCCTACGGTTTACCTGTCTCTTCCTCTCCCAGTTTGGATTTATTCAACATCCAGAATTAAGCACAGGCCTGTCGAACTTCCCTCCCGCTCCACCGCCATATTCTGTCGGAGGATGTTGCACAACGGTCTGACTAGCCGGTCGCAAATATAGTCTTGAAAAAAACCCCCCCCCCGGGGGCCCGCAGCTCTTCTTTTCGGGACACGACCATTGCTTACATTTATATCTCGCTTCTCTTCCTTTTGCTTTCTCATTTGCCTGCATCAGGGTTTTTCTCCGGACCTTGTCCCTCGACTGCTGCGTAGAACCAAAGCACTGTAGACGAACGTATGTAACATATATGTGTAGAAGTAGAAACATTTCGTTTTGGCCAGCTCAACTGTATCACACGTATATTCATTGGAAGGGACCTCAAACTACGTACGTACTACGAGTTTACAGCAGACTGTGTACCGTCTGTTTTTCGTTCACCATCTCAAACTCGTTATGAATTAACGTATCCAATCTCGGACGCTGTATATTTTCTTCGTTCTTTTAAAAATTGCGCGTAACTTTTTAACTGGCATACGGTCTTTTAATATATCCTAAGGATGACACCGCATCATAGGCATAGTAGTCATCTCATATTAACTTGCAGTTCATTGGTTGGGTTCCGCTATACACATTGGTTGGGTTCCGGCATAAGAACCTTATGTTTGTGGTTATGGTTAATGCTGCGTATCGCAGTTATCCTATTGTTTCCGACGATGGCAGGTCATATAATAGCTTCAACGTACCAAAAGATGGCCGTCATTTTTGAATTTCCGGGTCGACTCGGCGGTTGGTGTCTACGGGTCGTCTGCTTTCTGGCTCTGTGCCACAAGTATACGATGCATTACGATAAATATCCACCTCAGCACAAAAAGGAGCTTTTGTAAGGCATCGCTGGTATACCATGAACAAGTGCTTTGACTCGGACACTTTTTCTGCGAATAATTTTCAAGTATAAGTTTTGGAGCTATATTATTTAGATTGGGCTCAGCCGCTTCCGGTTCGGACCTTATTTCAGAGTATTACGATCTCTTTTGAAGAAAGAGTATACATCGATGTACATATTAGGGAGGACAGAAACCGAAAAAAAAGAGAAAAGGGATTATAAATGTAAATGAAACAGTACATATGATATGGATTATATGATGTCCATATTATGTTAATATGATAGGTGAATGCACGAGGACATTGCTTTGCCACCAAATCGGGTGTGTCGGCTGTGACGGCCAGTCGTCCAATGAAAAATAATTTTTTAAAAAGAAAAAAAGGCCAACTTTCCTTTTTGTATTGGTTCTTTAACATATAATGAACAATGGAAGCTACAACTCTGACAGCCTAGATCAGCGATTTGGTATGTTTATAACGTATAACCTGAAAGATGAGAGTCGATCTAACTTTTGTACAGCTGGAATGGGCATTAACGACTCATCTGCCAATAACAACCGACCCAATAAGTATGTTCCTCCTCACATGAGAAACCGATCCAGAGAACCCAGAGATACTGGCAATGCTCCCAGCGGTGGTGCTGGTGCTAGCCAAGGCTGGTCTGCTTGGAACAACGATCGTGCTCCTCCTCGTGGCAACGAGTAAGATTCAACATCTCTTTTTTTGTGTGTTTCTGTACCTGCCGCAGCAAACACACGCACACAAAATGTATCTTTCAAGGAACTAACTAAACATCGTTCATAGTTGGAACTCGTCCCGCTCTGACTTTAGCCGAGGTCCTGGAGGCTACAACAACCGCAGCGCTGGTGCTGGCGGTGGCTCGTTCTTCGAGCGTGGCTCCTACGGTGGCGGTGCTTACCGCAACCGCCGTGACGACTCGAGCTATGCCCGCCGTGATGAGACCCGCGGTTACTGGAAGGACGACCAGCACCATGTCGGTGCCCGCAACCCCCGCACTGAGCGTGAGCTCTTTGGTCTTGCAGAGGACTCTGATCGCCAGCACACAGGTATCAACTTTGAAAAGTATGATGACATCCCTGTCGAAGCCAGCGGTCATGACTGTCCCGAGGCCGTTACCACTGTAAGTATTCTCACCCCTGACACCCCTTATACATTATTATCGTCTTCCTTCTTACTTACCCGCCCGCTTTTCGCTTTCTAGTTCGCGAGCCCTCCGTTGGACGCTCATCTCTTGAGCAACATTGAGCTTGCTCGTTACACCGTCCCTACGCCTGTGCAAAAGTACTCCATCCCTATCGTTGGTGCCGGTAGAGATTTGATGGCTTGCGCTCAGACAGGTAAGACTTTTGCAAAAGGGCATCCCCTGATCCTTGATACTCATCCCACACTCCTCAGGTTCTGGTAAAACTGGTGGTTTCTTGTTCCCCGTCTTTTCGGAGCTCTTCGCCAAGGGTCCCCTCAGCGTGCCCACCGGTGGTGATGACTCCGGCCGCACCTACCGCGCCCGCAAGGCTTACCCCACCGTCTTGATTCTCGCCCCCACCCGTGAGTTGGTCTCCCAAATCTTTGATGAAGCCAAGAAGTTCGCCTACCGTAGCTGGGTCCGCCCTGCTGTTGTCTATGGTGGCGCCGACATTGGCTCGCAAATTCGTCAGATCGAGCGTGGCTGCGACCTTCTTGTCGCAACTCCTGGCCGTCTCGTCGACCTGATCGAACGCGCGCGCATCTCGCTTGCCAACATCCGTTACTTGGTTCTTGACGAGGCTGATCGTATGCTTGACATGGGTTTCGAGCCCCAGATCCGCCGCATCGTCGAAAAGGAGGACATGCCTGGTGTCCAAGACCGTGTGACCCTCATGTTTTCTGCCACTTTCCCCCGTGACATCCAATACCTGGCTCGTGATTTCTTGAAGGACTACATCTTCTTGTCCGTCGGCCGTGTTGGTTCCACCTCTGAAAACATTACCCAGAAGGTCGAGTATGTCGAGGACGAGGATAAGCGTTCCGTGCTGCTTGATATCCTACACTCCACCGATGTCAGTGGCTTGACTCTCATTTTCGTTGAGACCAAGCGTATGGCTGACATGCTGTCCGACTTCTTGATCAGCAACAACTTCCCTGCCACCTCCATCCACGGTGACCGCACCCAGCGTGAGCGTGAGCGTGCCCTCGACTCTTTCCGTACGGGTCGCACTCCTATCATGGTGGCTACCGCTGTTGCCGCTCGTGGTCTGGATATCGCCAACGTCTCCCATGTCATCTCTTACGACTTGCCTACCGATATCGATGACTACGTCCATCGCATTGGTCGTACGGGTCGTGCCGGTAACACTGGTCTGGCTACTGCTTTCTTCAACCGAGGCAACAAGAACGTCGTAAACGATCTCATGGATATCCTCAAGGAAGCCAACCAAGAAGTGCCCTCGTTCCTCGAGACCATCTCGCGCGAATCCCGTTCGTTCGGTGGTGGCCGTGGTGGCCGTGGTGGCCGTGGTGGTCGCGGCGGCAGCTTCGGTGGTCGCGATTTCCGCAAGTACGACAACTTCTCTCGTGGCGCCGGCGCCGGCAGTGGCTATGGCAACGACAGCTACGGTAGCGGTGGCTACAACAACTACCCTCCCCTCAACAACAGTGGTGCTGGTGCTGGTGCTGGTGGCGCCAGATCGTCGTATGCCCCTCGAGACAACGTGCCGCTTCAGTACCAGACCAAGACAAGCTGGTTCTAAGCAGAAATATGGTCATGGGGTGCACGCGCTCTCAGCAAAACTTTTTCTCCCTTTTATTCAACGAAATTTTTTTCCCTTCTTTAGCGCATATTCTCCCCTCACATCTCATGTCTTCTCTCTCTCTCGTTTTCTCTTTTGGTTCTTACTGCAATACAACATGAAATAGACTTTTACTAGTACAATTTTTTGATGATGCATGTTTAATGGGTATCTATTTTCCTTTACTGCAAGGCGGATCACATACCCTCCTGTAACTTATGACTTCCTCCCTTTTGTTTCTTACAATACAACATGAAATAAACTTTAATAGTACAGTTCTTCTATGATGCATGTTATTGGGTATGGCAATATTACAAAACGGAAAAGGTGAGAAAATAATGATGGTAAATATGTACACAAGTAACTACACTATTGGAAATCTTGAATAAGAGTTTTGATGGCATCGATGGTACCGAAAATAAGACCGACGATGCCCAAAAGGACAATGAGGAAACACCAGGCGAGCTCATAGATGGGCTTGTTCCGGAAACCAGTGAGTTTGAGATAAAAGATGACCGGGAAGATGAGAATAAGGGCGCAGTTGGCAAAGGAGCCGATCAAGCTCATTAGAGCTTCAAAGTGAGGTACTTTGCACGCAACGACGCCGACGATAACGATAATAACAATGCGGATGGCAGCACGAATCAGGAACTCGAGAATACGGCCGAAACGTTCGACGGTGATGTTCATCATCTGTTCGAGGTCAAGAGCGAGCGACGTAACGAGAATAGGCGCAGCCATAATCACATGGACAGTCATCAAAACAGTCGCAACAATTCTGGGAACACCGTGAGGCAGACTGTTGTAGATCGGGCTCTGGACGGTCGTGCCGTAGATGTAGTAACCGGGAACAGCTGTCAAGAAGTACATCAAGGCACAGGTGCCGAGGCCAAAAGAAGCGACCTTGGGCCAGTCGCTGCGTTTCTTCAAGGATGCTTCGACGTGCGGGTAGACGACGTTACCACCGAAACTGAACGAGATGGTGCTGAGTGCGACAGGAAACTGGTCCCAAATGACTGGATCGTGTTGGATGTTGTGCAGATTCTTTTCGTCGATACAGGAAACCACCAGAACGATCAACACAGTGACGAGTGTGGCGAGAGCTCCGAAACCACTCATCCAGGCGACCTCCTTCATGTTCTTGACAAGGATAAACGGAATAGCAACGATAGCGCAGGAGATAATGATCCATGCCGTGTCACCAATTTCACCGGCAGTGCCTTCGCACAGAGCATTGAGGTTCTGGCCGGAAAGGACCATATACAGGATAGGCGCACCGAGCAAAATCCAGGCGTTGAAAAAGAAGGTGAGCCAGCCACCCAGGATACCGAATGCAGCGTTGGCAACGTCTTTGTAGGTCATAAGACGAGGACCTCGCACATACAGGCATCGAACCAAAATTATAGCGGTGTACTAAAAGGTAGAAAATAGTGGATGTCAGATCAAGAGAAAAGGTCATCTGGGAAAATATTTTACGTACAGTGGACATTGTCCACGCAAGGAACAAAATCAGGAGACCGATCCAGCCACCCTGCTTAAGGGCAGCAGGCAAACCGAGCGTACCGGTACCAGCAATGACACAGACGACGTTGAAGTAGGCGAGCTGCCAAGATCCACCGTTGCTCCGGTCAACGTCACCATTGTTTAGTTCACTCTTGTAGTCATATTCGTGTTCTTTGTTAAACAATGACAAAATCAAAGAAGAATGAGCACATGATATACAGTTATCTTATCTTGTGTTTTTATTTACCACTGCAGACTTCCTGAATGGAGCTTCCGTGAACGGACGAGATGTCCTTTTTCTCACTTATGGACGCCATAAAAAGCTTATGTGTGTGTATGTACGAGGGAAAAAAAAATCGGGTGTATCTTTTCTCAGCTATAGCTTTTATATGTCCATGGAAAAAATAAGAGAAAAGGGCGGGCCCTCAATTTGTAAAAGATACTTTTCTCTGTATGGTTCGCAATGATCGTGGAACGATCCGGTATGATATCTATTTTTTACCTCTTGCTGGCATCCGGGGCCCCTAATACGGTCGTTTGCTCGTACGTACTCGCGTAATTACCAGAACGAGCTTTCACACAAGATAAAGTTTTCTCACACTTGTTTTAGGTCTCAATTTCTTTCGCACGATCAGCCTGCGGGTGCTGAGCCTAAATTGGAAGCGTCTTACTGTTCGAAGGGAACATGACTCAAGTAGTTTCTCCATTTCTGATTCGTGATCGCAGCTTCGGCCTTTGTAAATTCTTGTGACCCAGCGAAACGATGATACTTGATTTGGTGACCGTGCGAATCTCTTATTGGCGCTGCGCCTGTCTTCTTTTCCCAGTGGGGTCTCTCAACCCCCGCAAGCAGCCGTACCTAGAGTGATTTTCGTGTTGCCTGCATGCAGTAGCCGCCTTGGCGTGACTGAGCTGAAACGTAAACCACGCGAGCTGATATGTTCTTGATTGGTGGATAATTGTCACCTTATCTTATCCCTTTATCTCTGTTACTATAGACCACGATGAGTGTATCGTAATATTCGTAATATTAATGGGATAGCGAAGACACATTTCCTTCGTCTCAAGTTTGGTTATTACCTGATAATGCTGTATAGATATACGCTCCAGTAAAAGGTTTTCTGATGAGGAGAAGGGTTTCAAGATGCTGCTGCACAGAGTCCATGCAAGGTGACCCAATGTTTATTGTGCTCAGGAGACATTCATTAACCAATTAGAGATTTGGCCCGGTTGTACTCGCTATTTTTCCATGGAGAATGTTTGGATGTCACCTTTCACCCTGATTTCGATTGACTTCGGATATATTCACATTTTCCGGTCAATGGGGTGAGCATGTCAGCCACACACAATTCTCCAGTCTGTATGGCCTCAAAGCTTTTGCAGGACTAATAAAGAATGTGCTCTATCATTGCCACTTAGCACACCGTCAGAATTACGCAAAAATAACCGAGAAAAGGTTCGATTCTTGAAGCGCTGAGAAGGGTCCATATTACGTACCAGATGGGCGCATGTAACGTAATGGTTGACGAAGTACCCATCTATGAAGTTAATTAAGCGGTGTTACGTAAGCTCATTAGAAGCTAGCAGCGCGTTGGGTAGAATGACGCACGTATTTCAAAATAGTCGGCTTCCTGTAAAGTGTACGTATAGTCCAAAGAATTCTTTCTACAAACAATGCTCAAGTCTTTCAAATATGTATTGTTTGAAGGGGGGTTCTCTTTTCTTATGGCGTGAAAGCACGCTCTATCATGCACGTACAAGAAAAAGGAAAGAAGCTCGAGTCTGCTGAATGAATTAAGCCATACATATGCAACGAAAGAAGATCTCATTATAGAGTTGCTGGTTTTATCGGCATACGATGATGAATGAATAAATATATATTCAGAGGCTCGACCTCAAGGGTTTATATGATACTGGAGGCGTGGCTTCATTTGCAGCGGTTTCACTTGTCCTTTGCCTAATTTTCCATTGTAATTTCAGACGTGTTTTCCTGCCTTTTGCCTCCGCAACCGTCTTTTTTGCCTCACACAAAAATGACCAGTAAACAGCAGCTGCGTGATTTTACCGAGCATAGGATGGACGACGGTCGCATCGTAAGCACACTACGTCGTGTCGATACCGGTAACTATACCTTTGGACGAAAGCAAGTAGTTTGAACCACTTGCATTAACACTCTCTCCTATGTTTGTTTATTGCATCAGCTGTGGAAGCACCTGCCACGCGTAAACCGACGGATGAAGAGCTGTGGTCCAAAGAGAATCCTGATTGCCCCAACCTCGAGTTCTTGAAAGAACATTTTACGCACGAAGGTCGGCTCACGGAAGATCAAGCACTTAAAATCTTACGTTCAGTGCAAGTGATCTTACGATCCGAGCCCACACTATTACGTGTTCCGGCACCCATCACCATATGCGGTGATGTTCATGGTCAATTCTATGATTTGCTTAAGCTTTTTGATGTGGGTGGTAACCCCAAAGTCACACGCTATCTGTTTCTGGGTGATTACGTCGATCGAGGCTACTTTAGCATTGAGGTGCTCCTGTATATGTGGGCTCATAAGCTCACATATCCCAACTCTTTTTTTTTGCTGCGGGGTAACCATGAATGTCGTCACCTTACAGATTATTTCACTTTTAAAATGGAATGTGAGTATATTTCGTCAATATAGGTGGCTAAGACTAAAGCTATTTCTAGGTCAGCACAAGTATTCCAAGCTCGTGTATGACACTGCCATGGAGTGCTTCGACTGTCTTCCGTTGGCAGCTGTTGTCAACGACCAGTTCATCTGTATGCACGGTGGTTTGTCACCTGAGCTCAAGACCCTCAAAGATATTGAACAGGTAATGAAGAATGAATTTGGCCTTATTTGGTGCTGATACCATTAAGCTGGATCGGTTCCGAGAAACTCCCACGAGCGGACTCATGTGCGATCTTCTGTGGGCTGATCCGTTCGAAGACTTTGACGCAGAGCATAACCCCAAATTCGATCACAATAATGTGCGAGGGTGCTCTTACTTTTTCAGCTACAAAGCCACATGCCACTTTTTGGATAAGAATCACCTCCTCTCCGTCATTCGCGCTCACGAGGCCCAAGCCAATGGATACCGCATGTACCGCAAGAGTAAGACCACGGGCTTCCCGGCACTGATGACTATCTTCTCTGCCCCCAACTACATCGATGTATACAACAACAAGGCTGCCGTGCTGCGTTATGACAAAAACGTGCTCAACATTCGCCAGTTCAACTCGAGTCCACATCCGTACTGGCTACCTAATTTTATGAATGTCTTTGATTGGAGCTTGCCTTTTGTCGGCGAAAAGAGTAAGTGAGGATGGTGATTACAAAAATAGACTCCTAACCGAGCAACCTCTGCTGTTAGTTACATCAATGCTCTTGGCTATCTTAAACATCTGCTCACAAGAGGAGCTGGCGCAAGCTGCGCAAGGAGAAGAAATGCGACCAGCCTCACCGGTTGGTCGACGCATTTCACCCGACCTTGAACTCGATCACCGACGGCATATCATTAAGAGCAAGATCCGTGCAGTTGGTCGCATGTCTCGCGCCTACAGTGTTTTACGCGAGAACGCTGAACTCGTGCATGAGCTTAAAAACCTTTCCGGAAAGGGCAAGTTACCGACCGGTACCCTCGCATTGGGGTCAGAAGGCATCCGCGACGGTAATGCTCAGACCAACACCTGTGAAATATTTTTGGACTGACAGGAGTATAATCATCGTATTTATAGCCATCACGTCGTTTGAGGAAGCGAAGCAATCTGATATAGAGAATGAGCGACTACCTCCGACGACACGATTATCCAAAATAGCGGCGCAGCAGCAAGCTACGAACAATAAGATCAAGAATGCTGTGGAACAGAAGGACCAGAGCGTCGAACGGATCGCAGAGGCTTATGCTTCACCGAGTGACGATGATCAGCAGAAACGCGCTCCGAAAACACCATCAATGTAGTGTGCGCCGTTTTGGGATATGTATACAGCAGACCGACATTTCTTTCACATTTATACAAGAATAGCATCGCATTCAACATCATTAAGAACTAGAGCGTGTTTTTGGCTCGCTAGACCCAGGCGAAGTTCGCGATTGCTGCTGCTGCTGCTGCTGTTGTTGTTGTTGCTGTTGTTGCTGCTGTCGCGCGAGTTGCATTTGGATGATCTGTTGCTGTATCCGAGCCGCCTGATGAAATCGTTGTTGAAACTCCTCCTGCTGCGATAGGATTGCCGCCGGGTCTGGAGAAGCCGAAGTCCCCGTGGCTTGCGGTTGCACAGGGTTCATGCTGCTTTGACTGGCACTGATCTGTCGATTCTGATCTTGCTTTTGAGCTTGCGCTTGGGCCTGCGCTTGGGCCTGCGCTTGGGCCTGCGCTTGGGCCTGCGCTTGAGCCTGCGCTTGAGCCTGCGCTTGAGCTTGCGCTTGAGTCTGCGCTTGAGCGTGAGCCTGAGCCTGTGCTTGTATTTGGGCAATATAACGTTGCAATTGCTGTTGTTGCTGGGGCGTGAGCTGTTGCTGGATCGGGTATCCTAGCTGCATCAAACGCACAGCAAAAGCAAGCGGATTCGCTTGGATAGCTTCATTGGTCAGTGCAGACTGCTGCTGCTGCTGCTGCTGCTGTTGTTGTTGCTGTTGCTGTTGCTGCAATCCAGGGGCAGACATCGACGGTGTCAGTTGCGAAGCTGTCTGTCGTTGCACAGGAGTTGGTGAAGCTATGACAGGTCGTGGAGTCTGTTGCACTGTAGGCGTTGCCCGTACCGGAGCATTGATTGTCGGTATTGCTGGGGAGATAATCGGTGCCGTAGCTGGCTGCTGGGGCCGTCTCTGCGTCTGCGCCTGTGCCTGTGATTGCTGCTGCTGTTGTTGCGCGCTGAGCATGGCCATTTGTTGCTGTCGCAGGAACTGAAGTTGAGCGGCAGTTGGGTATCTGTTAAAAGCAGCTGCAGCAGCTGCTGTAGCCGCTGCTGCACGCTGTGGAGAAATTTGGTGTGCAGCAGAGGGTGATGGAGAGGGTGAGGCTGTCACTGCATCCTGAGGAGGTCTGGGAGTGGGCAAAGGTACAGCAGGGAGGACAGGTGGCCGAGGTAAACCCTGTAAAATCTCGGTTAGATCGTCTGGCTTAATTTCTGTTCAACTCCACTTACGGTAAAGCCTGGTAACGATCCGTTTAGGCCGACAGTAGTTGACAAGTGTCTTTGCTCCATAAGAAACTGTGCCATCTGTCGTTCGCGCTGATGTTTCAGGACGCTGAGATCCATGACTGTCGGCAGTTGATTACCAGTGGCATCAAAGCCGTGTTTTTCGATCGTAGTTTTCGGAGGTGGCACTGTAATAAAGTGTGAATGTCAAACACAGACTACAAGTACTCAGAATGACATACGTGATTGTTTCTGCACCTCATCGCGTTTCTTCTGGCTGCGTTTGATTGCTTCAAAGACATTATATTGACGTTGCCGCCGACGAGTTATAGCCTCCTTGACCTGGCCTTCTCTCTTGAAAGGACTTCGCTTCATTTTTGCGACATACGCTGAAAATCGACGGATTAGCAATTCTTATAGCTGCAATTGTATCTGTATACGTACCTGGATTGACTTGGCCGGTTATGCTCGTAAGATTACAGTCTTTCCATCGCTCATAGCACTCGTGAGGCGTCCGATCCACTTTCGTAAAATGCCCTCGCATTGAATTAATACCGTCGCATACAAGATCCCAGTTAAACTGGTACTCCTGTATCAGCCGAATCAGACAAATGTCATCCTCTTCGCTCCAGGCAAACTCAGACTCCCGATTTGTCGACCGTGGTGCACGTGGTTGAGACGGCATTAGGTCCCTTGATTTCCGTGGCGTAAACAGATCTAGAATAGATAAAGAGTCGCATTAGAAGAGCTCGAGTAAAGAAGGACACATATCCAGGACATACTCGGACCAGGGCGTGCCAGTCCGTATGTATCGCGAGCTCGAGATTCGCCTTCATCTCCAGAATGCTTCCGCTTCAATCCTGTACGAGGAGGTTTGCAGATGGACAGCTTGGAAACAGGAACGATGCGACCATACTCGAGCTCATCAAAGTATGGGTCGTCAAAGGTAGGATCGGGAGGTGCATACGCTAGGAGGTCAGAAAAGAGCATGTTGGAATCAGGCGCGGATGTGGAGAGCACAAAGCATGCCAGATTAGGATCCATATTGAGCACAGCCTCTCGGATCACCTGGATAGACCGGCTGTCCAATGATGGGTCCGTCACTTCGTTCCCTGTGTCGGTAAGCTCTTTCTCGTTTTCGGTAGGCACTGGTTCGTCGTTAGGCGGAGAAGGCGGAGGTTCGTGATGGATGCCATTGTAGGCAAGTTCATCATCGCCCTTGAATGAGTACGCATCCGGGGATATGACGGCTGGGTGATGGATGCCACTCGCATTCGTGACAGGAGAGTGGGTCGATAATGGAGAGGCGGGAGCAGGGATGTATGCCTAGATATATTTAGTAGATAATCCTTCCCTTTTTGCCAATGTCAAACTTACTCTGACGCATACGGTCGATTTATCTTCGGCTGCATGCCATTCCATTACAGCGCGCGACATTGTATATGCCATTGCCATCTTCCATCTTTTTTCCTCTTTATAATCCGTCCGCATCCACCGCTAACAGAAAAATTTATGAGAGCGCCGATAGAATAGCCTATTTGTTCCTTACCATTTCGTCAAGGAGCGAGTCCCAGTGCGTTTTAGGCCGTGGAGGCGCCTTGAAGCGCTTGTGCTGCCTTAGGCTCCATTGATCTTTCTTCTTGAGAGTTTCAATTTTCTGCATCGTTTTGATGGCTTTGAGTTCTTCACGTGCCGTCTGTCGAACAGAATTTAGTAATTAAAACAGGGCATGCAAAAGTATATGTGTACCGTCCAATCTTGAGTTGAGAGGATCTTGCTGGCACGCTGAGCGATTTTGTACAAAGGTTGCGTAGACGCCTGCAGATACCATGCGAATAGATCGACAGAATTAGGGCGTTTGTCAGATCGTATATCATGTAGTTTGACGCCGTTATAGATCTGCGGTGGGTAGGCGTCTGGATGACGGGTCAGAACAGAGGACATAGTGCGGTGTTGGTTGGGAAGTTGGGATGCGGATGATTGTGAAGGGCGGTGTAAAGTTGTAGACGAGGACGGAGAAGGTGATGAGCGTTTCTCTTTTCGTGTAGGAGTAGGTTCCACCATATTGTGCTATAATACATAAATGAGTCATGCCTCTCTTGACATCATTGTCTGCGTTCGTACATCCAAACCAGAAAGGATTTCACCAACACTCCTGTGTCGAATGGCGCCACTGACACCACGCGTAACCATTCTTTCAGGAGGCGGTAACATTCGTCGTCCTGCTGGCTTTTTTGCCGCCTCCATGCTTTGACGATGTTGTTCGGCGATACTGGCATGAACGGAGCGTGATGATGGACATTGGGATCGAGTATCCATTGGTTCTCTGTGACACGTGCAGTTAGCACGCGCAGGTTTTTTATGCTCTTGTCGATGCTGTCACATACCTCAACTGTTGGTGTTGTTGGCGGAAAACATCCCATTGTGCTGCATTGAAGTCGATGGTGTCATTGTTGAGAAAAGTCATGAAGCGTGTGTCGTCGTCATTAGAAGGATCGTTGCAGTGGTTGAAGGTTAAGAGAAAGAGCTCCCTAAGCAAATCCTCGCGATGCCGTGATAGAGACCTATGCACATACACGTCAAAATAAGCTCGCGGCAATGAACAGCGTCTTACTTGAGTTGCGCTTTTCGCTCCTCCTCCGCTTTGGCCTTTTGTTCACGCATAGCCACAGGTTGTCTCTGCATTTTCATTGTTGGCATAAACGGATTGGTCAAAGTTCAGATCATACCTCTGCTTCTGCTTCTTTTTCTGCTTCCGCAGTGCGGTCCAACTTTTCCAAAGACGTTTTTGCTGCTACTGCTGAAGGTGAGGTGGTGTGTGTTGTTGGTGCAGTAGAGGATATAAACGCGTTGTCGGAAATGTCAGCTGCCATTGAGTTGAGTTCGATATAATGGAGCAGAAGAGCGACAGAAAGTAAGACGAGAGGAAAGGCAAGGAGAGAGAGAGAAGGAAAGAGCGGCCTGAAAGAGTCAGGAACGAGTGCTTGTGTGCCTTTATTGAGTGCAATAGGAAAAGAAAGAAAAAGACTGTAAGCGTGCCTTTGTCCCTTTGACACCCTCCAAAAATACCACTCACACCGCCCACACACACGTAGAATTTTCTCGTTGGCCAAGCCCTCTTTTTTTTTTTTCTTTTGTCTCCAAATCACACTTGATCACATTCACTTCCTTATTCACTGTGCACCACTCAAGTATATATATGTATATATAACCCTGCATCCCAGCCTGCATTCTTGCCCATTGTTGCATGTACATTACCTTGTGAGTAACAGTGATCGTTTTTGCTGAAGAAAAGGAGAAATGATTTTTTTTTATTTTCTCAGTCGCGCGTTTTGGTTTGCGGACTGGGACATTTGTCGTGTCACGTACATGCTTAATTTGGTTAGATCTCTCGATCAAATTGGAGATCAATGCCTTCCGTCAGTGATGAGAAGGCGCTGTTATTCCGACAACATTTTTCTATATTAGTCGAACATGCATGTATGCTTTTCTGGCTGTCGTAGAGAATTATACACATTATTATAGCGCGTTTATACTGCGCAAGGCAACGCTGTATATTGTCGCTCTTTCGTTATTCTCTCACAGATATTAGACTACAAGGTCTTTTGGTTGGGTCGTCCGGTAGGGGGTCGTTTACCACGCACTTAAAGACAGTGGCAAGACAGGAGGTGCCCTGAATAAACTACAGGTCTTGAAGAATGTTCTATGAAAAGGCATAAATCGGTAGCAAAAAGTTTAGCTTCCTTAGTCTACGTATCTTGTTACCTGATTTTCCTGTAACAAAAACTGCTACATAGTAGTCATCCACTTTTCTACATTTAAATTGTACAGTATTTACTGTCACAGAAACTATATATTTTGTGCTTCATTGGTACGTAAATATGAAGAGCCATCAGTAAAATACCAAGGGGCAGTCTCTAGCGAGATTCATCTGCTCGATATTGAGATTAATATCATGAAGAATGCACAGCATAAAAGTATTCGAATGACAAACACAAATAAGCGGCGAGCTCTTGGTTCTCCTGCTCCGCATATGAGTAATCTGATGACCCAACTTTGGAAACCCCACTCCCGGATTTTTTTTGAAGAACCTCTTGGCATCTGTTGTTGTCCTCTATCTGAGCTTATCACATGAAAAATCGTTAATAAGACATGGCGCAAAATAAAACATCTCTCTTCTGCTACACTGGATACAAACCAGCTCAGTTTACCTACACTTCGTATGTGCCGGTAATAATTTCCCTACAAGATCTACAATAGATATGAATGGCGAACGAAGGAAAAGGCAGCCAGTATCATACAGTGCCGCGTATTCCTGCAGAATGTCAAACATAACTGCTGTCAGCGATGAATACTCTTATTCTTGTAAAATCCGCTTATATCAGACTTCAGCTGTTGCGACGTACGCAGAAATATGTTATGACGAATTGTAGATACCTTCTGACCTTGAAGTTACATAAGGATAGAGTCACATAATATGTAGCTTCTAAATTGAAGAGCATCTCCAGAAAGTTATATACATGAAGACAGTATAAGATAGTCGTTTATTTAATATATAAAGACTGCGACAGCCAGCCATCCACGAAGAGAGTTTAACTGTAATAGCAGACGCCGTTACCGTTGGAGTCGAAGCCACAGTAAGTGTCAAGTGGGCAGCACTGACCGTACGAATCCTTGCAGAGACCCCAACCGTCTGGGCATGTCGTGTAGCGCTTGTCCAAGGACGACCGCTCAAATTCTTGACGAGCAACCTGGCGCTTTTCTTGGACGGTGTTTCCTCCACCACGAGGGACAGTAGCCGGGGCAGCGGAAACCAAGGAGGCGATAGTAAAAGCGAGAGCAACAGCAGAGAGCTTGAAGGAGACCATGGTGGTGTTATTGGTGACTTGTGTAGAAAAGACTTGAAGAACAGATGGGTTCTGGATTGGATGTAGGCTCGCAGTTACTTCCATTTTCTCTGCTTTTATATCTTTTGACGTATGGACGGGGCTTTGCTATCTACACATCACGTATCGTTTCATGTTTTCTGCTTCGCCACAATATATCTCAGAGATAAAGGGAGCATATGAGCGTAGGTGCTCAAGATCAAGCGACATACAGAAGCTGCCAGACTCATACTAAGCTTTTGTGGCAGTTGAGTCTCTCTTCGCCACAAATTTTCTATGTACGTACTCGTTCAACTCCGCGACGTGATGACTGCCTCAGCTTCTAGCCTCCTTGAGAGTTTTCTTCCTTGCTTACCATAACTGGAAAAAAAAGCTGCGTCGTTCTCGCTGTTTGACCGTTTCATCTGCTAAAGCTCTTGTAGGCAGGCTGTGTAGAAGTAGAATTTACAAATTTAGCGTCTCGTCGTAACAACAGGAAGGAGGGCATTGCATCCCCCTTTGTGTCCATAACGAACCTTATATCGCGTCATCAGCGCCATCAGCATCATTCTATATGTGTGTGCTTTTGGCTGCCCAATTCCCATTAGGTACCAGATAAGCCCCTAAATTAAAGGAAGGCAAGGCTACACAGCCGCCAACTTCGTCTTAGAATTACTTGGCCTGCGGTACAAGCAACGAGCACTGGTGCAGTACCACATCATCCACGGGAAGGTTTTGGATTTAAATTAATCAAGTAATATTGAGGATAGTACGCCACAAACCACATTGCTCTATCTATAATTAGCGAAAATTCAGACATGTGTCGAAGAGATAAACACTTTTCTGGAAGAGAAAGGTGGCGTAACTGGAGTCTGTGCCACAGCAGCAGTAACTGGTGTGGTCAATATAGAGTATGCACAACCGGTTATGCCTGACATCGATGAATCTGAAAGAAAAAGATGTACCATCGAGGCTATAGAGAGATGCGCTATTACATAACTTATCTATGTGCTCAAATAACGAAGCAACTGGAACAGAGCATACACATCCGGTAAAGTAAAATGGCACCCATATAAGGGCTCACAACCACGATCAGTATGTGACGAATCCGTTTAATAGAATTAGCATGCGGAAGAGCTAGCCCACGCCATACCGCATATCATAGATAGTATTTTAAATCACAGACTACTAAGTTATTGATATGCTCAACATCTTATACATGATGACTGAGGTAAAAAAGCGGGAATACAAAATAGCGAAAAAGCCTACATAATAGAAACAGTTTACTTTATGGACGGGTAAAACAACGGGAATAACGGAAATAACGGGGGATGGAGACCGAAACGGAAATTATTGGGCAAGTTTGAGTTTGAGGAGTTCTGGGGCATTTTTCTCATGGTGACCAGAAAGAACGCACCTGCTCTGCTCACTGCATTCTGCTTTTGTCTTACATGAGTGACAAACGCCAGCGGGTCAGCAAAGCATGGTACTCTTATATTAAAACTCTATATCACCAGACTTGCTCAACTCGCTTATCTCTTTTCTAGCGAGCCCTGTCGTCGAAAAAAAGTTAAATGTGATGGTGCAATTCCCAACTGCGCTAATTGCGTGGCACTCGACATTCAATGTGTCTACAAAGAATCCACAAAGAAGGTACGATACAATCCGTGCTATCGATAGACGTGTGGCTAAGTGACGGTAAAGAGAGGACCTCCCAAAGGCTATATAGAAGCTATCGAAGGTCGGTTGCACCGACTCGAGGCATTACTCGGATCGATCGTGGAGGAGAATGACCCCCGCTTTCAAGCTGTCATGTCCGAACTCAACGCGCCCCTCGAAACTGCCAATGGTGAATTAGTTCGTCCACGACCAATGCAGCGCACAGTGATTGCAGGTTTTGAGGATGCAACTGCACCTGTGCCCAATTCAACTGGGTTGGTGGAAATGCAGAGCGCGCAGCAGCCACACGATAGCACAAGCAACGTAAGGAATATTGACTCGGTCACTGACAACCTTTGCAACGTGTCAATCGATGAAAGCGGCCAGTTGCGCTATTATGGCCGCTCTTCTGGTTTCTATATGCTGCAAGGCAGTAAAAACTTTCAGAATGGCTCTTTCCAATTTGGCTCGGAGCACGTCAAAGCACATCAGCAGCAACAGCGAGATGACAACATACCCGATGCACAGCACCCGTCTACCTTCCCTCGCCCCATCCTCACTGCAAAGTACGGCATCGACCCCTTCGAGATGCCTCCGGACGATCTATCCCAGCATTTGTTGGACCTCTATTTCAAAAACTTTTACCCATTTATTCCCCTTCTGCATAAAAAATCATTCATCGAAGCCTTCAAGAGCAAAGACAACCGCCCACCTCCGCTCCTCCTCAACGCCATCTACGCCCTTGCTTCTCGAGTCTCCGATGACCCTCGCGTGCTGTCCGACCCATCCCAACCTGATACTGCTGGCGACATCTACTTTGAACGGGCGCGGGCGCTCCTTGAGTTTGAATGGAACGACTTTCGCGTATCGACCGTACAGTCCTTGCTGCTGATGAGCAGTCATCAGAACGGTGCACTTCGCCCGACTCGGGGCTGGCTGTACAGCGGAATGGTGTGTGTGAATGTCCTTGGATACTGTTTGTGACTGAACCCGTTGCTGCTGTAGGCTTTTCGAATGGCCCAAAACCTTGGTCTGCATCGGAACTGCGATACTTGGAACCTGTCTGAAGCCCAAAAGCAAGAAAGAAAACGCGTTTTCTTCTGCTGGTATGGCCTCGTTTTTGAGTTTATCCTGGACTAAGTAAATGCATTCAATAGCTTTGTCATTGATCGTCTTACGTGTGCGATGCATGGCCGGTCACCCATGATCGATGACCGAGACTACGACACGCCCTACCCAACCGAGAACGACGAGGATGATGTGGATCGTGTCCCTCGTATCATGGAGAACTTTCGGCATCTTATCAAGCTGTGCGAAATCCTGGGTGATATCTTGCGCGACCTCTACATGGTGAAAGGCCGCAAACAACTCTCGGCAATGGCAACCCCAGACAGTGTGATATCCACACTCGACAAGAGTTTAAACGCATGGATGGCGAAACTCCAGCCCACGCTACGGTATCGTCCACCCAACACTAGGATAGCAGAGAAGGCTCCAGCGCCGGCGCTAGAGCTTTGTCAAGTGCATATGCTGTTCTACACAACTCTCATCTTGCTCCACCGGCCTTTCATCCCTGGCCCAACCCAGAGCACCGCTCCTTCAGTCTTCCCATCTGCATCCATATGCACGTTCGCAGCCAACAAGATCTTGGACATTGCCGAATCCTTACTGGTGGAGGGTCGGCTGGCCAATGTCAACAACTACTCGGTGTATTTCATGTTCACTGCTGGCATCATTTTCATTTACAACGCCGCGTCCTCGGACAGTATGTTTGCCTTTGAAGCAAAAATCAGTATAACCAAAATTATGCGCGCCATGGACGAGGTGGAGAAGACCTGGATCACGTCTGCGCGGCATTGCAATATTCTGGGAGAGCTGGCTGGTTTGCGTGAAATCAATTTGAGCGGCATTGACGAAAGTTATCGCCGAGCCAAATTACCTTCGCCTTCTGTTCCACCATCCATTGCCGTGCCCAATTCGCCCATTATGCAGCAAGACAATGTAGAACATCAAGAACCGCAACAACAAACACAAGAGCAACAAATACCACAGCAGCAGGCTAGCGTGCCTAGACAATCCGTCGACGATGAAAGCTATGCCACTTACTATTCCATCTTTAACGAAAAGTCACCCCCATCCTATACACAAATGCCCCACCGTTCTTCGTCGGCGTCTATTTCGTCCATGTCTCCACGTAGCCAGGGCAACGAGGTAAATCGGGCATCGCTGTCCAATGTACAACAGCCTCCTGCCTTGCTCTCCAACGTTGGTGGTGGACCTGAACGACCATCTCCAGCACTGGGTACCGAGTTCTGGGACATGCCGGTCTCTTTTGATTTCGAGGAATGGAACACGTACTTTGTGAATCAACGACCTGGTGCCCCTCCAGCTCCTCCTTCAAATGGAGATAGTATGAAGCCTCCGCTATGGTGAGCATGATGTGTAATAAAGACAACAAACTTTTTATGTATAGTCGAGTACATACGTAAAATAGGGATATAATTAACGGTATGGATATAATTAACGGTATGGATATAATTAACGGTATGGATATAATTAACGAGGAGGATATAATCAACGGGAAGGATCTACATAGCTACTCCTTCACCACTGGAGCTGTTAGGTTGCTGCAACGTGGACAAGGTGAGGAGGCGCCTGCCATCCTGTGTGACGGGGAGTGAGTTCGTTTGGAGATTCTTCATATAACGCGAAGACGCCAGCATGCGCTTCATACCCTGCCCACGTGGGTATTTGTGCTGCTGGTTCTGTGTGGAGAGCGGTAAGGGCGGTGGGCCCTGTTGCTTTTTTGTGGCTGTGAGGGCTGTGATGGAGGGTCGAGAGGATGGTGACGGAGTATTTCTGGAGAGCTCAAACTTTTCAGAGGGCGCATGGTGGATCTCGTTTGACCATGGCGGCTGACGCCAGACGACGCGAGCAGTTGTATCCACCGCCTGTCCGTTCCAGCGTTCTGCTTGACATGGCTGCCATGCCTCGGTGGCAGTGGCGACGTTCAATTTGTGTCTAATATCCAGACCCGCATCACCCTGACAGCCTGGACGTCTACCGAACTGTTTTGGCGAGCGCACTTTACCGTGCCGCATACGAACAGCAGACGGCGCAGGCGTCTGTACACTGCTTGGACGATGCTTGTGGTGCTTCTGTGGGGTATGAGGCAATCCAGGAAGTAGTCGTGTCGAAGCCGACTTCCGATGTCTGAGGAGCCATTGGACGAGAGACCTTCCGAGTCGATTCAGGCGCTCACGTTTGGTGCAGGTAGCTTTAGTCGTGCTGCTCTTTGCGGTGCGTGTCGATGCTCTTCGCGACATAGCTAGTGATGCAGGGGTACCATGGGGTAACGGCGGTGTGGAGGACGTGCTTGCAGAAGCAGAGGGTAACGGGTCTTCACTTCCTTGAAAAAGAGTGAACAGAAACTGACGGCAATCCTCACGAGGGGCAGCAGCATACGGGCCCGGCGGTGGATCCATAGAAATTGGATGGACAAGAACAATGGGAAGCTCAAGTATGGCCTCGGTATCTCTGGTATTGGAAAGAAGGAAACGCAGAGAGTACGAGATTTCCATGAGCTCCAGATTGCGTATAGAATATTGGTTTTTCTAAGAGAACGTAGACATTTTTGGTCAGCAAAAAGTTTGTGTTGAATAGACTCAAGAAGACTTGCTGTGGATTGGATGGCAAGCGTCACAGTATCACTGGCATGAGGCTCCAGCGGCTCCCACCACCCTGCATGTGCCGTAGTAGTGGTGGCAATGACGTCGCAGGTCGATGTGACAGGTACGGTGAGTCCAGAGGTTTTGCGCGAAAACGTGTTTTGGCGCCGCAAAAGTTCCATCCGGATATCTGTCAGGGGGTCTTCGGCGTCATTGTTGATTTTGATGCTGGCATAGATGGGGGCACCCGTCATCCACAATGAGCGTGCCAACTGTATATTCACATCAACCGCACGCCATACCTCCTTGTGCTCTTGCACAGGCGCGTACACGTCCGTCAGACGCGCAGTTGCGTTAGGGTACACGTGGATGGATCGCTCCAGTCGAACTACATCACCGGTTGTCACATGGAACTCGCTGCATTATGTAGTACGAAATGATATATCAAAAAAAGAAAAAAATAACTGTCAATGACCATCCACAGATTTATAAATATGGGTAGAGCGAGAGACATGACCTCTCTCATTTCTCCTCTATGAAGAACTTTCCCTTCTTCCCTTTTTACCTTTCGAGTTTGTATTGAACAGATCCTTTTTTATCGGTGTACGTTGGCGCAAGTTTGAGAGGCAGTTGGGTGACGAACGGAATTTTGCGATGTTTTCCAAGAGCTTGGCGGTCATAGTTGAGTACAAGCCTGTCCAAAAACTGATGCGTGTGTGTCTTTTCACTAAATGAGGTCGGGTGAATGACCGCTACCAAAAATTTAAGTATTGTGCAGATAGTGAAGGCAGTTCCTGATTTACTTTCTGAGCCAACTAAACGAAGCGAGACCCGTTCTAGTCGATCTTGATGGTGGTGAGGTACAATGAGCGTACCAGCTAGGGTGCCACCGGCTACAAAATGAGGGGCCTTCACATAGATGTCTGCGTTTTTCTTGTACCATTTTAAGGTGGCGGTATGAGGGGGTACAATGGTGGCAAGGCTCCTTGAAGAAGCCGAGCTGCTAGGGGAAGCTTTCAAACGTTTCATAAGACCGACACCAGACGTCGTAGTATCTGAGAGGGCGGTATTCCCTGTTGATCCTGCAGAAGCATTTTTGAGTGGTACGACCCGTCGGCGGCTTTGCAGACCCTGTATGGCGGAGGAATAAAGGGCGTAAAGCGAGCGACGCGAAGGCGCATCGTCCTTATTGCTGCGCGGCTTGGCGCCATGCATGGATGTCGTGGAGCTAGAACGGGCCAACATGCAGTGAGAAAGAGAGTTATCCGTTTTATGGTATGAGGGCTCAAATGGGTAAGGGGATCCACGAGCGACGGTGAATATTATGTACGTATAATGGTATTTTTGGGGGGAGGGGTAGAAGGGGCGGGGGGTTATCGAAGGTGTGGTTGTAGGAGCCAGAGAGGAGAGAGGAGAAAAAGGAAAAAGAAAAAAAAAGGAACCCAGCTGTCACCTTCAGAGCCGAGCGAACCCAAAAAATGATTCGATCGTGTTTGTACATTCCTCGCCGGCTGCTCGTTTTCATTATAACCCTTAAATTGTAGGATGCAGTAACAAAGAAGTTCATTTTTGTTGTAGTTTCCAAAAATAGGTACATTTTCATCCTGCTGGTTTTGATATGGGACTGTATGTAAGATTTATAGAAAGAGTATGTATGTATGTATATTATGCCAGCGATTTTTCGTCGTCAGAAAGTCGAATGGAACCGAGGCGTTGGGTATAATAGTGGTAGATGCTTTGAAAGAAAGCGCCCAAGACGAACAAAGCCTCGCAGATCAAAAAGGCCACGACGCAGTACTTGAGGGTATGTATGGTGTTTATAACCAGGCAGGGGATAGAGGAACCGCTTTCGAGCAAACATAAATCTTGGAAAGGCCACCAAAGCGATTGTTCGTCGGCCAAGAGGGCGACCATTGTTTTCCGGTCAAAAAGAATACAGAACATCCAGCTTAGGGATAGACCGAGCGGCATGAGGAGCCGGAAGAGGAGCTCCAAGAAGACGCTACCGGGGGTTGTAGTAGTGGTTGTGGTGGATGGCGATTCTTGTGCTGGGGTAGGCAACTGGGTATTATCGGATCGACGTTGGTGCGACGTCAGAATCAAAAACATGGGGCAGATAACTGAAGCCTGAGCGGCGACCAGAGTGGAGATAAGGCGGCGGTCTTGCACCATCTCGAGAAGAACGGTATGGTCAAGCTGGGATGACTGTTTTTGGAATAAGGAAAAGACGGGGACGGTATATGTGCTGTAGATGCTGAGGGAGCCTGTCACTATGGAAATTGCCAGGACGAGAACAGCGGTTCGGCACCATTGGATGCCTTTCTCAGTAAAGGACATTCTGATGATGGTCTCCACAAGTATGAGTATAGAATAGGTATGGCCAGAGTATAGGCAGATATATAAAGGACAGAATATAAAAAGAGTGGAAAGAGAGAGAGAAAAGAGGGGAATTGAAGAGTCGAAAGTATGAACATCTGTGAAATATAAAAAAAAATAAGGAGCCAAGTAGGACCGATCCGTATTCATAGCGTAATTTTTGCTTATTTAATAAAGTCAGTGCAAGCACCCATTCCAAACCATACGTTAAACGGACAGGCCGTGCACAGCCGCCATCAGGATGAGGTTGATACTATATTTTGGAGTGAATAACGAATATCAAGGTGTGTTACAAGGCAAAGGGAAGGGCGAGGAAAGGCATGGAAGAGCGAGTCAAGAGTCCAGTCACAGGTCAATCCATGCTCACTCGTCTATTCTCTATTCTCTATTCTCTTCGCCTCTCTTTCTTCCTCTTTTCAACGAACGAGCGAACAGGCAGAGTCGAGTGCACTTGTCCTTCATAATATAGTATTACTCTTTCCGTGTTCTTTTATCCTATTACCACTTCTCGGTCCGAGATCGACCTAAACCACCAAACCACGTTACCTCTCAACTATGGCCACTTCTCCATCGCGTGCCAATACCCGCTACTGGTGCTACACGTGTAATGCCGAGCGCCCCATATACGAGGCACCCGACCCAACTTGTCAGCGCTGCAACGAACAGTTTGTGGAGGAGGTAAGCACGCATGGTCCAACGGGCTACTCTTCTGACTGCTTTCGCTAGATTGACTCGGAGGACGACCCACGTCAATTCCTCGCTTCGGGCCAAGATGCTCTGCCCGAGGGTGATTCGCAGCGTGGCCCGCCACAGGATGTCTTTCAACTGTTTGCGTCATTCACTAATCCAGCCGGACAAGAGGACCCTCATAGTCAAGAACATGACCATCCTCATGAAGGCAGCCCAGAGGCTCGTTCAGCGGGTGGAAACGCTGTCAACACTGTCCTGCAAAACATTCTCGGCAACATGCTGAACCATTTGGATGCACAGCGCCCGGGCGAGCATACTCCAGGCAGGGAAGCGTCGCCTGCTGCTGGGACTGGGACTGGTACTTCGCCAGCCGAAGGAAACAACACCACAGACGACCAACAGCGACGACGCCAGCCTGTCGTCTTTTACGGAGGTCTACTCGACGGTAGCTCCCAACTACGTCCCATCAATATCGGTGGTGATGACTGGCAACAGCGTTCTCAAGAGGGCGAGAGTGAGCAGGGCGTGCCTCCTGCGGAAGAGACGGGTCGCTCGCCTCGCATGAACAATATTCACAACCTCCTCCAGCTGATTTCTGCCCTCACAGGAGCTCCCTTCGATGCAGGCTTTGTCGGAAACCCCAACGACTATGTCTTTTCCCAAAATGCGCTTGATAATATCATCACCCAACTGATGGAGCAAACCTCGGGCCGGAACGCACCGCCACCTGCTTCTGAAGACGTCATTAACAAGCTGCCCCATCGTGAGTTGACGGAGAAGGAAAGGGAGTCTCAGACCGATTGCGCTGTCTGCAAGGAAGAGTTTGAGATCCACGAGACTGTCACAGAACTGCCCTGTGCCCATCTCTTCCACGATGACTGTATCAAACCTTGGCTCAAGGTCAATGGTACGTGCCCCGTCTGGTAAGCTTGAGCAATGCATGACATGTGGTATGTGACTGAGGCTGAATACATATATCGTTTCTGTTTTCAACAGCCGTCACTCGCTTACCTCGGAATCATCCGATGAAAACCCGCAACGAGAAGAATCCACGTCGCAACAAGAAAACCAGCCTTCCTCTGCCCCCCAAGATCCGCCATCGTCACAAGAGTCATCGCAACCCTCCTCTCAACCTCAGTCGCAGCGTTCAACGACGACAGAATCGATGCCCTTCTTTACATGGTTCAGCTCTCCAGTACAATCCAACCCCAGCAACTCTGAGAACGATAACGCTCCATCGACTTCGCCTGCTGCCTGGCCGACAAGCATCCCAGGTGCTTTTACTTGGGGCCCAGGCGGCCAATCAAGCCCATCTGTCCGCAGACCATCCAGCCATACCCAACGACGAAGCTCTACTCAGTCGCCTTCATCCAACCCATCTCAAACCAACACTAACAACAACAATAACAACCACGATAGCACTAATGATGAGAATCACGACACTATGGATCTCGACCTGGATTAAGACATCAGCCTCCCGTTTGCTTCATCCCACCCCCTCTTCCGCTTTTTTAGCATCCTTTTATGTCATGTTCTTTCGCTATTTGTAAGCAAAACACACCCATACACACACGCACACGCAACGAACACCCACACATACATCTACACGCCCACCAGACACCATACATTATTTGCAACATGGCACCTTTGACACCCGTACATATCCTGTTTCCCCTTTTACCTTTTTTCCTTTTTTTTTCGTTTTTCTTTTGCTTGTCAAAAAATTCTACTTGACTGCTTTCATGATGATGAGATCGTATATCGTCGGGCTGTCAGAGATTGGACGACGAGTGCAGTGGAGATAGCGAGGATGCCAATACAGGTAATATAACCGTAAACGCAGCCAAGGTATATGGTATCTGATGAATTGAGAGAGCTCTAAATATTGAAGTGAGCGAGACTAGAATCGATTAAAGCAAAGAGGTACTTGCTGCAAAAGAGGCGCCCAAATGAGAAGCATATACCCAGGTGAGCTTGAGTTTTCCCTGAACAGTGGATAATGAGTTTAAAGCATCAAAGGCGAGTATCATCCAAGCGAGATGGAGGAGCGAGAAGAAGGAAGTTGTAAAAGCTAGTCATACGGAAGATAATCAGTTTCATGCAGAGAGTATAAGCAGGGCGGTACCATATACGAAGAAGAGCGTAGCAGCTGGACAAGAAGGGCACATGAGGACACCAGGACCGATAGAATCGACAAGAGGTGAAATATAGCTGATCAGTGCGCTCATGAGGGCGTAACCATAACCAGCTGCAAACGCCATCTTGTGCCGATTGAGAGGAGAGGTAGGGTTGGACGCGACAAGATTAAAACCAGCCTCGGTACGCTTCAGTAGACGCCAGAACGCGACACGAAACACTTCTTGGATCGTGACACTATAGGCAATGGTACCAAAGATGGTTGTTCTTGTAAAGTACCAAATGACACTCGAAATGAGAATGGCGAGCAGGCAAAAGAAGCCGGATGCGACCATGAGAAGCGTCCATTGAGGGCGTGGGCCTATGACGAGGAAGAAGATGGCAAGGAGCGGTCCATAAGCAATCAGCAGGCACCCGAAAAACGTAGGCAGGGCCATGAAACCCCTTCAAAAAATTATCTCCTGTCATATCATAGGTACAATTCATTCATATTCACCGATACATGATACAAACGCGTCTCAAGCACCCATTTGCTCTCTTATATCTCTACCTACAGTGTCTACTATAAGTGCTCTTTCAGTTGCGGTGAGTTTGTATACAGTCTATTGATAAAATTCTAAAATTCCTCCTGGATACCCTCTGCCTGCCATTTTATGATTATCCCAGTGATTACAGTGAAGCAGACGAATGGAGTCGTCCTCTTTGTGATTTTTATGCATTTGTGGCATTTCTTTAGCTGCTATTGACAGCATGTATTCTCAAAGCAATAAGGCATAAAGTAATCACGGCTCGTTTTTCTCTTTTCAACTGGAGCATACGTGTTTGGTTCTATAGGCATCTCGTACCTACCCAGTCTCACACGATGTGCAAAGCATATACACTGTGATTTTTTTTTACCCGTTTCATAACGTCGCAGAAGTCATAGAGAAGCGAGCTGAATAGAGGAACACGAGAGAGAGGCACCGTCATGTCGAGTTGGGTGCATACAAGTTTGAGGGGTGGCAATTAAGGGAGCAGTGCAAAGCTGAATGATTTGGACTGGCTAGCCCAAATGGTCGATCACGCGTTGGAGAACGCTGAGTGCTGGTTGGCTCATCGAACAACACACACACAAATGTGTACATGCGTACACGCACACACACACACACACACACACACAAAACAATTTCACGCTCTCACACACGGCGCCTCGGGTCCCCTCCTCGCTCCCTTAAGCCCCATAATAATACACACACGCACCACTCAACACCCGCTCTCCTCACTCTCTCTTACTTTCCTCTTTAACTTTTCGCTTTTCCACTTTTCTTTTTTTCCCGTTTCTTTTTTCATTCACTCTTCAGCGTATGTCTGCCATCCCCTCTGCTCGTATCCCGTATGACTGGCTGACCCTTCTTCTTTATTAGATGCCCAAGGAATCAAAAGCAGGCGAGGCCCGAACCTCCAAGCGCTCTGCAGCTCAAGGGACGACAAAGAAAACCCGCGCCAAGAAAGATCCCAACGCACCCAAACGCGGGCTCTCTGCCTACATGTTCTTCTCCCAAGAGCAGCGCACTCGCGCCCAGCAGGAAAACCCAGATGCAACCTTTGGTACGTACAAACGGCCCTGGCCTCACGCCCTACCCTCGGTTTTAACGAGTACTCGGCGTATACAATGAATGTATAGGTCAAATCGGCAAGATTTTAGGTCAAATGTGGGGCAAGATGTCAGACGAAGATAAGAAGGTATGGATTCACGCAGGGTACTTTATCTCCCTGGAAGAAAAAGTGTACTGAGCTTGGGTGTACAGCCTTACAATGATAAGGCCGATGCGGATAGGAAACGCTACGAGGCAGAAAAAGCAAAGCAGGTTAGGACAAACCACTCGACT
>VAFG01000366.1:556046-593933 GCA_013461545.1 Syncephalastrum contaminatum | reverse complement strand
TTTTTTTTTTTTTTTTTTGCTGGATCCAATTTGAGCGATGACAGTTTTTTGACGTTTACCCCGTTACAGCCTCCCTGATTATTTGATCAACGCCATTTTGACTCTCACCGCCACGCAATCTAGTTTATTCTATCAACCGGCAATAAAAATATAAAAATGACGTTTGCACCTTCCTTAGCGCAACAAGCAGCGCTTTTTATTTACATCATATAAAACTATGCTTGCGGTCAAAATAAGCTACGTACCGGTACGTATTTGCAGGTAAGATGTTGAGGAAGACAAGGTACATATTGCGGTTATTCCCGAATCTGGCGGGGTAGCCGGACGCAAGGGTCAAGTAAGGTCGCACATAATACGAGGTTACTCAAAGCAAATAAAGCGGTGTTGTGCTATGTACGTATCCGATATGTAAGTGAGCCAGCCACATATCATTTTCAAATCGGGCACGGTGCATGACAATCAGTCTCACCGAGGGACCCCGTGAGAAGAACAGGTCGACTCATGGCACCGCATCACAACAGCTCCTAAAGCTTGAGGCGCACGAGCCCCCACCCCCACCTCCGCCTTTCGCTTCCGGGTCCCATTATGGACCAATAAATAAAATGTGGCGACCAGCTGATGAGCGCGCGCGCATTGACTGGGACCTCGCTAGCAAAGGAATCACACAGTGCACAAGATAAAAAATACAAAGACTCCCGTTTATGCCATGTGCACCGATTGCAACAAGACAAAATTCAAGTTAGGAAGCTAAAATTTGTAGTTTGTTCATACATGCCGCACATACACACATACACAGTCGACGCGGGGTGTCTAATTTGGAGTGTAATGATGCAATCTTTCAAGAAGTTCCCATGATTCAGGATTTATAGCAGAGGTATAATTTACCACCACACAGTTTGTTTTCTCAATTTGTCAAAGCCTTATTCAGACATCTCCATCTGAGTTGTGCTATCGCGACATCGAAGCAGTGTGGCACAGTGTCAGTCAGCACCCAACTTATTGCTGCGTGCGTGCTATTACCGTTCTGAGGGATGAGAGAGAAAGCGTATTCACCCGATGAGAAGGTAGCACAACAGAGTAGCACTCGGCTTGTTTCTACGCAGAATCGCAAACGCTAATCTGTAAGTCTGCCCATGCTCTTATCAGTATCTTGCCAGTATGGATGAGTGCTTAAAGCTGCTTATCGATGCATAAACTCTCAATAAACGAGGGACCATTGACTATATTTGGACAAAATAAGGGATCGTGTTTTATCGATACTTGTATTCCTTTTTTGTGGGACACTTCTTGCATATGACCCAGGGCTTCACTTGGAGATGGGAGCACACGATGCAGGAGAGAAACCCTGCCAAAGGCAACTCAGATAGAAGTATGGGACTTCCCCCGAAGATAGGAACATACTGGAATGTCTGAATGCAATACAATAAAATAGCCATAATAATACCCACATTCGCAAATCCCACATAAGCAATAAAGAAAAAGAAACACGAGTTCAAGATTTCCGCAGATACTGCGACACAATGTGTCTCCCCCAGAATTCCCTTGCACGACATTTAAAATTTCTGCCAAGAGTACAGTGGGCGTGTGAGAACAAATGAGGCATATTGCGTGGTCTGCATGTGTGTGTGTGTGTGTGTGTTGTGTGTGTTGTGTGTGCATTTATGTGTGTGGTGCCTTGGCTGTGAGTGGCTATCAAGGCCCCAATCGATATCGATTACCACAGTGATGCTTTTGGAAATGGCAACCGATCTCATTTTTGGGTTTTGGGTGCTCATGGGGCGGGGGAAATAGTGAAACCATAACTTTTACATCGGAAAACCTGATTGGAAGAAGTCCTGACGGCTGACAAGAAGTGCAGAAAAAATTGTCCGGCCCGGACCCCGGACCAGGAGGGTATCTGTCCGGCGGATACTGGTAGAAAAATGGGCGGGATTTCTCCCAGATTACTGGTGCCACTACTGAGTTTTTTCTTTGCTGGAGACATCATCGAAACACTTCGAAAAATTGCTATGATATAACCGATGATATACGACTGCGGCAATACTTTTTTTTTTCTTCGCCACATCCAGACACTTTTTCAAGAAAAGAAAAAAATCGATAATGGCAATAGTGGGGTACAAGCTCACGGGGTGTATGGCAAAAGTGGGTTATGACGGTAAGGGTGAGAGGTGAAATTGGGGGTTTTGGTTGTACGTGCGCCCTTATCTGGTCAAATCCAGGCAAAGGATTAAATATGGCAGCTGACCAGATTCACATCATCCGAGTCAAAATTGAAGGGTCCACTGATTTCGTTTGATTTCCATACATAGACATGACGACGTCAAGCTCACAGCGAGGGACGTCTTCAGAAATCCACAATCGAATATAAATACAGGCTGCGTTCCTATTTTCTACTTTATCAATTCACAACTACTCTTCTTCACAACAACTCTTCTCCACTTATAAAACGAACCACTCTTACTATCATGACCATTGAATACGTTACCCTCCAGCCCTCTGGTGACAAGATGCCCTTGATCGGTTTTGGTTGCGCCAAGATCGAACCTGATGCCACTGCCGAGGTTATTTACAACGCCATCAAGACCGGTTACCGCCTGTTTGACGGCGGCAGCAACTACTACAACGAAAAGGAGGTTGGCGACGGCATTCGTAAGGCTATCGCCGATGGTCTTGTTGAACGCGAGGAGCTGTTTGTCATCTCCAAGCTCTGGAATACCCACCACGGCAAGGATCATGTTCGCCCCGCTTTGGAGAAGAGTCTGCAAGATCTTGGCCTCGACTACGTTGACATGTTCTTGTGCCACTTCCCGATCGCCCTGGAGCACGTGCCTATTGAAACAAAGTACCCTGCTGGCTGGTGTGTGCCCGGCAAGACTCAAGTGACCCGCGCACGAGCCCCGATGCACGAGTGCTGGGCAGCTATGGAGGCATGCGTCGACGCCGGCCTTGCTCGCAACATTGGTGTTTCCAACTTTAACGTCCAGATGCTCATGGATCTCCTCTCATACTGCCGCATCCAGCCTTCGCTCCTCCAGGTTGAGCTTCACCCTTACCTCCAGCAGCGCATTCTTGTCGACTGGGTCCAACGCCAGGGCATCGCTGTTACTGCTTACTCCTCATTTGGTCCCGCTTCTTTTGCGGCCGGTGGTCTCAAGCACGCCAAGTCCGTCCAGTCTCTATTTGATAACCCCACAATCAAGGACGTTGCCGCCAAGTACAACACTACGCCTGCCCAGGTTGCACTGCGGTGGTCCCTGGAACGTAACGTTGGTGTTGTCCCCAAGTCTCTTTCAGTCGACCGCATGAAGAACAACCTGGAGGCTCTCAACTGGAAGATGGACGAGGAGGACATCCAGGCCATTAACCAGCTGGATATGGGTCTGCGCTTCAACGATCCAATCATCAAGGGCTGGGATCTCCCCATCTTCTATTAAGCAATTCTTCCTTCTACACTCTTCACTTCTATATTATCGCTACCCCTCCAAACCTCATCATCGCACATCTGCTATCATATCCCCCAACATTAACGTGCTTCTAAGTACGTTTATCCCCTAAACATTATGTATACAATTTTCATTTTATTTGCTACCTGTACAGCCAAAAAATAAAGCAAACATATTTGGAAAAAGCAAAGATCGATTTGATTTGAGTTCGGCATATGGATTCTTCCAAAATTAAACCCCGCCCTGGTGGGTGCATGAAATGAAATTTGTAAATGTCATCATTCAGACGTTGCTCTATCAATGAATCAATGTCGGAAATCAAACTCAGCCGCTTCTCCAGATCCCAGTCCTGGCGAAACTTCTGGATGCTTCAGAGGTAGAAAACCTAAAACCGACTATTCGAAGTTTTCTTTCTTGATACCAGACAGCCAGTCAGGAGAACAGATAAAATAAATGTTACTCGTGATATTTCGTTGGCAATCCTGCTCAACAAATTAACTTAACTCGCACATTATATATTCATAGGTAAACACATTCTATTAGAAACATGATGAAACTTTCTAGAAAGTGTCAAAATGAAAATCAGTCCGTCGTAGTACACAGACGAACAACGCCATAGACTACGTATAGATCAGACCGTGATAAGTGTTGCGTCCGAGCGATAGAGAATGATGATGATATGGTTTGAAACGACGGAGTAGAAGTACGGATCGCCATGATAACTTGGAAAAGAGTAGAATGCCGCTAACTTGTCACCCGCTAACGTACAAGCTTTGATGAAAACATACTAAGACATGCACTCTCAAGTATGTTCAGCTATATTGTATTATATTGCGTTGTGGCATATGTCATACGTGCAGAAACAAAATATGCCAGTCTTCACTTCTTCCTATGTCATATGTTAAAATGAAGTTTCTCTAACACCTTTGCGCATAACACGATAACAATACACATATAAGACCTGTGTCAAGAGACCTAAACGTTGTTACCAGATGGAGACATATATCTTAAAACCGATGATAACTACGTCATACACTGAATAGACTTCGCACACGAGCTTATTTTTATTATTTCATTGATCGGTTGGATCAGATATTATTAAGTGAATGAGTTCTCAAATGCATACATCCTTGCACGACACTAATCTTCAGTAATGGACGAGTGAAACAGAGCTGATAGAATCTAATAGAATATTTTACTAATCCTCTCCATATAAGCAGAGATATGAAGTGATTAACGAGGAGTTATTATACGTATTATTCTGTCGTATTGTATTATATATAGATCATGAAAAGGCGTGTATGAACTACGTAAAAACGCAGAATATTTAGTGGATTTCGCTGCCATTAAATACCATACATAATGAAGAGTAGCACTTTTACATTTGCTCGCCACTCAGCTTATTACTTATTAGCAGTACGCATGATAGTATCCGTACAGCGTTATCGAACATGGATGCATATATAACATGTAAAAGCTCATACTGATTGATTTTACGTTCCACTTGTCACTTTGTAGTATATAGACAGGTTAACTGTTCGTAGCGTAAGTGCCTGTTCGTGCATTTGCCTAATTTATAGGAGAAGTTTGCGACAGTGGACGCAGAGACACAGTAAACATATTTTACTTGTAGAAAATTGCCTCGTTATGAGTAAAGTGCCATTTTTATCAGAAACCCTCAGGTAAAATGGGATTGAAAAGCAAGAAATGTAAATATAAGCCGGATTGTCGGGAATTGCTATTTTAGGAGTGTGCTGCGGCATGTTCTGCGCCACTAACATGAAAGTATAAGAAGTGAAAAGGAACGACCTTAACTTTTTTTTTTTTGCTTTACACAGCTTTATATGGCTGATTCCACCACTACCACTACTGTTAATACGCACTCTACTCCTCCAAGAGAGTCTCCTTCCAATGTCATAGTCGATACTTCTGAAAAACCAAAGTCTAACCAACCACGTCGGCAGCGCCCAAGGAAGCAACCTAAAGACCAGTCGAAAGACCAGTCGAAAGACAAGTCCAAGGACGAGCCCAAGGACCAGTCCAAGGATCAACCACAATCCATTCGTGATTCCAAGAAGCCGGCGTTCAAGCGGAACAAGCCGCAAGACAAGAAAAAGGATGCTACGCAAAAGCAGCAGCAACAACAGATTACCAAGAATCGTCCTCAGGGTCGATTGACGGAATCCGACGAAACTGAGGAAACTGCCGAGACAGCGCAGTCAGGTGGGCAGTCAGGTTCTCGGAGACGACGCCGTGGCCCTTCGAGTAGAAAGCCGAGTCATGCAAGAGTAGAAGCGGATCAGGACGATTTGACGGCGACGTTAACCCGCGATCTTCGGTCAGGACAGTATGAATGCATGGTGTGTTGGGACATTGTTCGTCCAGCTCACCCAACCTGGACCTGCGACTGTTGCTGGGCCGTATTCCATCTTGGTTGTGTCCAAAAGTGGGCAGAGAAATCATTGACAGGTAATGAACAGAGTGAACTGGATAGTAGATAGGTGCTAACTTACTACTATTGTTAATGCAGATACATCTACCAATCGACCCACTACTTCTTGGCGCTGTCCTGGCTGCCAGCATACCCGGAACACTGTTCCATCTGATTACTTTTGTTTCTGTGGAAAGCACCGTAATCCTGATCTTAGTCGGTATCTCACTCCTCACTCTTGCGGCCAGCTTTGCAAAAAGTCGCGCGATTGCCCTCATGGATGTGTGCTGTAAGTAATTATCATCTTGTCACTATCTCGTGTCTCATCTGTATATTTAGTCCTTGTCACCCTGGACCCTGTCCACCTTGTACAGCCATGGGCCCCAAGTTATCTTGCTTCTGCGGTTCTGAGTCGCGCCAAGCACGTTGCGTTGAGACGGACTACACTACCAGAAGCTTTGTGTGTACCAACGTCTGTGGCGAGCTGCTCGGATGTGGGAAACATACATGCACTTCTCCTTGCCATCCAGGACTCTGTCCACCTTGCGAGGTCGAGGAAGAAGAAACGTGCTTCTGTGGCAAGGACTCTCGTAAGGCTATCTGTGGGAGCGTGAAGGGTGTCCATAGCCGAGACCATATCGGCTCCTATGCATGCGAGAACACCTGCGAGCAGTAAGTGTATTCTCCATCTCCAACTTACTATAGTCACGCTAACCTATTACTTTACAGGTTCTTTGACTGCAAGGAACATCGGTGCCAAAAATCATGCCATCCTAAAGACGATATAACCCAGCCACTCCCATGTCCCCTTGATCCGCAACGCATTCAAACCTGCCCGTGCGGCGCAACACCGATTGAGAAACCCCGCGAAAAATGCACGGATCCTATTCCTACCTGCGATAATAGTTGTGGCAAAACGCTGCCTTGCGGTCATTCCTGTGCCAAAGCTTGCCATTTGGGCAAGTGCCCACCCTGTAGCAACAAGGTCGACGTCCCTTGCCGGTGTCGCTCTACGAATTTCAAAGCCGTGTGTTCCAACGTGGACGAAGGCTCCGGGGGTACACCTCCCTTATGCGATCGCGTATGTCGAGGTATGCGAAACTGCGGTAGACATGCGTGTGGCAACACATGCTGTCTTGCCACGAAACAAAAGGGCGTCAAACGCACACCAATCATACGCGAACAAGCCGAAGCTGCGCACGAATGCCCTTTGACGTGCGGCCGTACGCTCTCTTGCGGTGAGCATACATGTCAGGAACGGTGTCATAAAGGACCTTGTCACCCCTGCCTCGGTAAGTGATCCACGTGGGTTGGTCTTGGTTTGTCTGACAGCATGATTATAGAGGCCGTGTTCGAAGAAATGGCATGCCATTGCGGGCGCACTGTGCTTGAACCGCCCATCCGTTGTGGTGTCAAGCTTCCACCTTGTCCGCATCCATGCACGCGGCCAACCACGTGCGGGCATCTTCGACTCCTGAACCACAATTGTCATCCAGACTCGGAATCGTGTCCACCCTGCGCGATGTTGGTGACGCGCACGTGCGTGTGTGGCAAGACCGAGTTGAAAAATGTGCCCTGTTACCGTGACGCGCCCCGCTGCGGACGGATATGTGACAACCTCTTGCCTTGTGGCCGTCACCGTTGTCTCAAGTCGTGCCATCAAGGCCCTTGCCTTGGCGAGGGCGAAGAATGCACCCAAAAGTGCACGGGCAAGCGCCAGCGGTGCGGCCATGCTTGCACAAGCAAATGCCATGGGTCGACACCCTGTCCGGAAACCCATCCCTGCACCACCCTGATCCGTGTGTCTTGCAAGTGCGGACAGCACTCGCTCCAGATACCATGCAATGCAACGGCCGAGACGAGTGGATCGAAGCGCGAGCTCGCCTGCAACGACTTTTGCGCCAAGGTGGAACGGAACCGCAAACTAGCCCAAGCGCTGGAGATTGACGAAGACAGAGAAGAACCGGCACTAACGACTGACGACCTGGGTTACTATGACGACACGCTGTGCGAGTATTACGTGGATAATAGCAGCACATGCAAACAGGTGGAGAGCATGTTGATTGGCTTTTGCAACGACAAGTCCAAGCAAACGCTTCATTGCAAGCCTATGAAGAGCCACCTACGCAAGTTTTTGCATCGCTACTGCGTGCATTTTAACCTCGCCACAGAGGCGGTCGATCCAGAGCCCTTCCGCAGCGTTGTGATCCGGAAAACTCTTGGTGATTGCCGCATACCGGCCCCGCTTTTGTCCGTGGCTGCCCATCACCCTTCAATGAACAGACCTCCACCTCCGGCTGCAGATGGCGCTCAGGCGTCCAAGAACAAACCTCCCGTCAATGCAATCTGCCTGTCGGACCTCAAGTTTGGGCTGATCAAGACCGAGCTCGACTTGGAGCTACAGCAAGTTTTTGGCACGCATGTCAATTACACAACCGAATGGATGACCGATGCCGACGCTGTTTTGATCAAGCCAGAATTGCCCGAAGATATGGATGCAACGGCCAAGGAAGAGTATGTATGGCACCTCAAGAAACAAGCGCATGATGCACTGGTCGCGAGCGAGACGGCCGCACGTGTGGATTGCTGCTGGATTGACCGGAACGGGAAGATGACATGGTCTGAGCGCAAGACAGTGGCACCCCCTCCTCTATTGCAGAAAGGTCCCGTGACACCCATGTCGGTTAATCCATTCGATACGTTACAAGAAGAAGCATAATATATCGCTGTTTTCGGCTTTTTACAACTGCAACTAGATTAATCAAAAGGAGAAAGGAATGTGGGGTTTCTTGTGGGTGATTATACAGAACTGCTGCTGACACGTTGGAGCTCTGTCACAGCCGTATTGATCTTGGGCTGCAGAGCGCTCTTGTCGTCAAACATCACCCGAGCTAAATCGTTCAGTGGCACAGTATCCAGCAAACGGATGGTCACCTTGTTGGCGTGCTTGACGCCTGTCGCCTTGACGAGAGGGAAAAGTTTATCGCCAAGCGCTTGTTTTTTATCCAGCACCGTCTTGCCTTCCATGCTACGCAAGACTTTGCTTGATTCTGATACGGTTGCGGGCTTCGGCCGCGATGGCGGCGGGGTAGGAGGACTCGTATGACGGTAGGGGTGGACAGAATGGCTTTGCGGTGATAAATGACCCTCACGAGCATGGGCGCCGTCGAGGTCATCATCGCATATAGCCAGCGCTGCCCTGGCCTGCTGGATTTTGGCACGTAAAAAGTCCTGGTTGAATAAGCACAGCGATCTCTCTTTGCGTTTGAGTGTCAGCAGCATATCAGCCAGCTCATCCACCATATCGCTCGTTCCACAGCAGGCAATGATTGCCTCCATCATGCGCTGTTTCTGCACACCCGAGCTCGTTTCGGTCAATACGCTTGACATGGACTCAGCAGATGTGCGACGTCGCATGGTCGGCCGGCCGGTGGAAGTCAACTTGTAGGGATGCGCCTGTTGTAACGGTCCAGCGGCCACTGATGTGTGCTGTGATTGTATAACGGATGGCTGTAATTCTGCTGCTGTAAATTCCGCGGTCGCCATGGGGGTGCAGGTGTTTGCACCCAAGGCAGTCAAGGGAGCTGAGAACACACCTGGAGTCGATAAATTTCGCTGCTAACATCGTCATGAGCCGCTCTATGCTTTCACTCAGAGGCGCTTCGCCCTATTATCTTACCTTATCGTACGAAGCCATGGATACGGCCGTCATGCGCCGGCCAAGACGAGGAGGCGGCGGCGGCGCTGGAAGATTTTGGCGGTAGTAATCGGGTTGGATGGGATGATAGGGAGGGAGGCTCGTTGGCAGCGAGGATGGTATCATGGGAAGGGAATGGGGTTGTGTCGGCAACGAATGCTGCTTGACCATTGGGCGTGCTGTTTCTTGTTGACTCGGATTCCCAGCTCCATCACGTGGTTTCTTGGGTTCGTGGAAGGCAACAATGATAGGTTTGCTAAGGATGTAGGTATTGTTCATTTCCTGTAGCGCGCGTGCAGCTTCGTCTGCTTTTCCAAAACTGACAAAGCCAAAGCCCTTTGATTGTCGCGTTTGTGTATTTTTCATCACGCGTGCCGAGATAATCCGGCCGAATCGCCGGAACGCGCTGAACAAATCTGAGCTCTTCACATTGAGGTCAAGATTTTTGATGTAAAGATTGGTATAATCCACCGCAGAGGGTGAGCTAGTGGTGGTAGCCATGATCGCTGAGCCATTCTGTTCCTGGCGATGTAGGTGTTGGCCTCCTCCTGCTGGAGCGGATGCACGCTTCTGCAAATATGACATGTCGACCGTTAGTTTGCGAGCGAGCTAACTCTTCTGACACCTGCCTCCATTTCCACAGACTGTGGCCGCGTCTTTTTGGATACAAAAGGGAAGACGCTTCTATAAAGATCCAAAAAATATTTAAGTATGGTTGTTGATGGCCAAACATGCTAATTTTTTTTTTTTTGACGTTACATGACACAGCCGTGAATCATCTTGCCGTTCTAGAACACTGTGTGAGTGGGCGCCGATAACAACACGAGCAATGAACATGATGAATTACCATGGTGGTAGCTGCGGCATCGGCATCTTCCATACGGAAATACTGGACAAGAGCCGTGCCTCTAAAGTGTGTGCCTTGTTCCATGATAATTTTACAAAGGTTCATGGGTCCAAAATTCCGAAACTGGTCGTACAAGAAGGCATTCGTAGCATGGAGCGGTAAATTCGTGATCTGCAGAATGCCCGACGTTGCCTCAGGCTCTGGCGGTCCGTCCGGAGGATGTATCCGAAGCTGGAGCCGAACATTATTCTTCAGATAAGCCGCATTGAAAAGTGTGTAAGCCCGGTCAGCTAATAAAAAAGAGTCGTGCAAATAATCTCAGTCAATACATCTTGTTCCCTCTGCCCCTGTTCTCAGAATAATGCCCGTCCCGCTCTTTTTGGATTAATCGTATATGCACATGTGCGTGTTCGTATTAATATGCAAACTCTACCTTTTGCTCTGGAAGGAAAACGGATGTACCCTGAACCATCACTTTGACAGCGTATCCTAGATAAAGTTTGTGAGTCCTCTCATCATTTTTTTTTCTATAGGTGAGAGTTACTCGATGGGGTCACAACTCTTGATGAGATCCATAACGTCACTGTCGGATTGGCTGCCGAGCAAGCCATCGAAATAAAGATAGTCCGATGCAAGATAGTCATTGCTATTATTTCCTTGTTGGGATTGTATACGTCCGGTTCCGGTGACTGCTGGTGGTGGTGGCGGTGATGGTGAGGCTTTGATAGGTGTTGCCATGGTGAGTTGTGCAGCTGGGTGTTGGAAGACGGGTTGCTCAACGAGAAAGCTCTGGCGTTTTTTTGGCAGCTTGACGACAGGCTTGTTTATAAACATTTCGGGCATGGTTGCTTTTTGGGTATACGCGAGGGTAAAACAGCAGAAGGAGGACGGTCCTGCTCACGCAACCGGTAAGTGATGGATGTTGCATAGCTTATTATTGTCATCGTCAAAGAGTATCCCGTGGGTCAAAATGTGTATCGCACACACACACATACACACACAAAAGAGAAAGAAAACTTCTCCCTTCACGCGAGTGCGGCACACTCTGTGACGGGTGACACGCGTGAGTCGCGCGGCTCCCCAGACCCCCACCCGCGGGAGGGGAGGGTGCCCCGCCACCTGTGCGCGCGTGTCCCCGACATCCGACCCAGAAATTTGGAATACATATGCCAATACGAAAGGGATAGAGGGGGAAGAAAAGAGAGAATAAAGCAAAGAAGCGTACCTTCACTGGCAAGTTTCCAAGAGAGAAAAAAGAAAAAGAGAAGGATAAGTTTGTAAAGTTGAGCAGGGACCAAAGGGCATGTTTGCATTGGGTCGCAAAAAAAAAAAAAAAAAATTGTGACGCGGACGGAGCAGCCGACGCGAGGCAGTTCTCTGTGCGTACGTTTGTGTATGCTTTGCGCAGGCTGCCGTGTTGTAACCCTATCATATTTGTATTGTGTGTGTATAAAATGTGTGCGTGTGCGTGCGTGTGTGCAAGAGTTCATCGGGAACAGGTCCATTTGCATCACAAGCCTCGCCACTGTTTCACGTCCCGCAGTGCTTGCTTCCTCCTCGCTCTTTTGCTTACTTTGACTCACACTCTCAAAAAAATTATTATTATTATTTCTCTGGTCGGCTGACACCAACAAGCGTGTTTGCATTAAATGCTGCAGCTTTTGCTTGGAAACTTGACTGCACGCCTACTCTTTCGGAAACTGTACCCCGTGCCTTTGGACACGTGCATAAAGCCATTTTTGTTTGCTTGTCTGATGGTTATCTATTTTATCCTTGTGCGTTTAATAAGGATTCCCGTTGATGTCTGTGGGCAATCCCAAAAGTCAAAAAAAAAAGGAGACGCGCATTTTTTTTTCTTGGTCCGCACCGTCATTATCCATTTCTAGATGCCACGCGCGCATCCCAGCGAGGGGAGTTCTGCGTGTGTATGGAAATAAGGAAGGTAGCGCGCCAAAATAAAAAAAAATTACAGTCGCCACGTTCGGATTAATTCCTGTCATGGGACGCCAAGCGGCCCATCCGATTTGTGCGACATGCATTGTTTACAACACACACACAGAGTAAACCCTGAAAAATCCACCCTCTGCTTCTACCTTGCTTGGTGACCTGTTTTTTGACAGAACCGTCAAACCAAGTCAAAGACAAATATCGATGGAAATCGCTGGAAGGGTCAGTTGCGAAACTGCGCCAACCAAAAGCCTTGTTGAAGCTGTTGTCATTGGTGCGGCGTCGTTACCCTGGTTTTACAATTGAACTCCGCCCATATATTTTTTTTTCTTTACTCTTTTTTTTTTTCACTTGCGCGCGCTTTTTTTACCGAGGTTCTTCTTCTTAACGAAGCCCTTCTATTTACGTAAGTCTGCCTATCTGCTTTGACAACAAACATCGTCTCCCACCCGCCTGCACCTGCCTACACACCCTATCTCTTGAAGCCGCCCCTCGCAAGGTCGCTGCCCCCTCTTTCTTCTTTGTTTGCTTTCAGAAAAAAAGTCAGTTTATAGCGCCGCCGTTGTCAGTTGTGTTTACGCTTTTTGGCAGTCTTCGCACGCTTCAAGCACAGCGAACACAAAGCGAAGCGGTCAAGATCAAAGAGGTGCAGGCTCGATCGGGATTGTACAGATGTTTTTGTTGATCGTGAAACCCTGGCAAGGATATACGTTTACTAATAACCGTCCTCTTTTTAGGTGCATTCGTTTGCTCTCCGCTTCCCCAAAACAAGCTTTGCCTTCTTTCTTCCTTTCATTTATCCCAGCATGCAGTCGATGCCTTACGGTTACCAACAAAGCTATCAAGCGTCCTCGTACTCCAACACCGGTTCGCCAGCTCCCTCGTCCTCTGTGATGAGCACCACCGGAGCCCCGGCCATGATGACGCACACTAACGGTTTGCCGCCCCTTTCGCATCCTGCTCTTGGTGATCCCTCGGCAGCGCCGCCTCCGGTTGCACACAGCATCCAACCTGCCCCACCCAAGCGGAAACAGGTCAAGAATGCTTGCAGTAAGTGAAAATGGGTGTTTAAGTGGAGGGGTTTTCCCGAGAACGGTTAAACTTACCCAATTTCTCGCCTAGCCAACTGCCAAAAGGCCTGCAAAAAATGCGATGATGCCAGACCTTGCCCACGCTGTGTAAAGTACGGCATTGCTGATACATGCGTCAACTCAGTCCGTAAGGAGCGCAAGAAGGGTATTAAGCGTGGCCCCTACAAGAGAAGACAGAAGGAGGATGTGGATGCCCGCAAGTCTGATGATGGCCTCGGCGGTGCTATGCACCCCCAGGATCAGTTCTCGGCTGCCATTCGCCCCAACTCTATGGCCTTTGGTTATCCAAGCAACCTCAACCAGTATGCTCAATATGATCCTTACGGCTATGCGGCGTACTACAAGGAAATGCAGCAGCAACAGCAGCAGCAACCGCATCTCAGCTCTGTCTACTCCTCGATGGCATATCCTTCCATGATGATGCATGGCACGAACGGTGATGCCCAGCAGCAGCCATCTTCGCAGCAGCCACAAGCCCAACAGCCTTCGCAGCCAGCGGCCGGTTTCCAGCACTCGCCCATCCCGCAACAGCAGCAACCGTCGCACTATGCTGGTAGTTTCGCCGCCTCCTCGCCTCAGTCTTCACGGCCTTTCGGAGACCATGTGCTCCATCAACAAAGCCCCGGTGCTGGTTCGCCCGCTCACTTCTATTATCAGCAGCCTGCACGAGCAAGTCCTCATTTGGCTGATCCAAAGGCACAGCAACAGCCTGCTACACCTATTCCGTCGACTTCGACCTCCTCCGGTGCATCGTCGCCCCCAGAATCCGCTAATGCAGCTGCGACCTCCGCTGGTGCCGCCGCTGCCGGCCCTGGGGATGATGATGATAACAAGTTTGCTCGTCTTACTCAGCTCTGTTCCGCCGCTCTGCATCATGGCGATCAAAATGACCAGCAACAGCAACAGTCGCAACAGCAGCAAGAGAACCAGCAATCATAACCAACAAGTCTCATCTACTCTTTCTTCTTTTTTCTTTGCTTGCTTGTCTTTATATTAGTTCCTTTTTTTTCACTAGTTTTGCACATTCCACCTCAACTCAACAACACATCAATTCACACTTACACTCCACAAACAACACACACACTCTTACACACACACCAATCAACCAACACTCGCGCACATATGACTCTACATATATGTATTGTTTGCGAAATAGAAAAAAGCATTATCTTTATTATTTTACAGAATTCCGCTTGACTCGATGGCACGCATAGATAACTCATAAGCAGTGAATGTAGCACCAGCAGCGGGGATGCTACGAACGACGGCGGGACCTAAACCACGCACGAGGCCTTGATAACCTTCCCTGGCGACGATCTCTTTCATGACCTGAGTAGCATAGAGACCCCGCGGGGGCTTGTCTTGATTTTGGACGACCGACTTGACAACGTCAAGAGGATACGATGTCAGCCAGTAAGCCATGCCACCCACAGCACCTGATGCCATGAGCTGTGTTATTGTCGCTTCCTCCTGCTGGCCGTGTGTCAAGTATCGCTTGGTGGCCTCAAAACCGCCATAGAAGCCAGCATACGCCGGGATCTCTCGCAGAACAGTCGCATACATACCACGGAAGAGACCATGGGCAACACCATCCTTGCGAATAAGGTATTTCGCGCAACCAATGGGACCGGAAAACTCACCGCCTTTACCATACTGTGCCTGAAGACGGATCTTAAGCAGCTCGACTGGACTGGCAAGGATGGAATTGACGATACCGGCGCCCGCGCCAGCAACAGCAATTTGAGAAAGCGAAAGGACTTCACCAGGGTGGGTCTGCATCGCCTTTTTGCACGAGGAGTAGGCTGCGAACAGTAAAGCGTTGACAGCTCCGATACCGACCAAGGGGCTCGCCATGCCTTTATACAGTGCCAGAACACCTTCTTGCTTGATCGTCTGAACTGCACAGTCCCACCCTCCGCGAAATCGGTTGGTGCTGTCTAACTGGAGACGCACCTTGATCGTATCTATAGATCCCTTCCTTTTTAACATTCGTTTCTTTATCCTTTTAACCCTCTTGACTTCTTTTATCCTATTTACCTATGGGTTGCCCAACGAGGACATTGGCCATGCCACTAATGCTGTTAATCGGTTCAAGGGGATGAGTTACTGAAAGAGATCTCGGACGAATAAGAAGACATACTTTCCAGCAACAAAGTCGGCTGCGGCAGAAGGCTGATGTTTGGACATCGTAGTGGAAAAAGAGAAGATACAAGGTGGGTGAAGCGTTGTCTGACAGGCTTGCCATTGCGTGATTGTGTTACCTCAAAGCACACCAAACCAGGTTGGCTGCTCAGTCAGCAACCACTCCGATCTAAAACCTATAGCTACTTTTTTTTCCATCGACACGGGCTTATTCTGTGGTATCTAGGATGGCCCCATGTCTACATGGCTACTTTAAACCACCACCTTCTTAGTCTCCAAAGAAATATAAAACACATTAGATTGTTGCTTATCTTGCTTACAGGTTTACTCTATTTACCTATTTTATCCCTTGGAAACTATGATCAAGATAGAGATGCTATACATTCGTCATCCTATATTCATCTCGCGCGACTTCGCCTATTTACATACCGGCCTTATTGTTATTGCATATGTTTTATCTTCATAAAATACTGGATGTGTAGAAATAAAGACGTCGTCCAGCAAAAGGTGAGAAATTTAAAGGCAGAATGGAGAACTTTCTATCACTTTAGACAGGCTCATCGTAAACAAAAACAAGTCTATAAATCGTTGACGTATGGATGCGCATGTAAATAATCTAATACTTGTACGTAGCTGAAATGGCTGCTACTTAGCAGTCTATATGCACTTACTCATACACACCATATATATATATGAGAGGAAAGCAGGACAAAAGATCATATATATATTTAGAGAAGACTCCTCTCTCATACATGACTGAACACAGCATCTCATGGTTATACACATTCACTTGAACAGCACACCGAGTGCTTGCACCCCCACTTCTATACACTTATATACTATCATGGATTGTACAGTGTAAGCCAATAGTTGCACCGAACACATCAATGATTTCCTTACTGCTCACCAATAAAACAATAGTAAAAAGAGAGCTTATTTATACATAAATACAATGTACGACTTGGCGGTCAATATGAAGTATATTATCTCCCCTCTGGAATGGGTAGCTTATATGTATGCAGTAGATCGCTTTCCTATCCAATATCGCGTGAGTATCGGCCTTGGGATATAATTTGAGCACTCTTGCTGCTAAGACCTGCTTGAATCGCTTACCCAATTAGACAATTGAAATATCTCAATCATAATATCCAGCAAGAAAGACGTTTGGTCAGTCCAAGATACGATGCCATGTCCGAGTATACCTCTTATAAATGGATTATTGGAACACGGTTCAACAAGTCTTGCCGAAGGAAACCAATCAACAAGCCTCTTCTTCAGGACCGACCAAATTCTTCCCAGTATTTATTCTCTTTGTTTCACTCTTTCGCCCACTCTTCCATCTTCCTTTTCTTGGATGCAGAGTGGCTACTGGCTCGGGGTGGAAATAAAAAGGATGGTTATCGAGTATAAAGAATATACTGTATATAATCTAGTAACAATGCCACCCACTTATATCTTATATAATCAAGCAAAAAGAGCAAGCTGTCCACTTTTTTCTTTTTCTCAGAAGTAGACATAAGACTTCATTTAGATTTCTATTGGTGCTTTTTGATAATTTTTATTAATGTTTAGCTTGCAGACACAGCGCAAGATCTGTGCACCAATTGAAGCAAGGATTAATATACGTAAAGCTTTGTTGCGTGTAAAACCCAAGAGACTTTTCTGGAAAATCTGAAAATGCTATAATAAAAAAGTGCTTTTTGAGACGCGCAACATGACACGCCTGGATGAGGACCTGGAAGACAGGCGGTAAGATGAGATTTGCATGACCGAAAGTATGTCATGTGACTTCGATGCAATGGTTGAATTAACATATTTATTCTATGAGTTCCCAAAAATGGCAACTCTTTTCGTTTTGACATGCAAGCGTACCACTTCAAATGCTTTGACAACATTAATGCGTATGTTTGTTCTTTGAAGATCCTGTACAAATTGATATCCACTCCTCTTAGTGTCGGGCACGACAGTATATAAGTCGATGCAGATTTCTTTTACTTTGTTCATATTACCTATATGGCTGACGTGGAGCCATGTATATTGACATTTGAGCATTGTTTAACGCGCTTTAAGTGTGGAGGATACTTGATCGAAACAATATAGTGGAAAAGCGCAGCTTCCGCATTGGCAAACAAATGTCGATAAGCACCTTAATTTTTCCAAGCAGATCCGCCGTAGGCTCAATCTCTCTTCGAGTTTAAGCCAACCCCGCTGCGAAGATTCATCTAAACAGGGTCTGCGGAAAGACAACTACAGCTATTACCTCAGCCACCTCGATGGTATTGGTATGGACACCAAAGATAGGTAAAGCAAAATAGAGCGGTTTCCTATATGCGGTATAGACTCCCCAGAATTAGGACCCTTTTCGAATCCCTCTGATGCCCTGCTGCCACTCATACCCAACCATGGGCTCCTGTCGAAGGATATGATGAACTATGAATCCTGCACACGATCAACCAGGTTAATGGGCCAAAGCATCCGCGTCTGGCCAAGACATAAGGAGAAATGAAATGTGTTTTGAAGGCGGTGTTCCTCCCTTGTTTCCCGTGTCCAAACGACCAATAACGAGAGACGTGTTAACCTTGATTGACGAGCCACAGCGGCTAAGAGAAGCTCTACAGTAAAGAAGACGTCCGTCGTCGCGTCAAAACGATAGAGTGCTGCTGATAATGATCGTGGTGAGGAAGACTCACTCTCATTGCTGAGTTACTGTAGAGTGCGCGTCTGCACGGACTACATTATTATGATATCATTCTACATGTTGAAGATCAAGAATAAAGTTTTCGCTCACTGTAATGTCGGTCACGGTGCATGTACATATTCTGCTTTAGGTTTGTACCTAATATATACATATACATAGTCAAACAGAAGTCTCGACCCAAATGCAAGTCTTTTTCTTGCAGGCAGTCGCTTACTTTTGAATGGCTTCGGTCCCCAACAAATGGCAGCGATAAGAGATCTCTTATCGTGGCCTATAGGAGGGCTGAATCATATCCATCATCTACCCCCCCCCTCTGCATTCGGATACACAAAATAAAGAACACTATAAGCCCCTACCTCGAAGTCAGCCCATCGCGCAGTGTCAAATGGTACGTATCCAGGCGCCCCTCTCTTACGAACATCTTGCTGCTCTATTTACTTCTGGTTTCTGATCCAATCTACTTACATATCGCCGACCGCCAACATTCTAACTTTTACTGTGCTCCAAAGGGGCTCATTCTGGGGACAGTAGAACTGCATTCAGCGGCTACAGTCAGTGCCCAAAAAAGGTATGATGCGGGGACGATTCCGTGCAAAAAAGGAAAGTAAGAGAACTTTTCCTGATGAAGCCATGGACGATGTCATATCCTAGTCCACTTGCGGGAATGACCACCTTTTGTCATGTGCGCCATATTTCTCCAATGGGTTTCTGTTTTTAGTCTGAATGAAAGTATTGATGGTCAAAGCAAATTATTCGAGCAATCCTGGGCCCTTTTCTGCGTGTCGGACCTTGGAGCGACGTATTATGCAACATTACCTGTGTGGCGTGCCATGACCTTTCTCACATTACATGTCTATCTGATGGAACCGGATGATATGTTCAGTGATGAGGTCCCTTGATTTTAGACTACCATAATAGCCACTGCCCGGTTCTGAATTCTGTTACACGCAATCTTCTTTTTCTAACTCTCTTTTTTGCCCACGCGCATGTTCAGTTTCCCCATCATATCATATCACATCTTCTGATCTCATAGGGCGCTAACCTAAATGGGGTAGCATATGATATCATGTGTCATGTGTAAAAAAAAGACCCAAGCGTCGTGTCACGGGGTGAAGTCAATGTTGATCGCGCAATAACCAAGTAAAGAAGTAGACGTAAACATTCAAATTGTTTAATGACGAGTCAAATATAAACTATAAAAAAAATGTGATGTGGAGGAGGATAAGAGGAGAGGGAATATAGGCTAGAAACTGTACAATTGCCGCATTTAGAGGAGAGGGTAGCTACGAGGCGTTTTTCGTTGATTGTGGCAAAGAGGGAAAAAGGGCATCATTGTGTGTATGTGCATATAAGGGATTTAGTCCTTGCCAAGTTCTTCAGCGAGTTGGCGGCCTCTGTTTTCGGCAGAGAACACAGCATCCTCCATGACCTTACGGATCTGGTTTGCCTCAAGTGATTTGATGGCGGCTTCGGTCGTGCCCTTGGGAGAAGTTACCTTGCGCCGGAGGGTGGCGAGATCATCTTCGGACTCTTGAGCCATGCGAGCAGCACCAACACAGGTCTGGAGCGTCAATGCCTTGGCGTCTTCGGGGGTCAGACCTGCAGCAATACCGGCGTTCTGCATGGCTTCCATGATAAGGAAGAAGTATGCGGGGCCACTGCCGCTAATGCCGGTGACTGTGTCGATCAAGCACTCTTTGTTAACCCAGGAGACTTGCTTGGCGACGGCATGCATAATGCTTTCTGCGAGAGCGCGCTGTTCCTGGGTAACAGTGCGGGTCGCATACAGGCCCATTGCACCTTCGCCAATGAGAGCAGGCGTGTTTGGCATGCAGCGAACAATGGGGAGCGAGACGCCTGACAGCCATCGCTGCATGTCATCGGTGGTAATGCCGGCAGCAATGGAAATGATCAGCGTGGTGGGTTCAAAGGAGGGGGCTAAGCTCTGGATAACGGATCGGAGGACTTGCGGCTTGACGGCCAGGATCACAACGTCTGCACCCTTGACAGCGGCTGCATTATCAGTCGCACTGACGAGGTCCGGGTACTTGCCCTGCATGTACTTGCGCCGTTCATCCAGCGGCTCCGAGTAGCGCAGCAGCGAGCCTGGATGGCCGCTTGAGCGCAGACCGCCGAGGATAGCTTCGGCCATGTTACCACCGCCAATAAATGAGACAGTGGGTTGTTGTTGAGCGTTAGCAGAGACCATGTTGGTAGCAGTAGTGGTAGAGAAGTGGTTAGTGATAGTTTGGAGGCGTTGATTGACAGTGGGGAGCGCACGGCTGAAAAGCGACATTTTTATAGCAGAAGAACAAATAAATGAAAGGGCGAAACAAAAAATAAAGGTCCCCCCAAAAGGCTTACCGCAGCTTGCGCGCTTTATGCATTCGAATACAAGTCACGACTGAGCTAATAACCGCGGGGGCCCCGCCTGATCTTCTCAAAGAAGTCCAAGATAAAAAAAAACAGTATGACATAATACAGACCCCCCAAATGCCTTTTTTGGCCCAAGCGCTCTTTCCTTTATTCGTCATCGTCCTGATCCTCATCTTCTGGCCGGTCAAACATGTCATTCGTCGATAAGGCGCGGGTCCTGCAAAACAAATGTATGTATGAGAAAGACGAGGGAGAGTAGAGGAGAATATGCATGTGTGATGACGACAGCTTACCCTAGAAGGACACTCTCGACTGCTTCTTCTGTGAACGGGGAACCGACGTGGTCAACGAAGCGGACAAGGTTAGCGACGAGTAAGCCGCCTTTGTATATCAAAACGGCCGGAGAGCCTACGAGATCGAAATCGATCTGAACTGCAGAAACGCGCATGAATTTGGCCAGGCTGTACTTGCGAGCGAGGTCGACCAAGTACTCGTCGAGTTTGTTGCAGAGTCGAATGTTCTAACGAAGTGTTATCCATGATAGGATCAGGCTCATCATGCTATTATATCCGTATTACCTCATCGTACAGGTGCACGACCACAGGGACGGTTTGCCATTCACGGTCAATTTGGCTGGCATAGTCGTCTGGACCCACATCGAGTACACTGCCGAAAACCTTGTGTTCCCTTCGTGCGCCGTGGTTTTTGAGGCGTCCCAGCTGCTCCAGTCTGTGTTGTCGGTACTGCTCCAATACCTCCTCATCCAACAAATCGTCATCATCCAACTCATCTTGTTCTTTCGGCTTGTGTTCTAGAATCAATAGCTCCTCCTGATCTTGCTGGTATGTCGTCGTCGTAGGTGCTTTGGCGAGTATCTTGGCATTGTACTGTGCCCGTTTTTCTTGTTCGGTCTGGGCCTTTTGCTGCTGGTAGAATGCGTGATCGGCCAACACTCCTTTGGGACCTGTCTGTCGACCGCCCGTATTTGGAAATGCTGTCTGCCCTTTTGATTGGGACCGTTGTTCAATTGCAATTCTTATGCTTTACCTGTCCAGAAGCAGCAGTGGCTTCATCTGCGTCACTGCCACTCTCGTCACTTTTCCGATCGTCGGCTTCTTCTGATTGAGACTGAATGCGTGAATAAAGAGGGTCTTCCATGAGTTTGGTCTTTAAACAATAAGAAAGAAGAATTAAGTCTATTATCTATTTTACGCCCCTCCTCTCTCTCCTTGGACGTGTCTGTGTGCCTAGCCCTACTTGACTTGTGCGGATTATTCTCCTTTCCCTGGCTCTTATTGGCTCAATACAATTAGTGCTGAACCCATTGAGAACACCGGATTGCATTTTAATGTAGATGTGCTTCATTTATAGAGAAAATTCTATATGATATCCATGCGTTGCACGTTCTCTTCTGTTATCATTATTATTTGCTCGTGCCTTTGGTTTGTGTTATCCTAATCCGCGAATCGCCGACGTTTTATATGTTTCAGATACATTTTATGCATTAGAATGAAAAAAAAAAGTTAACCAAGGTACGAATCACAAGGTATATGACAGGCCAATTCATGTCCATGTCTGCTCTATAATTCAAGGCATTATGGTAATAGTAGTAGCAATAAGTGTAGGCTATATGCCGGTGTCCGGTCTATAGACAAAGGATACATATGCACAAAGGGGAAAAAGGGCAATTTAGCTGCTGTGACTGATTTTATAGCATATAGCTCTTTCTCGTTCTCTCTTTCCTTGTGTTTAACTTGCCCCCCCTCTACACTTACTTTCCTTTATCATCTACATAATCAGTAATGGGTGCCAACATGTCCAAAGCCCTCTCCAAGCTCTTTGGGAGCAAGGAGATGCGCATCTTGATGCTTGGTCTTGATGCGGCCGGGAAAACGAGTAAGTTATATTGCAATGTCAGATGATGATGACCTCACGTCGAACAATTAGCCATCCTATACAAGCTCAAGTTGAATCAGTCCGTTACTACTATCCCTACTGTCGGTTTTAACGTCGAATCCGTAACTTACAAAAATGTCAAATTCAATGTTTGGGTATGTAGATTCGCGTTTCTTTTTATCATTTCGAGCAGTAATGACTCACGCTGACATGGACCAATTCAGGACGTCGGCGGTCAGGACAAGATTCGCAATCTCTGGCGCCATTACTACACGGGTACACAAGGCCTCATCTTTGTTGTCGACTCGCAGGACCGTGACCGTATCGACGAGGCACGCCAGGAACTGCACCGCATTATATCCGATCGCGAAATGAAAGACTGTCTTTTGCTTGTGTTTGCAAACAAACAGGATCTTCCCGGTGGTAAGTCGCAGTATGATAAAATGTGTGTAATATGTATTTAATTTTACATGGACAATTAGCAATGTCGCCTTCTGATGTGACAGAGAAGCTCGGTCTTCACAAGATGCGCGACCGTGCTTGGTATGTCCACCCATCCTGCGCAACCACCGGTGATGGTCTCTTTGAAGGTCTCAACTGGCTGAGTCAAAACGTCAAAACGAAGTAAAGATACCAAACCTGCGCCTCAGTCCCTTCCTTTTATTTCTTTATTTTTTTTTTCTTTATTCTTTTTTTCTGCTATATCACATTTGAAAGAAAAATGTTTATAATTCCCTCTGCCCCATCCAATCTCCCCTTTACGTAGCTTATTATTCATATCTTTATTTGGAAGTAAACCTTTTGACGCTTTTTGTCGGCTATGCAAACGAAGACCACTCTCCTTTGTGTGTCTGAATTGACGTTTCGGCATTATTACCATTCTGCACAATGCGCTCAGTGTGGTATGGCATGGGAAGGGATGAACCCTGCATCATGTATGGTATTATTGGTGATACATATCTAGCTACATATATACACACAGACACACATCCATATACAGTTCACTAGATTTTGGATGACTTGGCAGCTACACCCGCCAATAGGTTCAGCTCAAACTCGCTATCTTGATCCAGATCGGCACGCACAACGAGCTGCTTCATGCCGCGCACAGCACCAGGCGAGACGCGCTCACCCGTCTTCTCATCTTGAATGAACCCTTTGAGCAGGTCATAGGATGCCTTGAGACATGCATCGTACGCGCCCTGCTTGTCTGTGCTCACGACCACATCCACGAGGCCAATGGCATGGGCTGTGGCAGCATCGAGTTTAGGTGCGGTGCCGAGCACTTTGAGGGCCTGTTTACGTCCAATTGCGTTCACAAGTCTCCGTGCACCTCCTGTTAGAAATAGCTTGAGTAATTGTGTTTAAATAATACGGATAACATGGATGATATTACCCCACGGGGAAGTGACTCCCATTCGGGTCTGGACGAATCGCACGTGAGCCGTGGATGCCATGCAAATATAGTCAAAGGCGGTGACAAATTCTGTTCCACCACCCAGGACAGGCCCGGCAACAGACGCGACTGTAATATATGGAAGACGCGCAAAACGAGCCATCGTATCGTTCATAAGCTTGTTGAGTGCCATACCAGCTTCGCCTGACTGGAGGTGTTCTCGTGCAAAGTCAAGGTCAAGTCCAGCGCAAAAAGACTTGCCAGGACTTCCACTCACGATGACTGCCACCCGGTCGTCGTCTTCTGGCTGCTGCTCCAGCTGAAGCACAATGTCCCTGAGCTCGGCCATCATTTTACCAGACAGAGCATTGTGTCGCTGGGGATTGTCAAGGATCACCATGGCGACGGCAGGGTCCTCGGTGGAAAGACGTACCGAGCCTTGGCCGAGCCCTCTCAGTTTATCTGCAATGGTATTCAAAGGATCGCGGATAGACAAGGCAGAAGCTGACATAACGAGAAAAGGAAAAGAGGAAAAAGGTTGCAAAGGGCTAAAGATAACATGTGATTTATTATATTCATGCTAATTCTTCTGGGCGCTGCTTGAATAGCATCGACTCTCTTTCTTACTTGTCTCGTTTATGCACAGCTCCCACGAACCACTTGAAAAAAGACTTGCCGGACGTAGAGCCAGCGAGCCGGTCTTGTCCGACCAAGAAACGGCCTCTCCTTCCCCAGAAATCACAGAGCGCATTCCACTGCCGCTGCCTTATTTGCCCAGCGATTACGAACCCTCGCCTTCCAGTCCACGCCATCGCTTTCTCCAAGCCCATGAAGCACCCATCCCGCAGCAAGACTTGCTCTCTCTGCCCCCCGGTCTGGGTGACTCTTTCTCCCGACTGTCCATGGGTCGTCAGCGCTCGCAATCGGCTGGTTCAACAGACCCAGACAGCCTTGTTCCGTCAGCGACTGTACCCTATCGAGCATTGATGGCACCCACACACTCACACACAGGCGAACTTGTACCCTACCGCGAATGGACTATCATATCGTATGTGCTCTATATATACTTGAGAATGTCTGTCTTACCCTTTGTCTTTTTTCTTTCTTTCTTTAGCCAGAACGATGCAAGCGGACAAATAGTGCTTTACAACCGTGAATCCCGTCTTGTCACTGTTCGACAACATTTACCTTCCAACCAGAACCAGATCCCCCAGAATACATCCTCGATATCCATGGGCGAAAAGTGTCCATTATGCCAAAGACCTTTCACTACCTCGGATGGTCAAGCTAATGTGCAGACCACGGGCGAACCCAATTTTATGGATCGAAACTACTTTCGTTTGCTGGCATCCACGCCTATTCAGTAAGTACCGGGTCATACTTGATGAAAACTTGATAGCTCATAAAATAGCATAGCTCACCAGCAAGCTCACGGAAGGGCACACCCCACCAAACTCGGGACCATATGCAGCCAGATGCGCGTCCTGTATCTTCCTCAGATCGATCCGATTCCGCCATACGTTTGAATGCGAATGCTTTCAATCAGGGCTACTATTCAAAGTTTTTCGTCGAGCAAAAGAAGCTCGGAAGAGGATTTCGTGGCAGTGTCTACATGTGCGACCATGAACTGGATGGCGTCAAGCTCGGAAAATATGCCGTAAAAAAGGTCGCAGTAGGTAAGTTTTCATTATCGGACAGGTTACACGTTGAAACGTCTGCTCAACTTTTCTTAAAGGCAACAACCATCCTTGGCTGGTAAAAATGCTTCGTGAAGTGCATCTTTTGGAAAGGCTTCGCCATCCCAACATTATCAATTATAAACACGCGTGGTTAGAATACAACCGCTTTACGCCTTTTGGTAAGCGACCTGTCAAGATAAGTGAATGCCGATCTCTCATCATCGTTTCGTGACAGGACCCGAAGTACCTTGTCTATTTATTCTAATGGTATGGAAAGACCCCCCTCGCTCACACACAAATTATTAAGGAAATCATATCACGTAAATGTAGGAATGCGCCAACGGCGGCAATTTGGAAGAGTATCTCGAACCTGAAGTGACAGAAGCACCTCCGCGGCCGAGCGCCACAGATAAAAAAGACAGGAAAGCACAAAAACGAGAGCGTATACGCCGGCAATTGGGCCAACAACCCACTTTACAGCCGAAAGAGGCACCCACGGCTGCGAGCAATGTCCGAACACAGCGAAGGCTCTTGAGTATGCCTGAAATATGGTCGCTCTTCCTCGATATCGTGGAAGGCTTGGCACACCTGCACCAGCACAATATTGTCCATCGGGACTTGAAGCCGCCAAACCTTCTTTTAAAATGGGATGACCGGGTGCATGACCAGGACAACGAGTGGCGCGGTGCCTTTGAGCACCACCGTGGCATGTATGTAATATTGGTATAAGGTCGCCTGGCTCACATCACGTTTTGCTAGACCGCGCGTGCTGATATCCGACTTTGGAGAGTGCGAAGACCTGGAGGGTACCCCGGACAGTGATCGCACGGGTGCGACAGGAACACTCGAGTTCATGGCACCAGAGCACGTTCGCATGGACCCAAGCGGCCGCCATATGCAGGAATATTCACCCAAAGCTGACATGTGGTCACTCGGCATGATTCTTTACTACCTATGCTATACGAGACTCCCCTACAGCAACATTGATGACTTTGATGTGCTGCGTGAAGAGATACTGGGTTTTAAAGAGTAAGTCAATGTCGGATGAGTCTCACTTGACAAGGTACTCAATTTTCTATATAGGATACGATTTCCGCGATCACGTCTTGATGGAAGTGTCTACGTGGACCCGAACGACAACATCACTCCTGATATCCCGCACGAGCTCAAAATTCTGATCCGTGTTTTGCTCTCGCAAGATCCAGAGAAGCGACCGTCCTGCGAAGAAATACTCGCTCAGCTGCGACAAATGCGACCTCACAACGGCAAGAACAATGGCAATAATCCGAGACGCCGCACATCTTGGAATTCGTCACCGTCCATGATGAAGAACGAGCCACCCGTGCTTAATATGGGACGCAAGATACAGGCGCTTCCCATGGAGGAAGAACCTTGCACGTCAAGAACGACCGAGCCGAGCATACAGCCTTTGCCCATGGGCGAGCCCGAGGACAAGAAAGAGCATCATGAAGCGGCGTCCGTTCCAGATCCCATGGACATTGATCATCAACGGAGCTCAGAAAAGCGCGATGCGCCCGGGACTAGCCAAGAAGGACACAAGAAGCGTAGGATGGACCAGGACTGGCTTATGCTATCGGCGACCCCAGCTCTACCGCGCAGCAGCAGCAGTCGAAAGACATCCCATTGGATCTCGTCTTCATTGAACGATATCGGGTACATGGGTGCAGTAAAGACGGCGACCGCAATTCTCAAAGTCAGTTTTAAGGCAAAACAATGCGGATCAAAACTGATATGCAATAATCTTTCTGTTACTTTTATTAGATCGCAACATGCACCTATCCTTGCTATCCCTATTCGCCATGGCCTATGGTTCTCTATCCCATAATCCTCCTCGCAATACTAGATTTCTGGAGGCAAGTTCAGGTAAAGAGAAAGATATGTCGTTCTAACATTTTGAATATAGCGAGAGCGTTTTTGATAGCCTTGTGCTTGTCGCGCTGCATCTGGTATGGGTTGTATGCATTGCCATCCTTTCTGGTGGCATATGTGTAGCATAGAACATGATTTCATAATACACACATGTATGGCATTTTGCAAATTCGGAAGCAGTTTCGATTCTTAGGAGGGGGACTTGCGAGTAAGGCATCATCACGTCGTGGTGCCAAAAGACTATGGCTTCCTTTTACGGTTTAGCGGACTCCAAATTTCCGCACTTCCTCTTTACCGCTTTACCGACTGCGCACACGCAAGTCTTATCTCTTTACCGATATGAAAGAGGTACGCGATCATGTCAACCGCCCGATCAGATCATGCTAATATATATAGCAGCCTAAAGGTCCTTTAACACGCCGCAAAGCTAAGCTTCTCAGTGATTCCCCAGAAGAGCCACAGTCAAAAACGAAAAATGGAAAATCACCAGCGGAAAAGGATCCGCTCGACAGCAGCGTCTGGGACATTGACAAGGTGTTTGTCCGCCAGGATCGGCCCGCCAAACGACAGAATCCTTTGCTGACCTACTCGCGCAAACGGTTTAAAATGGAGGGGCCGGTGCTTCCACAATATCTGACCGAGCGTCCATCCTCACCCGACCCCGCCCATGAACCTTCAAGGTCACCCTCACCTGTGTCTTCACCGTCCGCTTCCACAGCACCACCCCGAACATCGAATGCAACGACCACCACGACTGTTACGGCTGAAAATACAAGTATACCAGCATCCATACCTACAATAAGTGCGAGCTCGGCAAACACAGCATCGAGCGCACTACAACGACGCACAGCCAAGGAGAAAGGCAAAGGCCGTGCTACACCATCCAAGAAAGGCTCACCTGTCACAGTGCCATCATCGCCACCTCTGCCTGTTACAAATCCAATACATAAAACGCGTCCCAAACGATCCCTGAGCTTATCCAAAACCAAAAAGACGGCACGGAAAGAGCCAGAAGAGGATAAAATCAAACAGCAGACACAGACCAGTGGAAGCATAACGACCGATGAAAAGGAAGATGATACAGCTCTTGTACGCGACGAGAGTCCACCTGCATTTCTTCTCGAGGAGAGTCCGCTCTTGGCACCTCAGCACGATACCCGCGAACGCATCCATGACGAATTCGAATTCGAAGGATTCACCCTCTCGCCGATACGACCTGCTGGAGACGCTGGTCTACGCTTCCCTGCCCTGTCCCGCCTCGGCAATGGAGGCGGTATCTTTGCAAGCACTCCGAGTAATCAGAATGCGCGTACAAAGAAAGCTTTACCGGATGATGACGTCCTGATCGAAAGCGGTCTCGCGAGCAGCACTCCGATTGCGTCCCAGGCGTCTCAAGAAACATCTCAAGAACCATCACAGGAAGACTCCCATGGCAACGGCCTAATTACCTTTGATCTAAGCCAAACCCAACTTCGGCAGACCGTCGAAGACTATCTGCGCTCTATCACGGATGAAGAGGTGCGTCGTGTGCGCAGCCATGGCGAGGCACGCATCCAAGAAATCGAGTCCATGGTTGAGACCGTTCGACAAAACATCACCCAAGGCACTTCTTGAATACCAATGTGTTGTAAATACAAGTTATATGTAATCACATATGAAGCAAGCGTCGTTTTGTCCTTTTCGCGTACGTAAGTGGTTTCATGGGTTGAATACTTATCTAAGACATCTCGGGACCAAGGACTTAGCATACCTACCTCGGGTCCTTGTGCGAAAAAAAAGTCTGTTCATGCCAGTTTCTTGATACATCCAACTTTTGTGACAAATAAATTGCACATAAAAAGTTGCCTGCATATATTAAAAAGACTGATGCAGTAAGGCTCATTAAATGAAACATATCGTGTCAGAGAATACGCGTTGCAGCAAGAGTGGATACTACCTTCGAAATTTCTTATGTAATAATAGCAGGTATATATGACGGGTAGGATGCATTTAAGACGTGCAACAAAATCTCTACTTATTATTCCTCGTCGTCTTCAACATTATATTTTATCCCGGTGGTTAACATAGTACATAATGATACGTTAAAGGATAGTTGTTGAATAAATAAAAAGTACATGTCATACAAACATAGCGCAGAGAAGCTCATGTGTTATGCATAAAACAAAGCAAGAGCAACTCGTTTTTATAACGTATATATCCAGAAATAGAATCCATCATATTATTAGATTTAGGGTTGATGCTATATGATATACACCTGGGCGATAAAGTCTGATGCCAGAAAAGCATGGCGGCGGCGCAGAGATTGGCCTTTAGTGTGAGCAGCTGGACTTTATGTCCCATGGGATCAGTTTTTACTTTTTTCTTTTATAATGTATCCCTTGGCGGCCCCTGTCAAAATGGAATCTTCCATATGTATGTATCTGCCCCCTTTTACCGCCCCTTCGGAGAGAGTCTCCTATCACTTTACCTTGTCCTTCCTCTTTTACTTGCTGCCCGCTACAAACCGACATAAACAGCCATGGGCACTTCCTCCTCATGCAGCCCATTCGTGAGTGTGAATAAAAGTATCAGTCTACATAATGGTTGGAGGGATAATGAAACGGTATAGATCGTCCCGGAACGATGGTAAGTATGTCATACGACATGTGCTCTTTTAATGACGGATACAATGACAGATATCGGGCCCCATGACTTCCAAGCAACACCACCTAGCTCTGATCTTTCAAACCTATATCGAAATGAGCCTGTGGGGATGGTTTTGGGAGGAGAGCGGCAAGAAGCTGAGCATGATAATGGAGCTAGCTAATCAGCGCTTCTCCTCTTCCACCCCTGCAGAATCAGGGCGGGATGCACTGGCTATCCCTACTTCACTCTATCCGTAAACCGTGTCTCTATGTATGTTTATGGATATGATATGAAGATGATACTTTTCTTCATCAGGTGGCGGTACAGATGCTCGGCTCAGAACTTGGCATGACAATTTAATTGTCGTCATTGGTAGCACACATGGCATCTGTTGGGACGCGTTGCGGACACATTGAATACATATCGCCAAAAATAGTCATGTGATTTAGTATTACTTATATTTTGTCCCGTAAGGAGTGAGAATAACGGGTTGATCAACATCCATGCTCCTTCCTTTGCTTTTTTTCATGTATAGATGCGTGCAGACTTATAGCGGCATTATTAAGTTCAGGTCCGTGATGGTTATGCGCACACGGCCATGTCCCGACGGCACTGATGGGGATCTGCTGCTTGCCTTATTCATGGCCACGCGCCCGCGCATTCCCTAAGGCGGCCGAAGGTTTTCTTTATTTTCTTTTTCAACGCTAACATAACGACGGATCTGTTACTCGCTGTTCATCCTTTGTGTTGCTCGTCAGGACCAGCAAAAAAAAGAAACAATGCGCTTACAGTTCACAACAGACACCTCCTATCAGTGCTGGACCGTCGTACGTAACGTACACACAAAAGCACATATGTGTTACAATTTAGCATAAACCCAGCAAATCAGCCATGGGGTCTCCTTTTTCTTGGTATTTTTCTTTTTTTGTACTATGTGTGTGTGGCAAAAAGAGTGGACTGTCAAGCGACCAAGGGTAGAAAAACACTAAGCAAAGAGATTGGTTGTGTTTTTATTCGGACGTGCTTGTGATATACATTATCAGGAGTAAGGCAATGAGCGATGATATAGCCACAGGCGAGAAAGCGGAAAAAGAGTGTGGCAATCATCTCACCCTTTTTGTTGTTGCGTGTGTGTATGTACGACGTTTACGAATTTAAAATAATCAAAAAACCGTGCAACATTATTAGATTCCTTGTTTCCTTTTTCTTCTCTTCTTTTTTCTTTATCGCATTACTGCTCCTTTTCCTCCATCACTCCAGCCTTCTCTCTCTGTGTGTGTGTCTCGTTTCTCAGCTATGGCAACCAAAACCGCTCGACGCGCCACCGTCAGTACGCCCAGGCGCATTTCCACCAGCTGCGCTGCATCGAAAAGCTACGCTCCTGCTACAGCAGCAGATCCTGTATCTCCGCCCCCGAGGCCTGCCTCTACTCGCCTCTCCAGGGCACGCCGTGAAGCTGCCCTTGAAAATCACACCCCTTCGACGACGATCCAAAACAACAATAACAGCAGCAAGCAGCCGACGCGCGCAAGCCGAAGATCATCAATCACTGCGCTGACGGCTTCTGCGAGAGCAAAACAAGTGAAGACAACAAACCCTGACGATCGACCTAAAAATACAAACACCGCCACTCGTCCTTGCAATGCGCCAGAGCCAAACAAAAAGGTGATCACCCGCCAACGAAGCAAGAGCGTTCTCGTGAAAAAGAACCACGCGTCGGATGACACTGGCAACCAGACTTTGATGGAAATCAACAAGCGTCTTTTAGCTGCGCTTCTTTCCGAAGAAACGCCTGGAGCTGAGACAGCGTCCTCTGAACCAAGCAATATTACGACGCACCAAGGAGCAGCGCAAAGTCAAAAGAGCATCGACCTTTTTAACGATAGCGAGGACGACGATATCTTTGAGCGCAATCGCAAGGCCATTGGTGATGCCCGCAAGCCTTCCAGGAGCGCTGCCCGCCGCCGTCAGAGCATGCCACCGATATCCACGAACGAGACGCCCGAGCTGTCGTCGGCAGAGGACAGAGAACTGTGGAACGAGCTCACGAGTCTAAAGTCGCGCCTCACTAAACTGGAGGGCAACCGCTCGAACCAACCAGACGTCTCCGAGCAAAGCAGCGAGACGACGTCGTGCATGTTTGATGCCGTGCCCGGCTCGCCCTCGACCGCGACGAGCACAGCCGACTCGTCTTCCACGTCCCGCTTCACGACGGTGCAGCAGAAGCGGCTACTGGATGCGCTCGCCTTGGTGGAGCAGACGGGCATGCCAGCCGCCAAGGCCATGCGAGCTGTCGTGCACGAAGCAATTACGACAAACCAAGTCTTGTGGTCATCTATTCCACATGATCTGGCGACGGACGCACGCACCTTGATTGGTTTACAAAAGAGCAGTGACAACCAGGTCAAGGAACTCACCGAAGCATTGTATCTCATGGCCAGCCCGCCCGCGGCTAAACCAAGCGGTGTCATCTATCACCGCCGCAGTCTTGACGAACAGCCTCATATGCAATCCGTATATGGTGGCTACGCCCATCGGCGGTTCTCGACGGACCGCTCCTCGGTGGCTTCCAGCTATCATCTTCCACACCTCACACAGCACAGTCACCAGCACACGCCAATGATCCCTGGCAGCCGGCCTGTGAGCGAGTATTATGAGAAGCCTGCCATGCCATATTCGCCGCCTCTCCCCAGTGCGACAGCGCCTGGCGCTGCTTCTACCCCAAGTGCAAGTGGGGGTACAGTAACGCCGAACAGTTCCGCAAGCCCTGAGATGGCATCGCCTCGCCCCTTTAAAATTGCCGGTATCCTCGACTATCCTCTCACTTCCTCCTACTCCCGCCAGACTTCCCTGCCTGCTACCAACTACCACTACCACCCACAGCCACGTTCCAAAAACTATGAACCCTCCTACTCGCGCTCAGGCGGTAGTGTATATAACTGAGGATAGAACAAAAAGAATGGCCTTCCCTTAACCCTTTTGCTTTATTGCATTACTCTCTACTGTACAAACCTTACTTGCTATTAATCATTTGCGTACATAGCGTTCTATATCTTTCTTTGTCTACAAAGGAAAGAATAAACACTAAAGACTACATATTCATATACTGCAGCGGCTTTGGTGTATGTGCGATAGGCATATATAATGTGTTGAGCATCATTTAATTTTGGTTTGGCTCGGCTGGGCGCACAGGATGACGAGTAGGTGGCGGAACATTCGCGAATGAAACAATGATTTTCTTGAAGTACAAAGGTGGAATACGTATTTTCGGGTCGTTGTCATCTTACTCAGCAAGTCTTTACATTATACACATTGGCGGATCGAACACAGCACGGACCGGGTGGTGTCTTTACCATTCCAAAACTCAAGTCTACTGAGGCTGTCAAGCACTGCACCGAGTGCGGGATACCTTTTAGTCTCTTCAAGCTAAAATACCATTGCTACGCTTGCGGTACGTTCTTTTTCTTTTTTCCTCATTCATGAAATCAGTTTTCTGCCCTATTTCAGGAACTCATTTCCTTTTCTTTAGGTGTCGTCGTATGCAATCAATGCTCAAGTCATCGTCGACCATTGCCGAAATTTGGCTATACAGGGTACGTATGTTCGAAGGGTGATACGGGGCGTCATGCTAACTTTTTTTTGTAACTCTTAAATTGAAGCAGACCAGTCCGTTGTTGCGATACATGCGATACGTTGATCCAAATGCAGCAAATGAATTCGAGCGCATTATCCGAACTACCATTGAGGTCCTTGAAGAAGTACCTGGAAGCATACAACCTGCCCACTGCTGCTGCCATTGAAAAGGATGATCTTGTTCGCATTATTCTCAATACACGCCCCATATCGGATGAGAGCGAGATCTACTATCGATCACATCGCAAACCAGCACCTCCTAGCTCAGCCGAAGAGGCCTCATCCATATCTCGCGTCTTCAATGAAATTGGTGATATGATTGCTGGTAACGTCGATAAACAGGAGCAAAAGCAGCAAGAGCGTCAGCAGCAGCAACAGCAGCAACAGGATGCCTATCGTCGTCAGCAGCAACGGCAGCATGAAGTCTACCAACGACAGCAGCAGCGTCAACAAGAAGCCTTACGTCACCAGCAGCAGCAACAGCAAAGGCAGCAGGAGGCGTATGCTCGCCAGCAGCAAATGAGGCGTGAGCAACACGAAGCCATGATGCGACAGCGACGAGAGCAGCAAGAGGCCTTTAGACGACAGCAACAGCAACAGCAACAGCACGCAGGACCGCCACCATCATCCAACTACGCTCCTCCGCCTCATACCAACTTTCATACGCCTCCCAATCCCCCGCGGCCTCAGCCCTCTCCTCCCGCAATGCGTAGCGACAACTTTCTCTCGCTTGATGACATGATCCAATCCAAAGTGGACCCAGCTTCTCTTTCCGTTCGCACCCTTAAAGCCATCCTGAAGGCCAATTTTGTCGAACATGCGCATGTACTCGAAAAGTCAGACCTTGTCTCGCGTGTGCAGCGCCTCGCGGACGAGCGCAAGAAGGAATTGGCAGCACGCAACAGCACATCGTCCAACTCTAACGGAGATGATGCGACACTCTGTCGTATCTGCTTTGATGCGCAACAGAATTGTGTCTATCTGGACTGCGGCCACATGGTTTCATGCATGGACTGCGGTAAACAGGTACGGAAAAGAAACATTAATATCTTTGAGTATTAACTGTCTCCCTTTTAGCTCGTCTCTACCAAAAATGAATGTCCCATTTGCCGGGAACCTATATTGAAACTTGTTCATGTGTTCCGATCTTGATACCATCTCCCTACTTCCTTCCCTTTGTACTCTATCACTTCCATTCGCAGCAACCATCCTTAACTACGTTCTAAACTCCCCGCTTTGTTCTTAAATACACGTAGAACATGTAGATATTTCTTGTGTGGATATGGGTAGGTGGATAATTTTATGTGGGAGACGGGGCTCTGAGCCGATGGAAAGGAAGAGTCTGCAAAGTATTATCATGCGTACATGTACAAGCCATCATCAAGTATGCTTTTTTTCTTCGCTTCCCAACACCATTCACGTTCTCTACGATTTTGATTTGCATACTACTCTATTAAGTCTTTTATATTACTTTTCCTCTAGTAAAGTAGTGACTGAAGTAAGTAAGCTAAGTCAAACTAATGGATAGACAAGGTATCACATTATATAACGTTTGTTCTCGTCAATTTGAACTCTCATTATATATGAAGCTCAAGATGCTCCTTATCTCCGGCTCCTCTTCCACCCTTTTTCCTAAGTTTCTCCGCCGAAAAATCGGTTTTCGGTGCTTGTCAGGAATTTCGGGAGGTGCCAAGCTGACACTAATATGCAAGAAGTCGAGTAAAAAAAGCCTTCTTTTATTTTCGACTTTTTTACCATAACCAGTTATTTCAGGTAAAACTACTGCATATGAACAAAAAGCCACGTAGAAATTTCGCAAGCTCGGTAGAACTGCTGACATAGACCATTAAAAACGAACGGAACAGGAACTCATTCAACGTTGTATCGTTGTCAGCAGCAGCATGCTCCGTCTCGTGAAAGGGGAGTAAAAAGCAAAGGGGAGTTCTGAAAAAGGAGGAAGAGGGAACCACCATCAAAGAAAGAGAAGAGGGGCATATATATATATATATATGAGTGGAAATAATATTTGTCCTTCCCCTATACGTACTTCTTCTTTGCTTTGATACGATGCGTCACTTTTGGCAATTGGCTGCCCTAACGCTTGGTCTCGTCTTCAAGGCCATGGCTAATGACGGCGAATTTAACATTACTTCTCCACTCGACCATGGTGTTTACGTGGCCGGGCAAATGCTACCCATCACCTATGTTCTTCTCGGTGACACCTCAGGTATATATAGTTTAATCAATATGGACATTAATCTCGGCACCTTCTCATAATTGAATTTTACGAAAATAATACAGATCTTGAGCTCGAAATCTTTTTGAAGCCGTCTGCCGAGCTCAACATCACCACAGTGACGGTTGCCCAGCCTGCCGACGTATCCGAGGATCCATCGTCTATTGTGACCATAAACAACAAAACGTACTGGCAACATTCCTACAATTACAAGATCCCCCAAACTGCACCAGCTGGTGCATACTATGTCATCTTTTCTTCGTTTGGCTACAACACGACCGTGCCTATCAGCATCCGCGCCTACACCCCGATGCCTTCGACCTCGCTAGCCCCATCCTCACCTTCTTCTTCAGCGTCAGGCGCTCTGGTTAGTGGAGGCTCTTCGTCCGTCCATGCTTCTAGCGCTTCAAACGTTCTGGGGCATCTCGAACCTTCTGTCCTGGTGACGGCTCTTATGATGAGTTTATATCTAGTCGCTCCCGCTTTTTGAGAAGTCTTTAATTATAATACATACGTACATTTCTTGTTGTCTTGTTTAATGCAGAGTATTATTCCCCCCTTTTTTTTGAAATTCTATACATGTTAGTGACTTGTATCGCTACGAATGGTGTAGTGATGCGTATGAAAATCGGCATCGGCATTCACATCTTTTGACCAAATTAGGAATGGACCGCATCTCCACACATGAACGTCACTTTGGGATTAGACGGAAACTCAGATGCTTCACAGCACAGTACACATAAGTATCAGAATTGCCACAATATATGGACATAAACAGTAGGTAAACTCTATTTTCAAAGAGACCCTGACGGTAAGTAGCAAGGCTGAAAGATGAGAGATATATCAACCTGCTTGCCCTGTGGAGTTAATAGAAGTGGTACTGAATTTATGCGAATGAGAGTTAGTGCGCTCCTATTGGCTAAACAGCTGGCAAAAAAGTGCGTGAGCTTGCCTATCCGCTAAACTGGTTCTCTTCTGTTTATCGGTTCTTCACGCCCCCACGACACCTTGTTGAACAGCGTCATGAAATTTACCATAAAGTGTCTGTCTCTCAATTGCAAGGTTTTAAGCAGACATAAGAGACCCGGACAACGCGACGAGCTGATCCAGCGTGTCGTCCAACAAGGATATGACCTCATTGCTCTGCAAGATACTCACGTAAACGATACTGAAGCGGGAACCTTGATCGAGAAGAGGTTCAACTCTCAAGGAGCGCTTTGGACTCGCTACTGTGGACTGCTATCAATGTCGTCAGAGCTCGTGCTCAACCGCATACCTGTTGACCTGGGTGGCAACAACGGGTTTAGCGATCGAGTCGTGTTTGCCAGAGTGTCATCACCTTATGGGCGTTTCACAGACTTCTACACTCTCGTCGTGTACGCTCCTCCTCAGGCAACACACCGCAAACGCTTTTACAAAGCACTCCTTGCCTCGCCTATTTTAGCTTTGGAAGATGACGGTACTACTTTGCAGTATAGTCGGCTTGTCTTGATGGGTGATTTCAATTACAACCATCACATCGGAAACCATACCCCTCCAGGCGTGCCGAGAGAATGGAAGGAGATGATTGAAATACATTTCCTGGACTGTGTTTATGCATCCGTTCACGAGATCCTCCCCACTTATCGTCTCGGAGTGAAACACTCGACTATCGACTACATATTTGCGCCGCCCCAGCACTTTTCATGCAAGCAGGTCGCAAAGAATACTGAAGCTGTACTCTTTCCGCCGTATCACTTGACAGATCACGCTATGATTCAAGTAACGCTTATGACCCAAGAACACTTTTTCGCACGCTTTATCCATATCATCAAATTAGGGGCTCAAGCACTTATGGCGGTGATTTTCTCTCGCAGTCCT
>VAFG01000366.1:415863-555866 GCA_013461545.1 Syncephalastrum contaminatum | reverse complement strand
AAAAAAAAAAAAAAAAAAAAAAAAAAAAAAAAAAAAAAAAAAAAAAAAAAAAAAAAAAAAAAAAAAAAAAAAACTCAAATTAAATACGTATATGTGACAAAGCTCCTGAGTACATACTCTGTTCTATCGATCCCGCATCTCTTATAAAACAAACGTATATGTATGTGTCTTGCAGTAATATGAGTGATTGTATGATCTACTGTAGCTTTTCCAATTGCTACTACGAAGAACGAAGGTCAAGAGTACGGATGAGAGATGATAAACACTGGATATATGATTTAAAACTTGTGCAGTTCATGGTTTATGGCGTTTTAATTTGTTTGTTCTACCATTTGTCGAACAGAGTTCCTGTGAGGATTGCTGTGATAGCTATCCATGGTTGTATTCTGTCCTTCTTTGCTTAAAATGGCATCTGACAACCGTGCCATCATCTGTGCGCGAGGTTCGGGTATTCTTGCCACTGCATCCTCATCCTCACCCACTTTAACCTCCACCCCGCGCTCCTCTGCATGGAATTTGTCCCGGATGGGCTGTAATAAAACGTTCAGTTTAGGTGTGATCACCATGACCGTGTTGGTTGGTATTGTCAGCCAGTCTGCCTTTTCAAACGTCAAGGGTTCTATTACTCAGCATTAACTTTCACCCTTATCACTCTCAATATTAGGCTTCATTTACCACTTGCAATGACGACCATGTCTTCGCGTCGGTCTGCTTTGACCATGCGATAGTAGCCTGGCCGGTAGCATTCGAAGCGCGTGCCTGAAGAAAAATAAAGCGAAGCAGCTTCTTCCGTTTTGCTGCTAATGTAACGAACGCACACCACCGATGCACCATCTGTCACTGCAAAATTAAGCAAAGAGGGCTATTCACTCGTTCTTTAGCACGATCGTTTCAAATGAAATTCTTACTGCCGATATCTACCTCAGTGATTCCAGCTTCTTCTGCCCAGGTATTGAGCTGCGCGATGGTCTTTAGCATCGCTTCTCGAAGCTCTTGATATTCAAATGAATCGGCATTAGGATTAGCGAGCTAAAAAAAAAAATAAGAGATAATAAAATTAATGAGCGAGAGCACGTTTAAATGAGAGGAAGGATGATCTTACAAAACTTAAAAAAAGGGCAAAAGCCCATTCGGAATCGGTATTGCCTTGCACAAACAGAAAGAGGGACTCTGGTAATGCGTTCTGCAATTTGCGTTTTATCTTGCCATCCATGTTAGCCAGTGAATTCAAGGAGGCTAAATATGACATATTTACCTTGTCAAATTGCGCGATTCCTCCATTATGCATCCACATGATCCTGCCATAACTGGAAAAAAGCTCGTTTCAGCCGTTCTCTTGATCGTCCTTTTATTTTTCCCCTGTTGGACAGGCTTGAACTTACTTCCATGGGTGGCAGTTGGCTTCTGTAACAGAACCCGAAGTACTCGCGCGCACGTGAGCAAACAGTAACGGGCTCTTGATTTTTTCTGCGAGTCGGACGAGGTTGGTGTTGCTCCACGCCGGTGTCACAGACGTAAAGATGCAGGGCGGTGATCGGTCGTCCGGTTCATTGTCATACCAACCCACGCCAAAGCCGTCTCCTAAACAGTCGCTAAATGAGTCGCTGAGAGTCGAGATATTGCTGTCCAAGTACCGTTGAGTGGACGTCGGTGATCGATGCGTAGCCGTGAGTCAAATGACTGGTTAATTATGGAATGAGCCGGGTTGGTCAATAGCTGGTCAAAGGTATTGTGTTAGAAACGGTCGACATTGCAGGATAAACAGCGTACATGGGCCATTAGAATAGGCTGTTTCCCTTTGTAAAGTAGCAATCGGCACATCGTGAGAGACTATATATGTATGGGTGTAGACAGTAATAGAAAAGATGGTGGGGGTATATCAATTTTTTATATCTTGAAACGGAAGGAGAAAAGATGGGCGGCGGGCGCTGTGTTCCTTTGTGATGTGGTCATGAACCTACCCCCGAGAACCGTATGTAACTATTTTCTTAATTATGTAGGACTGTACATTGACAGAAAGGTCACGGTCCTTGCATATGCTGTCTCATGCGCTGCACACGACCTCATACATGACTTCGTTTTATTACGTACGTCGTCATACTATTCTTGATCGAGCTGCTGGCACATCTATAGTCATTGATGTCGATCAAATGTGCAATAAATATGGATGTGTCCCCATTTTTGGTCAAAGATGTTCATGGCTACTTGAGTGCACTGTGCCCGTGCATACATTTCATGGATACTGTGGCACATGCCAGGTATCATCTGATCCATTTTATCTGCTCTTGATATCGATGCATATGAGATGGAGTTTGATTTTATTGAAGAATCGCCGAGCAGAATTTATAAAAAGAGGATATGAAACGACTTTGCTACATAGGTGCTGATAACTGACTCTGAAACACGTATTATGTATTGGGCGTTACTTTGTTCTTAGAACACGTACGTTGTAATGCTGCCCTACTTCGTATGCTTCGGTTTGACCGCAACTTCTTGAACGGCATGCAGAATGATTTTCGGCTGTAACGGATTGTTGCTCGCAAATTTATATCCCTAAACGCGTGTGATAAAAAGTGCAAAACTTATTTAAGCAAGCCTTTCCCGATCCTCTGTATAATTTTGTAATTACCTTTGACCAGTCGTAGCCTTGAGCATAGGCAAAGAGGTTGCCGTCCTTGTTGAATGCGGTACATGTAATAGCGCCAGAGGCCCCTGAGAAATTTTTCAACCGCTGGCGTGCATTGCCATCCCAAAAGTTCACCGCTCCTTCTGCTCCGGCCGTGGAAAAAGTGCCAGTATAGTGAGGATGGAATTTGATATCATGGATGGCATAGACGTCGAATTCTTTTTTCTTGTTTCTTTCAGTTCGGTGGCACCGGAAGGTGTAGTTGCGCGACGAGTTCCGTTCATCCAGGCATGAAATATTGACACGACCCTCAATGGATCCACAGGCCCATCCTTGACCGTCAGGGGTACACGTAATACTGCGTAGCTGATGTCTGAGTGAAGATTGAAGTTTCTGCATACAATCGGGATTGAGATAGCGTGGGTTAGTCAGAGATAAATGAAACAGGTAGAAACACGTCGTGTAAGTTATACCTTGAAAAGAGTGGTTGGATGCCTGAGATCGAACACGAGGATATTTCGTTCCGCTGTGGCTACAACAAGTAGATTTTTTTTCAGATCCATAGAATAGCACCGTTCGGGAAGGTCAAGTGCGGCCATGGGTGTCGGTGAACGACCGTCGTTATACTGAAGCGTCTTTGCTCCAAGCGTCACCAAAATGGGCTGCGGCCCTTCCATAAAGCGGACGCGTCTAATAGGTTCACTCTGATGCGCCACAGGAGTTGCTGTTCCGGATTTGATGTCGTACACACGCACAAAGCCATCAGCTCCTCCTGATGCTACCAGTGTACCATCCTGAAATAAATTAGCCGAGGAGGTTGGTTTAGTCCATGCTTTTCCTGCTTCTTGTTCTTGGTGTCTTCTTGTGATCGCTTACCGAGCTCCAAGCCGTGGAGAGTACGGGTCCCTCGTGCGCGTATATTGCTCGCTGAATGCTGCTACCTTCCGATTGTATCTCATAGATACGCGTCTGAAGAACATACAATGTATTGAGTAAAACGCGTTATCAAACAGAAGTCGTCTCTAAATACCTGATTATCCCACGATGACACTGACAAATAATTCGCAACAGGTGAAAAGGCAAGCTCGGAAACAGTGTCACCGGGACCATGGTGGATCTATGGTGCCATCGTTTATTACATAAAGTTTACTTCTAAAGCATCCGTTATACATACTGGCATATCGTACTGGTCCATCATTATAGAAAAAAAAAAAGGAAGAGAAGGAAGAGCAGCAAGTGCGACTTTGAAACCGCAGCATTCTTTTGAAAGAATATGAGAATTCATGCGGCGCAGCACTCACTTGCTCCAAGGGGAACATGTCTTTAGTATTATTCTCACGTGACACATCTTGTTTCGCAGCGATAGAAAGAGGATCATATATGTATATCTTTTTATCACTTTTTTAATAATGGGGGTGCGTTTCCTTTTTTCTTTTTACATGCTAGATATCTGCCATTTGTGCTTATCGCTTCTTGGCGCCACGAGGTTTGACGTCTTCGTCCTTGACCGCATGAAGGTAAATTTTGTTCGGATTCGTTGGTAAAGCATGTTTGTAGCCCTAGTAAAAATGTCAGTGACAAATGAGCCTTGCACGTGCTGATTTGAATAATTCATACCTTGGACCAATCGTAGCTGACAGCATAAGCAAAGATAGTACCGTTCCGGTTGAATGTCGTGCAGGGAATCGTGCCTTGGGCGTTCGGAAAAGGCTTGAGGCGCTGTTTAGAATCTTTGTCCCAGAAACTGACGGTACCGTCAGATCCAGCAGTGGAAAAGGTGCCGTAAGTAGGATGGAAACTGATGGCGTTGACGGAAAACACATTCTTTTGGTCGTCGCGATGGCACTTGAAGGAGAAGCTGCGCGTGGAGTCTTTCTCCTCGACATACTGAATACCGACACGACCCTCGATGGAGCCGATAGCATAGCCCTTACTATCAGTGAAGCAAGATACGGTACGTGTTTGCCATTTGAGAGGGGACATGGCATTCTATGTCGCGTAGTGGAATGGTGAGTTAAAGAGGTTAACTTGCGAAGAGTCGTACCTTGAAAATGACAGTTGGATTGTTGAGGTCGAAAATGCAGACGTGCTTTTCAGCTGTACCAACAACCATCATGGGACCTTTTGCATCCATGGAGTAGCATCGCTCAGGGAGCTGGACAGTGCCGATAGGCTGGGGGCTTCTCGTGTCCCAATATTTGATGACTTTATCCCAACCGCCTGTGGCCATAATGTTCTGGCCTTGATCCAAAAACTTGATGCACTTAATAGCCTCATCGTGTTGTGCTACTTGTGTACTCTGGCCCGTTGCCAGATCGTACATGCGTCCTGCTTTATCGCCACCACCTGATACTACTTTGCTGCCGTCCTATACCAAACGAAGAGAAGCATGCCTGTTAAAGATCGGCAAAAGGCGTAGAAAGATCGAACACGCACCTTGCTCCACGCCGTACAGAGAACAGGACCTTCGTGTGAATAGGCTGCCTTGGGTATCGTCTGACCTGAAGGCTGAACTTCGTATATACGCACCTAAAGTCGAAAATGTAAAGAGGACAAACAAAGACATTATGCTTAGACGGTAGTACCTGATTATCCCATGACGACACGGAAAGATAGTCGGCTTGAGAAGAGAATGCCAGGTCAGAGATGCCGTCTGACGGTGGTGACGCAACCTACGTTAAGGCATGAGAATCGCAATATTTAGACGTTGATTGGTTATAAGTGTACCTCAAAATCTTTAGGATCCATGGAAAGTGAAAAAAACGCGAATACTACGACACTGTGGCGGTGACTACAAAATGGAAGTGCCGTCTCCAAAAAAGGCAAACGAAAATCTGTGAGTCTCTCTATGCTTAACAATTGATAAGATGGCCATTTACCAAAAACTTAACTTATTAAACACTTGTTCTATATATGAGAGAAGATATCGATGCTGGACTTCTGAAGACTTGCTGCCGCTGATCATCTTCCCCATAGAAACACGAGGAACGCTGCGGCACTTGCCTTGACGTCGCCTTTTTTGTCACGTAATACTGTATTATGAATTTTTCAAGAATCAATACAGTATAGAGCATAGGAGGCTGATGAAGACGAAAGAAAAATAAGAGAAAAATAACATTAGTATACGTACGTGGATAGCTATTTCTTGATCAATACGTCGACTTTGTCCAGCACACGGTTTGTGCTACTGCGATTGCTGCTACCTCACATACTAAGTGTTACAAATTACTGAAAATCATCTCTATTGATATGCGGGCTAATGCAGCATATGACTACTGAAACGGTGATAAAAAATTCTGTACTGATTTTTGATTATTGTTGATATGCATGTGTATGAACCTCTTCTCGTCTGCTACAGTACATATACGCATATGGATATGCATCGAGAATATATCATCAGCTGCTATTGCTATTGCTTACATGTAGTATATGGACAGACTTTTGGTGCCTAACTTGCTCATGTTTGATATTTTATTTGTAGAAACTGAGGAAGAGGTTTTAACATACAGATGTATCCAAATCAGAGCACTAAAGTTTAAGATAATACACAGGCGAAATCAGGCATCGCGATACAGAAGCGTTTGATCCTCTATGAATGGATTGTGTTCAAAAGTATCTATGTTCTGGTGTACCAAAGGTATATTGTATGAGAAAGTTATCATAATCCAGCTCATTATTTTCACAAGATGCGCCCTATTACGCGCTAAGTATAATACATATGCATCTTCTCCTACTGCAACACAAGGTAAAATATAGGCTACAGTGCTAATTATTCTGATGGACCCATGTTTTCAAATAGCTACCAACGTGTAGAGTACGGTACCTATGACGCAAGAACTCAACATCATCAACATATGAAATTCATACTGAAGCCTATACCTGAAACGTAAATGCTGTATTACTATATGTGAAACTATCTCCTAATTGCATTATTTTCTTTCACATAAGATAATTACTGACACCAAGTGATGGGATAGGGTGCAATAATGAAAAAAGAGTAGTGTAATACAATGTCAACGCAATAAAGCGATCTAGTTTTCACATTACGCACGTAAGCGCGTCTATCAGTACTATTTGTCAATCTGGTCTAGGCATTTTTGCTGATGGTGGCATCATCTCTCCCAGCTGATGGAGTGTCGTCTACAGTCACTAGCATCTCTGAGTTTCAGTAAATTAAGTTTGCGTTATCGACATAAGGTACATCGCATTTTGTTAACTTGTAGCATAGCGGCAGTTCGGGACCTGCAGATCGGAATTAACCTGACACAAAACGTAAATAGAGGTGATACTTAACGCTACAGTGACTCACAAAGACACACAGTCTGTGTAAGCATATCAGTAAGATAGGAGCGGCTGTGCAGTGTACCTGTGTAGTGTAGTGCCTGGGAAGAATGACTGAAAGCTCTGGCTTACATCATGTAACACCACCAACCCAGGAGGACCTTCAATATGGCAATGAGAAACAAGGAGCTCAGAGATTTCCCGACCAATCACTGAGTATCTTTATTCAAACGCTGCTCCCTTCCCCGATGGATTGCCTTGCTGCTTTGTGTATGCACAAAAGAGAGAAATTATCGTCAGTACGAACGAGTTCCCACTCGTCGTGGTTACTGAAATCTTTGAGAATTGCTGGATTCTAGCATCTCAAAATTTAAAATGACAGCGCAACTGCATATGTCCATGTGTCCCAGTGCAGCACCACGCTTCGTAAAATGTAGATGTAATAAAATGTATACGTAATGCACAGCAAATACTTTATCGTGTCCGACGCGCATGCTCAAACCTTTTCTGCATTATCAAACACAAAGAATTTTATCAAACAAATAGAAGACAAGGAAAAAGAAACACAGATGATCAACAAGACAAAGGAAGGAACCAACCAGCGTTGAGAATTTGACGTAGGAGTAAAAATGATATATGGTATACAAAGTTTCGCACGAGCAGCAGTATTTGTGCGTGTGTGTACATATACTCAGCCAACCAAACAATAAAAATAGTCTGACTGGCGCTGAATCAACTTGATGAAGCAACTTTATTCGATGCTTGTTTCTATGCATCTGCTATAACAACTGATCGGGATGTGTGCACCATTTAAGTGTCAGACCGCCCTACAGCTTGCTCTGCTCATGTTGATGACGCAAAGAAATCATCTTTGCATATCTTTTATTTCTACAGTACATACATAAGGCTTGCTCTTCTGTCGCCCGTCATGATATCATAAATAGGCATGACACGATAAATAAAATGATCTACGCCCAATCATGTTTATTACAGTGCAGCCGTAAAAGGTAAACATGTGTGGAAAACAAAGCCAGTGTGTAATTATACCCCCAACAAAGGGAACCCGGGACATCATGCGCCATGTGTCCCTACTGATTAACCTTGTTTGTCTTTCAGCATTAAGGTTACTCAAGACGGAGAAGCCGAGAAACAACAGAATACGGGACCGGGTATGGATTTGTATGTTAAAAAGGAGCACACCAGCCAATGAAACCGGCGTAAAGCTGGCACGCTCCAGGGCCCACCTCAAAGGGAACAAGGCATTTGTTTCGCCCTAGAAACTGTGACAATCTGACAAATGCTCTTGGTGCCCTGAAAATAAAATAAAATAAAATAAAGCAGGATCAAAATGATAACAGGTCGAGATCTGATTGGATGATAACAAGGGCTTTTCAAGATCAGCCTAGCGTATAAAAAAGACAAGCGACGGGAAAAAGCCGAAAAAAAAAAGTTTTGCTTCACTCTTTTACATGTCTGGCAAAGGACCCATTTTCATCACCAACACAGACGGCGACAAGGGCTTTGCTATTGCCCAGCAGATGCTCCACTTTACGGACAAGTACGTTCATCTGGAGCGGCACCCTGTGTATGCGGGTCTGCCGGATGCATCGACCCAGCGTGCCAAGCTGCTCGAGGGTCAGGGCGCCCACCTGCGAGCCTTTGACATTTTCAACGACGCCAACGCCGCTGTGCAGGCCCTGCAAGGCATTGCCAAACTTTGCTTGATTGTCGACCCTCTTAGCGAGCGCATCAGCCGTACGAATGCTTTCAGCTATGCCAAAGCGTAAGTTCTTTATTAGTGCGTTCCTTAAAAAGTCATAGACTGACCTGAAAAATCTTTAGTTTTATCGATGCGGCCAAGGCTGCCAACGTCGAACACGTTATCTTCTTGACACCCTTCTCGCCTTTGGACCCCGTCTCGCCCCCCAGCTCGCCTGTGGGCGAGCAGCGGGAATCCACCGAGACCTACCGCAGCCAATACATGCTCATCGAGTCGTATCTGCGGTCCCAATTTGAAGCCAAGCGCATCACGCTGCTGCGGTATCCGGGCATCCTCTATCAGCATCTGCGCGTTTTTCGCAAGTACATTCTCGAGCACAATGCCTTTCCGCTGTCGAGCCAGCATCCCGAGATCACCGTCGAGTCGTCTAGCATGCTCGATATCGCGAACGCGACGGCTTGCATTGCTCACTCTCCCACGCTGCGACACAGCAGCAATGACTACAAGTTGACCGGGCCTCAGCTGCTCACACTCGAAGAAGTCAGCGCTCGAGTGCTCACCGGCCTGCGGCGCGACGACGGCGAAGTTAATCTCGTTGACATCCAGTCGCTGGAGCAGATCCTGTACGATAGCATTGGCAACAGCGAACACGTTGCTTTCCTGCTCGAAGTGTGGGGTCTCCAACAAAAGCTCAGCGGTACACGTTTCGAAATCACCCGCGACCTGGAGGCATTGACGGGACAAAGCGGGAAAACATTGAATGAATATTTTGACGACGACACCGTTCAAGACATTTTCAAGTCACCCATGCCGACGCCCTTTATCGTTTAAATTTTGCGCTCGCACATACTCAATCTCATCCCGTCCCTCGACCATTACAACCCCCCCTTCTCTTTTCTCCTCGCCTTCTCATACGCTGAGTTTATCCTCTACCATTACTGCTCTTTTGCTGTTGTACATATCCTATGCATCTATAGTTTCTTTTTTCCTTACATTTCCTTTTGTTTCTAAAGATTGTCCATAAACCACAAACCACAAATCATAAATCAACCAATATCTCATATCTGTTCATGCCTGCTGACGCTTTGTATCATGGAGCACAGTGTGATCTTGTTGGGTACGGTTTGGATCCTGGGTCCGGACTATGTTATCTTTAGCATGACGATAGTGCGTGATTATGTGTTTTATTGTGACGCGTGGATTTTGTGGACGCACGGCTCGCAAGATCCGGGCCGATGACCTCCGCGTTCGTGGCGGTGGTGATTGTGGCTTTACAAGACGAGAGGTATTTATTGTATACCCTTTTCCCGATTTCGCGTCCCCATAACACCGCGCCGCACGTACACAAAAAACTGAAAAATTCTGCGCTGTGCTACCTGAGCCCGTCACACCACGAATGAATGGATAATTTTTTTTCTTCTTTTTCATCGCGATTCATCTGTGTGACGCCCACCAAACCAGAAGCAGAACTGCCTTCCATGACTCTGGGCCTTCAATGTGTAAGTTAGAGACGGAGCAAAACGTTATTCAGGCATAGCTTGTGTTATCAATTTTTTTTCAGTGACATCGGAGATATGCAAGAGAATGGAAAAAGAGCAACAGGGCTGCTATGGCCTGCATTGTGTGCACATGCCATGCCTGATGTGATATTTTTTTTCTCCGTCATGCATCCAATGAAAAGACATGAAAAATATGTAACCAAATGAAAAAAAAAGAAAAAAGAATGAAAATTATGGGGTATTATTTTTCATATATGAACAAAATGCAAAAAATGAATGAAAAATGGGGTTGTATAAATTACTACTATTGAATATCGTTCATAGCGATCGCTAATGCGGTCATGCACTTGAGTGCTCGTTCAAGATAGGGATAATCTGGATGCGCGGGTGTCGAATGTTTGATGAGATCTAGGAGCAGCAAGAGAATGTGTGTTAGTATGAAATGGATGCGACCCGAAAAAGAAATAATCACACCTTTCAATAGCAAACAGTAGCGAGTGATACGCTGAATCGGAGCAATGGCGTAATCCGCAAGACCCAGACGGTTCATGCGCTTTTCCTAAGCCGGGTTTTAGGATCATGGATCGACAGAAAAAAAAAAAGACAGCACAAAGTAATAATACCTGCACGAGCTGGCGGCTTATGATGTTACGCTTGGCCTTGGCTGCACATCGTTGCGCTTTTGCATAGTTGGCGGCATAGAAAATGTAGATGTCCAATTGGGGGAGATATTCGCAAAAGACCTTGCCAACGCCGCTATAGATTTCCGAACGAGTAGCGTCCTCACGCACGACCGAATGTAGCCGTCGTAAAAGACTTGTTGAGAGCATGATTAGCTGCGGGATATATGCAAAGATCGTCTGGACATCTTTTAGATTGGCAAGGGGACGAGGTTGTGCCGTTGCAGCCTCCATCAATGGATCCATAAACACCTAAGAATGTGTCAATCTCATCATTTTTTGTGAGGATATAAATACGGTACCTGTCGAATAATGGTGAGGTGATCAAGGTACGTCTCTTCTGTTGAGAGCAGTTCTGTCATGATGAAACGTGATAATTGGGCAGAGCGTTGCGTCAAGATGGGCGACTTGCGTGTCTATGAATAGAAACAAAACTGTGTGTGAGTGTGTGTGTGTACCGGCGATGTGGGACCAGAGTCAGCGCAAACCTTGTCGGGCAGAAACGGTGCGGTGTCGAGCAAGAATGTGTGGAAATACCGTTTCCAAATGGCGATACCATCGCGCTCCTTCTGACTGCAGCTATCTGCAGTGAAGAGCTGCTTGACGGCGAGTCGGTCGAGGGTCCATGACCGGCGTTTGGGACGCGGCGGTGCCAACAATTCGGGGGTAGACTGTGTGATAGGGTGGTGGAGGTGGTCGAGCCAGAGATGGGTCGCACTTGTGGATGGAGTCATGGTGCGTTTATCGCGATATGTGTTGCTGCGTTCTGTTTTAGTGTGTTCTGACGAAACAAAGGTGCTGCTTTCCAGGACAGAGAAGGAGCGGCGAAGAGGATTGGCTTTTGTAGGATGAGTAGGGCGTGGCGCTGTAGAGGCGGGTGCGCTGACCCGTGGTTTCAGCAGCGAAGGTGGATGTGGGCGCACGTCTTTCTTTTTCCGCATTGGTGGAGGCGGTAGTTTGACGGGCTGCTCTGGTTCAAATGTGATGGATTCTGTGTCGGAAAAGAGACTATCGACGCAAGCGGTAGCCCACGACTTGGCCTCAATGACCTCAAAGGATGGCTGTGAGTAGGGTGGCATGAGGGGTGCAGAAGAAAGAGGATGGAAAGGGGGCGGAAGAGAGGAAGACGAAAAGCCTACAAACCGGACCGACAATCTTATATATCTCGAGCCCAGGGAACGCGAGCCTCGTTGCCTTTTTTTTGGGAGTCCCCTTTTCTTGCACACGCTTTTCGTCTCCGCCTTCCTTGGCTTACACATAAAACACACGCCCACGCACTTACGCACACACACACGCATCTGTTCTATTATTCATGGTTATCTCTTTTTCATCCACACAGCTCGCAGCAGTCAAAATCACTATCTGTCTCCTTCTTTCATTTGACGCGGCTGATACAATTTCAATTGACACCACAGCCAGGCGTCTTGGCCTTTCCCGGAGAAATTTCCACACACATCACCGTTGCAGAATCGTTGCACAAACGGATGATGTCTCGGAGACGTCAAGGATGGCGCGTAAAAAGAAGTCTGTGCGTTGTGAAAAAAGAAAAAAAAAGAATCGATCGCCTTCCATTCCCCTTGCCTTGTTCCGCCACACACACAATGAGTGGCTTATTGACATTTTTCATTTCCATTTACTGAATGCTATCACGCCGACTTTCATGCTTCGTCACCCGACGTTGGTTCAGCAGCCAGCCACGACGCCTGATTCTCGGTATTGAAACCTCATGTGACGACACTTCGGCCGCCATTGTGTCGTCAGAACGCGAGATTTTGTCTGAAGTGGTGCGCGGGCAGCGTGAACTGCATGAGCCCATGGGAGGAATCGTGCCTACCCTGGCGAGTCAAGGCCATTCTCGGTACCTGCCCAGTGTCATTCGCCAGACACTTGAGGATGCGCGGTTGACAGTAGCTGACTTGGATGCGGTGGCAGTGACGCGGGGCCCGGGTTTACCACCCTGTTTGCCAGTCGGTCTCAATGCGGCTAAAACTCTGGCGGCGGTCCTGCAAAAACCATTGATTGGCGTCCATCACATGGTAAATAATAATAATAATATTAATAAGAACAAGAATAGATATGATTCAAGAACAACGTTAGAAGATCTGACGTGATTTTCTGTTTTTATGCTAAAAGGAAGCCCACGCCCTCACCGCACGCTTATCAGACCCGACGTTACAATTTCCGTTTATGACGTTACTGATATCAGGAGGGCACACGATGCTCCTGACCGCGCGCAGCCTGGGCGATTACACCGTGGTGTGCAACACACTGGATGACGCTGTGGGAGAAGCGATCGACAAGACTGCCCGCGCGCTTGGCTTGGCATGGGCAGAAAAAGGTGGTCCCGGGGCTGCATTGGAGCGCGCCGCGGCTGCAGGGGACCCGGATCGGTTGGCGCAGCGCCTGCCACTGCCCATGTCAACTCATCGAAACAAAAACACACTCGCCTGGAGCTTCGCAGGTCTCAAAACGGCTGTCACGCGACTTGTCCAGCTCGAACCGACCCTCCTCGACGATCCACAGTCTGTCAGCGACCTTGCCGCTGCCTTTCAGATGACCTGTGTACGCCACATTGAACACAAACTCACCATGGCTCTCGACCGCGAGATCCAAAGCACACCTCTCACTGCGCTTGTTGTGAGCGGTGGCGTCGCGAGCAACCAGCTGATTCGTTCAAGGTACACTTTATCTTTTTTTTTTTCACGGATGCATATATACCTTCTTAACGTGCATATTGTTTATAGGTTAGGTGCGCTTGCTCAATCCTACGGCCTACGCTTAGTATGCCCTCCGCCTCGTCTGTGTACAGATAACGGTGTGATGATTGCCTGGACGGGTCTCGAGCGGTTCCAGGCAGGTCTTATAGACGAGTATACCATCACTACCCGACCCAAGTGGTCCATTGAATCACTCAAAGAAAAACAAGACCCCCTTTAAACCCTCAATGAACCTTTCTGTTGAAGCCTTTGTTTTATTCAACCCCTTTTTGTTGAAACTTTTAAGCTGTTGCAGCCACTGCCTCCTGGAAGCGGGGTGCCACCGCCTCTTCGGGGAACCGCTCCTTGAGCTTCTGGACGTCACGCAGGAGCACTCGCTTCTGCGCATCCGCACGCTGCTCAATCTCTTCGACCAGCGATGCGTGTTCCTTGGTCAGCAGCGAACGGTCAATACCGCTCGCAACCTCCTCAATCACATCCAGCACCGTCATCAGTTGGTTGGGCAGCCAGGTTACAATGGGAGAGCCACCGGTGGCAACCGGGTGCTCGGTATACTTGATGATGTATTCCTTGGTGAAACTCCAGTGTCGGTGACGGAATGCACGGATCTGATCGACGTTGGCGAGATAAAGGGCTACACAAATTAATAAATTTAGTGAGTTTCGAAATCTATAATACGCAATAATTTCGTACCAGCCGAGTTGGGGTCGCCCAGCGCAAACTGACGGAGGTTGTTTTGGTTGGAGCGGATCTGGACAAGCTCCAAAAAGGTCTTGTGGTCTGTGGGTCGATAAGTGCGGAAGTCACGCAGGATCTCGGTCAACGGGTTCTCGGGCATCTTGATCTGCAAAAGGTTGTCCGCCAGCGGCACCATCGAGTCATTTGCGCCACTCTCACCGCGGTGGCTGACGGGTTTGTTGTTGTTGATACCCTCGTACACAACACCGTCAGGGAACATGGGCTGGTTCTTGGTGCCCATGATGAATGTCCGGAAGTCCAGGTAGTCGGCAGGGTTGCTGCGTGCCCACATGTATTCCATCTCGTCGTTCACCTTTTGATAAGTCGCGTTGAGGTTGGCCATGTGGTGGTCGAACCCGCTTCGGTTCTCAGCTTCAAGTGTGTTCAGCACACCCAAGGCGTGCCGTACCAGCTTGGGAGAGTGTGCCACCATGGTGACGTGGTTCAGAATGAAGCCCTTCCTATAAAGAGTAGCACGTGTTAACCACCGTACCATGCTATGCTTGAGTAGCACTTACTCTGACTCCATGCCAGTGAACGAGCGGATGAGCTTGAGGTTGTCATAGGTCAGGTCGCCGGTGGGGTCAACCCGTTTGTAGTTGTAAAGACTACAAGACAAATGTTTAGTCGAGTGAACATGTGTTTGGGACTTTTGGCTACTTACGCATAGCTGAGGGCACTAGATAGTCAAAGGCGAAGAGAGAGAGAGAGAGAGAGAGAAAGAGAGAGAAAGTCACCAGGTAATGAGTATTCCATACAGGTAATGCTCTGTGCAGTAAACTTACTATTCCATGAAGGGCTTGCTGTTAATCTTTTGAGCGACTTTGGTGAGAGGCACAGCAATGCTGCGGGGAAGCACCAAGCGGCCAATGCCATAATCTTTCTTGGTAGCGCGGTACCGGAGGTCGCACGGCTCGAGGAGGTAAGCTGAGGCAGCAAAAGTGTAATCACGGAAGAGTGCTAGGTACATATGTTTGTGAGTACGCGTGTGACCGAGATAAGCTTTCGCGACGACATACCAGACAAAAGAGCGGGATCGTGGACGCTATCCACATCATAGAGAGGAAGCTCAGTCAGGACAGCCTCGCCAAACTCGCCCGAGGCTAGAAGGCCTGGCCGACCAGTCTCTGGGTTTTTGATGGGCATGCGCTCAAGGAGAGACTCGAGCTTGGAGAAGCTATCTGGCAGGCGAGTCAAAGGGTCTTTGCGGGGCAGAAAGCCATTTTGGGTGGTGACGGTAAACATGGGCGATTCCTCGAGGTTCTGCTCGCCGACAATGGCAGCCGCGGCAGGAGACTCATGCAAGAGGCGCCGTGTTTGACAGCGGCAGCGGTTGGCACGGAGAACGGCCAAGGTAGAGCTAGTAGTAGTACGCAGGATGGGGCGCTGGAAGAGCATTATTATTATTCTTGAGAAGGGTAGCTGGTTTGTGAAAATAAAGATGGATGCTTGTCTTGAATGGATTGCGTTTTTTATAGGGAGAAGGGAATCATGCAAAGATACCGCACCTCTAATGGTAGGGTATATGATGCCAGCTGTTTATAGCCACCACTATACATGGTCGTGCAAGTAGCGGCCAGTCCCGTAACCTATCACTTTCTCACGGCTGAGCTTCTTTTGGGTATTCTACCATAAACTGCAATGGCCCGCGGATACCTTCGCACCAAGTGTTCCGGGCTGTGGAAATTATTAACTATGCGCCTGTGTGTGTGTAGCCCTTATGATTCGAGCATATAAAAGGCGCGATTGTTTATCATCGTGATGATTTATTTCGATTGGTTCCGACTAACATTCGTGTGTACCAAATGCCCGTGGGAAAGTAGCCCATTGGCCCGTTGGATGAGATCCATCGCAACACTATCAAACCCACGCTCCATTCTATCCAAAAAGACGTTGAGGTCAGTGGTCATCCGAAAACAAACGAAAACCATATGGTCTTTGTGTGCGTAAATTTTTTTCTCATGCGTTTAATTTTTCCACGGGTAGTAGTCTATCGAGTACGTCCTGCCAGTGCTCGGGATCCATGCCATCCAATCTGGCCAGCTCGGTTGCGTCCATGACTCGCCAGTTGGGAGACGCCTGCTTCTTGAGCCAATTGAAGTCCTCGACCTGGTCAAAGTAATTGATCTGCTTCAATGGGTCAGTGATCGCTTGCTAACCTGACCCAATTAAGGTTTTGACTTACTGGATCGCCAGATGAAACGGGACCGACGCGTACTGCATCTGAGTCTTCAATAATCGGCTTACTCGTCACGCCCAGCAGAATATCAACATCATGAGCATCGTGCATACGAAACTAAAGGAACGTTAGCAACCGGAGATGAAGGTTAGTGATAGGCCATGCATACCTGGTGGCAGGTTGTGGTCAGGATAGAGTGGGTGAAGCCGTAGATAAGAGCGGAGGCTTCGATCTTGGAGCAAAGGATGATTGAATTTGTGACATTCTTGATATGTAGGGCGGATATAGGCGTATCTTTGAGCCAGACGAAGCATCGGTCGAGATCAGACAAGGCGACGTCGACCGAGTGGGTCGGCCGAGACGATGGACGGACGAGCTGGTGGCGGCATTGGCTAAAAGTGATCACGTTACCGGTAAGTGATGAAGAGGAGTCGGGCTGTTTCGGCAGATCGGGCTGCGGCAGAGGTGCAGATACGAAACTAGACGGACTGGCAGCAGACGAGGGTATTTTGGGTTTGCGTGACTTGAAGGAGAATTTGGGTTTAGGTGTGAGTGAAGCTTTGGCTGACTCTAGCGCGTTGCTAAGCTCCTTGATTTGCTGCTCTTTTGGTTAGGATACCGTTGTAATACATGTGGGAGTACTTGCCAAGGCATACTGTCGCGCGTCGTAGGATGGGATATACTCAGTTGCCTTGGTAAGCTGCTTCTCGAGCTCATTTATGCGCTGCAAGATCTCGTTGAAATGGCCCGGGAGCTCGGCTTTGTTGATCTGCGCCGATCCGTGGATGCTATCCTCAATAGCTGTGTACGATCTCAGTCGATCAAGGTTTTTAAGGCGAGTCGAGGCTTACAAGCACGTTTCGCTTTGAAATGGACCCAGAAATCGTTGGATGCTTCAGCAACGTTTGCCATCGGACAAGGTGAGTGGTTCTTTTGGCATCCCGCCCCTCGAATATATACTGCTGATCAGCGGTGCTATACTTTCATACCACGTGCATTTTCATTCGTGGACACACATTATGGTCGACCTTGCTTTCATATTTCTCATAAAATATTCACTGAGCATGGTTCAAGACCTACGAACTTTCTTTACGTATGCCCAAGTCAGGGCACCATATAAAAATACAAATTGATGCCTTGCTATCACCAACTTAACGTACAAAAGCTTTTATGCGTGAGCTCATCCGCATTTTGCACACTCTTCCAACGCGCTGTGGCCTAATGGCAATATATGTTTCACGCTGCTGCAAACATAAATGGCAGCAAATGCAGTACGTAGTGCATAAAGTTTGCCCAGCCCTGTCATTAAAAGCCGATTGGGAGCGCTTTGTAAGACGTAGCACGCGTGTAGACACATAACAAATTGTGTGTGAATATAAAGATGTTATGATGAGGTGAGGTGATGCGAGCGTTGGTTTCGATCCGCGATGAAATAGCGCTGTACACATTTGGTAGTAGAAAAGCAGTGGATCACTATCTTACTCATCCAACAGAATAGATCAACTCTATGCCATATCTTTTTGTCTTCTTTTGATCACAGATCGAAACATGATGCACTGATACGCTGTTTCCTCTATATTATCTTCCCCATACGTGTACGTATTGCACAGTCAGTGAATTCCTTATCCTTGAAATGGTTACCTTTCTCCTACGACATATAATATAGCGAGTAATAATCTGGGGAGTCTGATCTATACAAACTTCACATAGTACTACATCATGTTAGACGCGTCATGTACGTTCACAGACCAAGCGAAGTAAGGTTAAAAAAGCGGTTCGGAGAATCAATATGTCCCACTGGGAGCTATGGGATCGGGTGTGCCTGAAGATACAGCCACCATCATGTGCCCTCGTGTGCCTGAAATACGCCATGACCTGCGTGGACCTGTCATGTGCATCACAGATAACGACAAGGCAAAAAAAAAAACCATTTATGACTGGATCCTTGCTTCCTATCTCGCCTTTTCTTTCTTCTTCTCTTTTATTGTTTTATCTTTATTCGTGACATGGTCAATTTGATCACTACCGCAGCAGCCCTCACTGCTGCTTTTATCACCAGCGCAGGCGCTTTGCCCCATCATTCGCACGTCCAGACCGAGCATCGGGCCACAGGAAACTTTGGGCCGCATTTGCCCCACAAGACGTACACTACGATGCTCGGCGAGAGCGACGGCCTGTGGTGGACGGCGGGAGGAGGATCTGCTCCGCCTGAAACGGTGGCAACCCTTTTTGCGTCACACTTGGCGCCCCACAGCGAGTTTATAGTGCAATCATCACACACAAGTGAGCTTAGCGGGGTGACGCATGTCTATCTACGACAGTTGGTGAACGGCATCGAGGTCGTCAACGGAGACATGAATATCAACGTGGATCGACATGGTAAAGTACTGTCGGCTGGCAATTCATTTGCCCAGGCTGTGCAAAGCAAAAAGAGCACCTCATCATGGTGGAAGGTACGTCATCGATTGTTTGGCTCGTTTGTTATGCATGAAGACTAAATAGTTTCCTTTGCCCTTCCCGTAGCAACTGGTATTCTCCGACCATGACGCGATCGGCTACCGGTATACGCAAGCGACGGAGCCGGTAATCCCACCCGAAAGCGCAATTCTGGCTCTTTTAAGCCATGTGGGTCACACGGTGCATCACGCACCATTTGCTCTCCAAGCAGAAGAGCAGGGCTCAGCTTACATGCTCTACGACGTGCCTGGTGCGCAGTCGAATGTGCGCGTGCGCAGGGCGTATTCGCAGATAGAGACAGGGGAGCTCGTCCAGGTCTGGGATATCGAGATTGAGCTGCTCGACCATTGGTACAACGCGCATGTTAATGCGCATGACGGTCGTCTCGTGGGCCTAGTGGATTGGGTGTCCGATGCAGTGTACTACAATGTGATTCCGTTTGGGGCCAACGACCCTTCTGAAACGGAGCAAACACTACTCAGGAACCCACACGACTTAGTCGCAAGCCCTATCGGCTGGCAGACACAGGACGGTGGCTACATCTACAACGTGACGATCGGTAACAATGTCTATGCCCATACCAACCCCGATGGTGGCTACAACTGGGAAGAGAACTACCGCCCCGCCGCCAAGTCGGACGACGAAGGCGATATCATCTTTGATTACGTTGCCAAGTTCGACGTGGATGAGCCCAAGCAGTACGAGGACGCGGCCGTGACCAACTTGTTTTACTGGTGCAACACTGCTCACGATTTGTTCTATCGCTACGGTTTCGATGAAAAATCAGGTAGAATAGGGAGACACTTTCGTTTATATTGAACGTCACTAAGCGTAAATTGGCTATTGATTAGGTAATTTCCAGCAGAGCAACCTGGGCCGTGGCCGCGAGGACGACGACGGTGAGGACGATGCTGTAATTGCCAACGCCCAGGATGGCTCAGGGCGCAATAATGCCAATTTTGCTACCCCACCCGACGGCCGCCACGGCAAGATGCGTATGTATGTCTGGGACCAGACGCACCCGATGCGCGACGGTGACTTTGAGAGCGGCATCATCATTCATGAATACACTCACGGTGTCTCGAACCGACTGACGCAGGGTCCGCACAACTCCAACTGCCTTGGCTGGGGCGAGGCAGGTGGTATGGGCGAGGGCTGGGGCGACTTTGTCGCTACCATTATCCGCATGTCCATCGATGATACGCGCAAGTCCGATTTTGGTATGGGCGGCTGGGCTAACGGTGGTCCGGGCATCCGCAACTACAAGTACTCGACAAGCATGGAGACCAACCCGAGCACTTATCGCATCATGGACCGCTTCAACTACTGGGGCGTGCATGCCAAGGGCGAAGTCTGGGCGGAGATGCTCTATGAAGTATACTGGGATCTGGTTGATGCGCATGGCTTCACTCCTATCTGGTTCCCGCCCGCTGATGCCCAGCAAGCACGTGACCACATCCTGAACCATGGCAACACTTTGGCTCTGCAGCTCGTCATCGACGGCATGAAGCAGCAGCCCTGTAACCCCACTTTTATCGACGCGCGCGATGCTATCCTTTCAGCCGAATCTCAGCTCACGCATGGCGAGAACTACTGTCTTATTTATGCTGCATTTGCCCGTCGCGGGCTTGGTGTCGGTGCCGAGCTTATCAAGGAAGGCTGGATTGAGCGACGTACAGAAAGCTTTGATGTGCCAGCGCGCTGCCGCGATGCGTAAATTGTAGATACTAATACACGCTTGTTAAATATTTTGTCCGCCTTTCATCTACTTTCACTCTCCCGCTCTCTATGTATGAAGTCCGTCGTACCCTCCTCTTTTTTTTCTATACTTATTTATCTTTATCATAAATGAACAACTACTGTCCTAGTTCGCTTCAATCGCTGTCTGATTATCATGGCTCACAAATGTTTCTGGTGGTACGACACTTGCAGGGAAGCTAAAATACGTAGACACGCGAGTGATAAGCGTCAGATCGTAGAGCATGTGTATGATTTCGGTGGATCCATAGACGCTTTCCGGAAGAGCGGGAGACGAGCTCGGGTAGTTCTAGAGTACATCGTCAGTCATACCTTCGATGATGTGTGTTGGGCTCTACCTTTTCGTCCTTGAAGGAGGAATGGCATCGCAAGATAATGCCACATAATGCAAAGCGCACCATGAAGGCCTTGAGGAATTCGTCGGTCATGCATTTTTTCCAATGGGAGGCTGAATTAAGAAATAAAAAATCGTCAGCCCATTGTAGCATGATGTGACCCAAACCTTAATACATACCGACGTCGGGGTCCTCTAAGAGAAGGCTGGCGATGTGTTCTTCCATTTTGCCCATCAATAGTACGGACTCGTCCCACTTGTCCTGATCTAGGTTACCGATATCGGACACAGAGCAAAATCCGAGGAGCGGAGCATGGAGGAAGAGGGTAAAAAGGCTGCCAATCTCACCGCGATCTTGGACAGAGGAGGGGTATTCGACGGGCGAGAGGAGACTTATCACGGGTTGGTCAAAGACATTGGGTATTTCGGCAAATACGACGCTGCTGCTGCTATCGACGATAAGGAACAGCGGTTTCCGCGTAAAAGGGACAAGGTCTGCAGGATGGAGACAGTGATTTCTAGGCTGCAATGCACTCGTGGCAGGGTTGTTAGATTGGGTAGCGTTCGATGGGCCGGAAGAAGTCGCATTTGCATTGCTGGCCGTCACGGGACTAGCGCCTGATGCGGTGGAGGCGGCTGTGGCCGTGGAAGTCGATGTTGCAGCTGCGCCTGATGGCGCCGACTCGGATGCAGCTCCTTTACGTGGCTGATAAGCAGTGGCCACACCACCTTGGAACCCAGGCACAGATACATCAGGGTACTCACAACCATCGGCTGACAAATAGATGAGTATCACACCATTTTCCGTCGTATCTTTACAGGCGGTTGCGATGTACACCATGAGCTGGCTAAATGAAGGTCGGTAGAGGAGGTATTTATGCGGGTTGATACGCCGGTGTTGCTGTTGCACTTGTTGCTGCGACGGTTGTTGCTGTTGGGATTGTGGCAGCTGCTGAGGTTGCTGCTGAGGTTGCGATGCGCTTTGCTTTGTATCTGCGGGCACGCTGTTCTTCGTCGTGGTGGATTCGTTCTTGGCCATCACGGCTTCTTGACGGATTTTTCCTGCTTCATCCTGGTTACGGATATTGACAGCCTTTTGCGGCAAGTCAGGTGCGGGAAGCTGCTTCTCGAGGCTTTGCAACATTCGATACATATCCAATGTGAGCTCAGAAAATTTGATTTGCTTCTGGCAGCTACCGACAAGAATGGCCTCCTGTAGCCGCAATCGTCCAGGTGGGTCATTTTGTGTCGTGATCGGCAATCGATAGTCGACCGTCATGAGCAGTTTTTCAGGCGATATGGGTGCAAGCTTTTTCTCGGCTTCCATAAATGTGTTGATTTCATTAACGACGACCTGCCATTCCTTGGCATCCGGTGGCTTGAATGCCTTGGTATAATCGTCCACGAGTTCCTCGAGCTCGCTCACCAGTTGTCGGATCTTGTCGTCCTTGTTCAAGAGTAGGCTCACGACAATGAAGCGCGCATAATAGCGGATCTTCTTGATCATGAGAGCCGGGTTCTTGGCTTCCAGAATATCTTTAAAGTATTGTCGCTCGTGTATGGCATCGTAAAAGACGTATGACTCCCAAAGGTAGCTGGTGTCGCTTGTCCTCAGACTGTGGGCATGATTAGAGTAAAGTGGGGAGTGCATGTGGCCAAACTTACTAGTAATGATAGTAAAGCTGGCCGATCTTGCTCGCGATTTCACCGACTTCCCACCGTTTTAAGCCATAGTTTTCTTTATCTTCGAGAATGGGCCTGTAAAAATGGTTACATATCATGGACTACAGTACAAAGCAGCGAGAGCTGTCGTACCTATGCAGTTGCTGAAACTTCCACAGCTGCAAGATAACAGATCAATTGGTAAGCGTGTAGGCAATGAATGGACTCCATACCTTGGTATATATCTCAAAAGTCTTCTCAAAATACTACGGTGGGTAGGTGAGGAGCGCATGAGGATACAATTGAAAAGGTATAATGATAGTGGATTACCGGTCTCCATTGTCGATGACTTCCCGTGGGAGGCAGATCCCTTTATTGAAGCGGAAAAGCGAGTCAGCAGGAGCAGTATAGGAAAGAGAAGAGGTGCATGCCTTAGCCCACTAAAAAGGCTCTGGCTTTTTTCGAGAAGGTACTGAAATTCTTCGACGAGTTTTTGGTTCTGTAGAGCGCGTTCGTCCGTAGCAGCAGCCGCAGCAACAGCAGCAGTAGCTGCAACGGCGGCTGCAGCGGTGGACGACGCAGCGTTCGTGTTTGACGTGGAGGTAGAAGCACTCGTGGCGGTGGTGGGTGTATGCTCGACCACCGACGGTAATTGCTGTTGAGTCTGAGTAGTAGTAGGTGGTAATGCCTGTTGCGTCTGTGGCTCATCGCTAGGATGAGTAACGTTTGGATGAGGCGATTGTTGGCTGGGCGTGGGAGACAAACTCGACTCTTCTACTGGTAGATTAGGAGTGTCCAGTGGATTATGTGAGAAAAGCAATGGAGAGTCTTTGTTCATGGTCGAGCTGGAAGAACAAAGAAGAAAAAAGAGGGGCGCCGTTTCAGCTTGATCATCATGCGACGCGTTCACAAATACCGACAGGGTGACAGAAATCATTTATGACAGACACCTATCATTTTTGTTCTGACAAAAAGGCAATCGCATGGTATGGTGGAGCTATAAGGGTGGTGCACGAAATGCAGATAGAAGGGACATGGACACTAATTATATCAAGCCTCGTCTTTAGCACCAGCATCGCCCTGTTTGCAAAAGCAAACCCTGAACGCAGTTACAGAATCAAAGTAAGCAGCGTAGTTAAGAAAAAGAACCGCGTGTCCGCTAAACATACAGTCGCTGCTCTTGTGAGCGTTAGACGGCGAAAGAAGCCACTGCTGATCCTTTCGCAGCCAGCCTAAAAAAAGGAATTATCACCGAGAACTACACGCTCGAAGTAGCACAGGTTAAGTGTCAGGAATCATGCGTGGCTAGCGAAATATGGACAATTGCTGCATGAATGGATGGTTTCGAAAAGAGATAACAAAACACTGTCATCTCAGTAGGTTTACGATGCGTGAGCAAGTGTACACAAAAGCGTATAAATAGAAAAGTGTTTGTGGCAAGGGTCGCTTCCATCGTATTGGTGTAAACTATTGTATACATACACAAACAATAGAGAAGATAGATATGATCAAAGCGATGCTCAAGCTGTGTCAGCCTGATTGATCCCAGTTTACTCGGTCTTGTGCCAGTCGGACGTGATGACGGTCTCGCTGACAGGGTCAATCTAAAGAAAAAAAAAGAGGACAGTCAGCGATAAGATGGGGGCTGGTGATAAATGGGTGTATGAATGACCTTGAAGTATAGGTAATCATTCTTCTGGCGCCAATAGTAGACAAAGTAGTAAGACTGCTGTCCTTGTTGCTGAGATCGAACGCCTTCGGCAGCAGCTCCAGTCAAAGCAGGTCCTGGAAGTTAGAGTGCATGATGAGTGAGGAGACAGTGCTGCTGAAAACCTTAAAAAAGCAGGAAAAAGAAAAAGAAAAAGAAAAAGAAAAAAGAGAGAGGAAATCGTTTCAATGACGTTACCTGGCATAACCGGAGCACCTGCAGACGATTGAAGCGTCGGCGTGAGTTCGTCTGGCTTACCCAACCGCGCAAGCACATCAGCTGCTGCAGTGCCAGGTAGTCCGAGTTGGTCTCCAAGAGACTATCATATCTTAGAGTTATATTCACGTAGTCTTTCTTGGTCCTTATCCTCATTGCAGCAGTGGAATGGTGCTTCTATACCTTCATGACCTGGAACTTTTCACCATTCGGGGAGTCGACAGTCTCGTTGAACCGGCCTCCGTTGTACTGACCTTGAAGCGAGCGGAGCTCTTGGAAGCGTTTACCCAATGCATTTACGTTTTCGTCAGCCATCGTGTATATATACGCGTATTTATATATTTATATATATAAATATATATCTCAGTGTAGTGTTGTGTGAATGTAGACGTTCAAAGAACTGAAAGAAAAAAGAAGAAATACAAAAAAGGTTTCGTGAATTCAAAGAGAGACGAAGCTAACAAGCAATGACGATGAATGATCGATGACGATACGCGTCGCCCGCAGGACTGGGCGTTGGGTATCCATGTGACCTTTTGGCTGGATCCGGCCATATATTTATGTATATGCATACGTAATGATATGTATAGCATATGTATATGTATGTCATTTCATCATGGTGCTAACATTCATGTAACTTTGAGGCTGATACAACCCGTTGAGAACAAGATACAAGACTCCTCTGGACTGTATCATTTGTGATTGAATGTCTCGGGTTTGAAGAAATGAGAGGTTGAGTGTTTAGGGGGTTTGTTTCGCTCTTTATGCAGTAGTTGCACAAGGTGCTGAGAAACAAATAGCCGCCACCCTCCAGCGCAGGTGAAGTTGGATATCACTGTATACGTTACCTTTTTTCTATCTTCCCATTTTGTATACGGCATGGCTCCTCCCGCTTGCCCTTCCTTTTCTGTACCCGTCGGGTTTCCTGTGTTTGGACTTGGATTTACGGCTGAAGGTCAGCTCGTAGTTGCTGGCGGTGGTGGCGCTGGCCGCACAGGCGTACAAAACAAACTCGTAAGTCCTGTTTATTTGCACGCGTGATGAGACTTACTCAAGCTCCCTCTGGATGATTAGGTCTCATTCAAGGTCGAACCACGCCGCAAAGATCTCGAGGAGCAAGCTGTTTATGACCTGCCAGCCGACCAAGATGCGCCCATGTGCCTCGACGCCCATCCCACTGTAAGCAAACACCCCTTCATTTCATACCTTGATGCTCAATCGCTCTACGCTATTTCGCTGTTTCGTTTCGCTAGAAACACATCGTGGTCTCAGGCATAAATGCTTCCGAGAAAAGCATCAAAGACGGAAAGAACGAGTGCTGTCGCTTATTCGATGTTCTGGAGGATCGGTATGCATAGAAAGCTCAACCGGAGACCCGTCTGACACGTCCCAAACAGGTTTGACGCGCTTCAGTCTGTCCAAACGGTGAAGAGCACCAACCCGGAGGAGTATCAGAAGGTTACACACTTCAGCTACGATGGCACGTTATTGGCAGCTGGCACGACGGAGGGGAAAGTCCACCTCTTGAAATATCCTGAACTCACCCCCAGCTTTGACCCTGTTGATGTCGGTGACGAGGTGATGGACGTCGACATTGCACTCGAAAAGGATAAACTCGTCTGCGTACTCCGTGACAGCGTCAAGTTGATCAATCTACGGGGTCGTAACGCGGGCAAGATCATTCAATCCTTATCCCCGGCCACTATCGACAAAAAGAACAAGGTCTCCTTCCGAGCCTTCCGCTATGGACGGGGCTACTGCAAAGAGTCAGCGTTTGCCGTTGTGAATCAGGTGAATGGGAGCGGCTTCATCTGCCAGATGGACCCTTACACACTCGAGGTCAAGTCCAAAAAACGTGTATCCAAGAAGCCCATCACAGCGGCTTGTGTCAGTCGCGACGGCGGTATCCTTGCTGTCGCGTCTTCTGACTTGAGTATAATTGTGTTGGATGCGATCAGCTTACGGGTAAGCGTTGCAAACTGGAAAAAAGAAAGAACAGATGGACTTACAAAATGCCTTTGTCAGATACTGGCACGTATTCCGAACGCACACGGATTTTCCATCACAAGCATTGCTATCAGTCACGACCGACGGTTGCTGGCGACCGGCTCGGCCGATAACTCCTGCCGTATTGTGGTTTTACCAGAGCAGTTCCCTCCCACCACGATCAACCCGCTCTACACGCTTCTGCTTGCTATTATCGTGGCCTTCATTGCGCTTGGCCTGAGCATTGTTTTCAGCAGCGGGCGCACCTCTCACAGCGTATTATACAACGCGATTCGGCCTCCCAAGCCCCCTGCTGCAGAGCCTGTTATTCAGACTGCACCAGGTACTGACTACGATTAGGATTTAAAAAGCTTATAGAAGGAACTGTTGATTTTTCAAGTTTTATTCCACTCCTTTTGCCTGCTTTCGGTTATTATATAGTCAGCCTGCATAAAAATTATCAAGTTAATAAGAATTAATACGTATCGGTGGAAACCTATGTCAAGTAAACCGATGATGCTTGCTTTTCAACCAAAGAAGTACAGCTCAGTCGATTGATATAACGCAATTTTTTTTAGAGGAGCGCACATCTTTCTTCCCTCCAATTTTTATGCTGGTAGACGCGCTGAAAAGCGCAAAAGCACTTCATTCCTTATCCAGCCATGGCTTTTGACAAACGACTCGACGAAGTGCGATCTCTTTTAGCCGAAAACACCCAGCGCATCGAGGCCCAAGTCTCTCAAGAACAGGGCAAACAAAATGCAGCTCAACTTGCCCTTCATGAATTTATTCGTGATCAACAAAGTAAAAGTCCATTACGCCCGCCCTTTCCTTCTCCCTATTCATCGTCTTCCCTCATCCAGGCCAACAGACAGCGCTTCAAAGTGCCATAGACCAAACTAAAGTCGAGATCGCAGCATATGAAGCCAGTAAGTTTGGAAACCTTGACATCTCTTTTTTGACCTATTCTGCTTGTCCTGTAGGGATACCCGAGGCAGAACAAGAGCGACAACAACTGGCCGAAGCGATTGATCATATGCGTCGTGAAATCGCAACTATCCGCGCAAAGAGAACCCAAGGCAGACTCGAACGTGTCAAGCAAAAGGTGGCTCAGGCACGTGGAGCAGGTGAATCAAAGCTAAAGACGACGACGATCATGACTGACCTCTAAAGCACATAGCCAACGAGAATCAGTTACGAATCTCCCAACGTCAGGACGTCAGTGCACAAGCTATGGCCTGTCGCGAGGCTCTTAAGCTTGACATTATTACCATGGAGGGTACAGCAGCACGGTCAAGAAACTGCTTATAATATACTCACTCACCTTCATAGATGATGTTTTGAAATTCGAATTTACGTGTGTGCATGAGGATAATCCATCCGAGGCATATTACTTCATTTTGTGCACCCCATCCAAGCCGGAACCATATACAGGTATGTTTAAATCGACGGTTGGTCTGCTTTCGTATTGATTATCCCAGTGCGAGAATGCGTTCCTAGCGTACCGGATTTACACGACCTCCTCCAGGAGCTCAATGAGACACACGACGTGTATCAGTTTATACGTTCCATGTGGAAGGCATTTTATATGTTTGCCAACAAGAAAAGTCAGGATTTTTCCTGATAGTTGAAAGTTTCTTTATCGGTTTTGGGAGATATTGTCATAGGTACATGAGCGAGTAAACTATCTCATTGCGTTCGAACGGAAGAGAGTGGCATGAAATTTATGCAAGGAGTGTAAAATAAAAATGAAATTGTGATCTGTACGGTACTTTGAAAAAAAAAACCATTATAGGAAAAAATCAAGAGTACAAGATCAGGAGAGAGAAGGATGTTGAGAGGCAGCAAGAGGAGGGTCCAGCCGCTCCTCAAGCGCAAACAAAGGATCGTCTTCGTCATCAAAGTCGCCATGCGGGTGCGACAGACGATCGATTTCTCGAAGCGTCAGCAGCAGAGCCGGCCAAGTGCGGAGCCAAACGCCAGACTTGAGCTTGTCGGCGCGGCGAGGGAGAGCATTGAGCACAGTATCCGAGAGATGTGTCGGGAGGGGTGGGAAGGGTGAAAGCCGAACGCAGGGCACGACTCATAATGAGTGCGGCGCGCTTCAGGGGCGAGGCCACAACGGCAAGGCTTGAGCGGGAAGGAAGGAAGCCAGCGCAAGCGCCATTTGATCAGGCGATGACGGTCTTTGCGGAAGGCGGGAAGGAAGAGGACAGGGTCAACTTGGCGGGTCGGTCATGCACGGCCCACGGTTAGGTGCGTCGATTTTCCTGATCAAGACGCCGAAAAGAGCTTCACACAGGGTTTCATTCGGGAAGTACTCACCGTGGGCATCACCGGTGACATCATGTCGAGTGAACGAGCGCAATGCGACTCGAAGTATCGTCGACATGGGCAGAGTAACGGCACGCGACGCAAACTGGAAACGCACTGCCAACGCGTTTGGAGCGACGGCAGGTCGGCGAGAGCAAGCAAAGAGATCGTAGGGCGGTTGGCATTCGGCGAGTTGTCCATGGCCATCCGGATACAGCCCTTTTGAGCTTTCTCCAGAACAGCTACTTGCGGAGGGGCGAGCGAAGCGACGGCTAGACCCTACTCGAGCACTGGACGAACAAAAGTGCGGTACGTGCGCAAGGCCGACCAGAGACCAAGGCCGTATGGATGGACACCTTTCTTGCGAAAAAGTACCGTGAACGATGCTGTCTTGTGTGAGCGATTGATCACCAGGTGGACGAAATCGATGCCTCCTCGGGCAAAAGGGATACCGAGGTATGTGAAGAAAGGCACCATTGACAATTCTTGACCGTACAGAGTGTAGGCGCGTCCTCATTCGGGTGAATTGATGACGGCACACTTGTCTGGATGCCATCGGTACCCGATTCGCTTTGAGTGCGTTTGAGCACGGCGAAGGAGGGCGTACATGTCTTCTGGCGCGGCAAGAAGAGCGACATCGTCTGCATAGAGCAGAGATGTGATCGGCGCCAGTTCCGAGTCGGGTCTCTTTGCACGCACGGCACCGCAACGAAAATAAACGGACTGCGCACTTGCTTCCGGGCGGCCAGCCAGTGGCACATGGTAACAGAGGAGCGGACGACGAAGGGGAACGGAGCAGAGGACACGAGGGAGAGAATCAATGAACACGGCATACAGCAAAGGCGATAGAATCGACCTTTGGAGCACGCCGCGTCGAGGACAGATATATCGAGAACGGTGGATTTTGATCACCACGGCGAGGCGGGCGTCCTCAAACATGTGTCGCACGGATTTTGCCTGATGGACTGTTAATATCAAGTAATAGTCCCAACTACACTTTATCGCGCTAGCGTGTACATAAATAAATACATATACGTAATATATGAAGTAAAAGCAGGGACCCTGCTAAAACGGCCTCTTCGTGCATATTTGCATATAGTATGAAAGGAAATATTCTTATGTGTAATCACGTGGAAAGTACATAGTAGGGATATCCATGATAATGGAGCAGGTCAAGAATTTTGTGAGAGAGGTCGCGTGAGATTCCAAATTGATTTTTGTTCTTTCGCGCTTTTCTTTGTCTTGGTTTTTCTTTGTTTTCTCTCCTTTCCTACTCCTTGCTTCTCTTCTGTCTTCTCGTCATCACAACCTAACCTCATGGACATACCGTCTACCGACCCTTTTCCTGCATCACATACCCTCTCAGAGTATGTTCTTATCAACGAAACGTGGCCACAAGCCATGAGGAAAAAAAAGAACAACAACGCTGATGAGAAAATGTAGGAATACGGTGCCCATTACCTCCACTGGCAAGCAGCCGATATACCACAACAAACGAAGCCGTACCGTCACTGGCCTGTTTGACTCCAGCAATTCACCCTCGCCCAGCTCTAAACGACCAGCTTTCGCGAAACACTTGGTTTTACCTTCGACGGCTGGGATTCCAGACGGAAACATACCACCCAGAGAGACAATGACAACATCACCCCACAATGAGAAGCAGACCCCCAACCGGAGCAACAACAGCCCCAACACGATCCCAAACAAAGACACACCCACACGCCAATCCAACAAGAAACGGAGCACGTCGTTGAAAGGCGGTCGACGGCGCTACGAAGACGACAAATCATCATCATCCACGACGAGCCTCTTTCAAACCTGCCAGAGCATCTGGTCAAAAAACAAACCTGACACGACACAGACGAACATGGTGGATTACGACCAGGTGAAACACGTGAGCGAACTGCTGCGGATACGTTTGACTCAGGCCAAATACCGCGCCTTTGCTCTCCTTGAGGCAAGCAAGTCTCACCTCCTCGATGACGAGGATCGCCAGGAAATGTACGAATCCATGCTTCCGCCCCAACCGAACCTCATACCACCCGTCCGTCTCTCCCACAAACGCCATCATACCTCCGCCATCGTGGTTGGCAGCAGCCGCAACCTCAAATTCCCTCCTGACAATGGCAACGCTCTGCAGCAGAAACGCCGGCGTCGACTGGGCCCGTCCGGGGACGACAAGCTCAAGATTGCGCTCGTCGAAAACCCACAGGGCAAGCTCTCCGTCACTTTCACCCCTTCCTCCCATCCCAAACCTCGCAGTCGCAAAGTAAATGCGTCTAAACCACGCCGCACCCAGAATCCGGCCGCCCTGGCGCCAATCCAGCAGGAAGATGGTTCAAAGGTGTACGTCTGCGAGCCTTGCAACAAAAAGTACAAGAACCGCAACGGGTTACAGTACCATCTTGAGCGATGCAAGTACCGCTCCTCCAATACAATCGCAGAGGAAGAGGAGGATGAGACGAATGCTTCGGACAAGCTCAATAGTAGCAGTGATGACAATTCGCAGGTGGACGTGAATTGTGTGTGCGACAAACCACATGAAAACCGGGGTCATCTGATGCAGTGTGAAGAGTGCAAGACGTGGCTCCACCTCAACTGCGTTGACAGCGTCTTTCGATGCCCACGCTGCCGTGCAAAACGCCGGGATCAAGAGAACGACGACGAGGAAGTCGACGAGCTGATAGATTCGGATAAAGAAGACGACCTGCCCGCTCTGATCACTGCATCCTCCACGCCCATCCATTCCGACCACCATGCCACGACCTCTACCACTTGCTCGGCTTCTACTACCTCTACTAAGACGGCAGGCGTTGCTGCGCCGCATGTCCATGAAGACGCGCGACTACAACAACAAAGTCAACCTACTGCGATCGTAAATGATACAGCCAAAAACGATATGGAAAAGCTCTCGAGTCCTACACAAGATGATACACATTCACTACCATTGCAGACGTTGCCCACTACGCCTGCCGCCGCAGCCGCTGCTGCCGCGGCTGCAGCAGCTACGCCCACGGCTGGCTCTGCAGACACTCCAGCAGAAGCCAACAAGTCGCTCACGGTGGTGGGTGGAGAGGACCCGTTGTGGGGCTCACCGCAACATCTTCTTTCCGAGTCATGGTCACAACACGCTCATGCCGAGGACGAACCGTCGTCGTCACTAGAAGTCAGCGACCTCGGTATCTTCCAAGCGCCTTCCCTGCTCTATTCAGACTCGACCATGCTGGACGACGACGCGATGCCCATGTCCGACCTCGTTCCGACCGAGCATGATGATTTCTCGCCATGGTTCCAATTTGACAACTTTGATAGTGACTTCCGCTGCGACGAATCTTAATTCCTCCTCTTCCTCTTTATCTGTTTACTTTCTTTCTGCATATCAATATACTAAACGGGTTCGGCTTTCTTTATAACCACCAACAGCAAATAAAAGAAGGCTGTCTCGTAAAGTAGACTCTCACTGGAACAAGGTCTCATCCTGCTTCTTCTTTGCCTTGGCAATGCCGGGTTTAGTCTGGGCGGCTTCGTGGTTCGCCAGCTCGGGCGGGACCTTGGAAAGAGGCGATTTGGCAATCATTTGCTTGAGGTCATACATGACATCCGTATCATAGTTGGACAAGAAGGTGATGGCCACACCCGACTGGCCGGCACGACCGGTACGACCGATACGATGGGTGTAGTCCTCAATGTTCTTGGCCATGTCAAAGTTGAGCACAAGCGACACGTTCTTGACATCGATACCACGACCGGCCACATCGGTAGCGACCAGCACGTCGGCTTTGCCAGCCTTGATTTGCGAAAGGGCCGATTCTCTATTCATCTTTAGTTACTCACTGGTTTGGATTGCGTCGTTGAACATACCTCTGTTCCTGAGACTTGCCACCATGGAGCGTGACCGCATTCCATTTCTCGCTGGTAAGCGCCTTGGCAAGCGACTCGACGCTCTTCTTTTGGTTGACAAACACAATCATGGGCGGTTCGTACTTGCCAGAGCCCAGGATCTCCATCATGCGGCTCCTACAGACATATGTAAGTATGATGCAAACAAATAGGCGTGTGTGTGTGTGGGGGGGGGTCTTACTTCTTCTTGCCCTCGTCACTGATCATCTCGACGCGCTGCTCGATGGTTTCGACGACCTGACCGGCCTGACCGATAGTCACGACCGCCGGGCGGCGCAGGTACTTTTTGGCCAGTCGCTCCACCGCAGGTGGCATGGTGGCGGAAAACATGGTAGTCTGGCGGTACTTGCGTCCAGCCATCTCCTTGAGCTCCGTCTCTTCGCCATCCTCGGGCTTGACATTCGAGACCGGCAGAGCGTCCAAGATAAAATTGACATCGGCCTCGAAGCCCATATCAATCATGCGGTCGGCTTCGTCCATGACAACGTATGCGCACTGGTTCAGCACTAGGATGCGGCGATCCAAACAGTCCTTGAGACGACCCGGGGTGGCAATGATGATCTCGGCACCGTTGCGCATATTGAATGCTTGTTCTTCGATGGCGTGCTACACGTAGGGTCAAAGTGAGTGAGTCTCGCACGTTCCTTGCTCCCTTTTTTCTGTACTTACACCACCAACAATGGAGACACAGTTGAAACCCATGGGCGTGGCAAACTTGAGTGCCTCTTGCTCGATCTGCTGTGCCAATTCACGGGTGGGCGCCATGATCAGGGCATAGGGACCGTCTCCCATATTTTCAGGCGTCAGCTTGGGCAGGTCGGATATGTAGACAAGCAAGGGAATAACAAAGGAGGCCGTTTTACCAGAACCAGTCTCGGCGATACCGATGATATCGCGGTTCTGGATACCGATAGGGATGGCTTGGCGCTGGATGGGCGTGGGCTCCTTGTAGCCGACGGTGTCAATGACAGAGAGCACCTTGGGAGGCAGGTTGGATTCTTCCCAGGAGCGGATGGGGTGGGGTATGTTGCCACCCTTGGTAGAAATGTTGAAATCCTCCTTGAAAATGCGCCAGTCGCGCTCGGCCATCTGCTTGAGCGGCTTCTCGGACCAGTGCCGGTCGTCCCACAGCCGCTTGGCTTCCTTTTTGCGGTCCATCTCGATGAGTTCCCTACCAACACGTGTGAGCCTAATGCGGTAAACTAGCTGGAATACATACAATGCACGCTCTTTCTCTTCGGCACTCTGTCGATCCCGGAGGAGGCTGTTGTAAAACTCGGAACGCTGCTTCTTTTGCTCCTTGTCATCCACACCCGCAATGTGGCCGCGGCCAAACATCTGAGCGCTGTGCCGGTTCGAATAAAGTGGGTTAAAGTCCTGTGAAGTGTCCTCGCCGGCGTCCCAGTCAAAGACGAATTTGCGTTCGTTCATGCGACGGATTTTACGTTTTTTACGCTCGCCGCCAAAGTAGCGTTCCTACAGCAAAGTTAGCAGGGGATTCTCTCGTGATCATTGACAAGACTTACTCGGATGGCTTCCTTCTCTTTTGTGTTGAGTCCCGTTTCCGGGTCAAGATCCTCCTCCATGGGGCTCGGCTCGCGATGCTTACGCTTCTCAGGTTCTCTGCGTCGGCGGCGATCACGGTCATGGTGCGAGTCATAGCGAGACGAGCGGGAACGGTCCTGATCCTGCTGCTTGCGGTACTCGTCTTCTGCCTTGTGATCAAATGCTTCACGCGCACGCCGCTCTTGATTTTGTTTTTCTCGGATCGCATCGACTTGCTGCTGACGACGTTCCAGGGCGAGTTTGGCACGTTCTTCCTTGGTCAAGAATTTGGGCTGCGGCAGGTTGGAAAAGAATGAGTCAAAGCACACATTATATAAAAGCGTTCTGTTTTACCTTGACAGCGTCCTGCTTCTCCTTTTCTTTTTGGGCAATCAGCTCTTCAATGGAAATGGGCGTGCGCTTTTGGGCTGGGTCGGTAGTCGTGCTCGAAGTCTGTGTCGAATCGGACTGAGGAGTATCGTTTCTGGGGTCGCGATCTACCGATTGCGAAGAGCGCCTGTCGCGGCTGTCGTAATCTCTTCGTGAGCGGTCTGAGCGGTACTCATCGCGGCGGTCTGAAGGGTATCTAGGGTTATCGCGGAAAGACGAGCTTCGGCCTGACATTTCCTTGGCTTGACTGAAAAAGGACTGAATGAATGAAAGAACGAATGGACAAATGAATAGGTCGAGGTTTGTGAAACACCGCTCAGATTTAGGACATCCTTCTTTCTTTAATTCTTCCTTTGGAAATACAAAGCAAGTGATGCGGTTGAAGGGGTGGATTGCAGCCACCCTGTTTGTAATAGTCCTGTATGTCTCGTTTACGTTCTTGAATATGCTGGTACGGGCCGCGTCGCCTTCAGGCAGCAACTACCGTGCTGATATCGTCACCGTGCGCAACAATCCCTTTCGACGACTCAATACAACCCGACTCGCTGTCCTGACATCTGTGCTGGCTCATATTCAGTCGAGCTACGTGGCCAATCGCACGCCTGACTTTGACACCCCTCCTCTCCTTGCCGTCTACCACTGTCAGGACTGTGGTCCTATCGACCATCAGTTTGACCAGCTCACCAATGCCTACATGTTTGCCCTGCTCGGTCACAGCACCGCCTTTGCAACCGACACCGCGATCCAGCACACCTGGTTCTTTGAAGCCCATCCAAGCTACATGAGCATGACCCCAGATCAAGTCCGATTCTATCGTGAGCGAGCCGCACCGGATGCCATTGTCGATCTGCCGAGCATCACGCCGGATGAGCTCGAGACGAGCAATATCCGCGGCCGTCGAGGCATTCTCCAGTCCGGCGTGTGGGCGAACTATACACACATGCTCCCTAACCCATCCGTGGTGGGCGAGCGGGACATGTACCGCCTCACTCAGCTATCAGCCTCCGAAGCCTTTTGGGTCATCCACCAGCTCCTCTTCAGCCGCCCTTCGCCTTGGTTGAGCGGTCACCTCGCACCTTACCGCGACCTGATGGGCGGCGTCATGCACCAGGACCCTCTTTCTTTCAGAGCGACCGACATCCAGCAGCTCTGGGCCCGTGTCGGTGTGCATCTTCCTCTGTCTGCCACTGAAAAGGCAGTCGATGCCATTGCCACGCGGGCTGTCTCTGTCTGCAACCGGGCGTCGGTGATGGGCAAGGCCTGCCATATCTTTGTCGCAACCGAGTCTCGAAGCGCCCAGTCTGATCTGCACGAGGCTATCAAAAAGCACGCCCGCATGATTCCAAAGAAGCCCGTCATCCACGCCATTGCCGAGGGTTACCCTTACTCTTCTTCGCCTGCCAACTCGGACGTCAAACTCAATCTGGCCCGCAGCTACATGTCCTGGACCCTTCTCTCTCGGATGGACGCTCTCGTCGGCGTCAAGGGTGATCAGTTCATTCGTACCGCCGCTTGGGCTGCTCAGGCGCAAACCGATCTTTACGATCTTGATCACGATATCATAGAACCCATGGCCGACTGGTAGTCGCGTTTATCTCCTCTTGTTTGTTCTCGCTTTATTTCCCTTTCCTTTTCTTTCTACTTTTTATATGTACATCATCCTCTATTTATTGTCATTCGGTTTTTCATAATGAACAGGTCTTGTTGCGAACCATCGATCCAGGTGGCTATAATGTGCCTGGCATCGTTTGAGCGTACCATGTTGAACTGGATTTCCGAGCACGCTTTTCTGGGCCCCCAAATCACTCGGCGTTGGCGTGAGGAGCACCTCGTCTTCATCTTCACTGCTATCAAAAGTGTCGTGGGGGTATGTCCGCTGGGGCCACTTTATCGTGGGTTGTGGGAGCGGTGGTCTAGCCTCACTGGAGGTACATGAAGTGATGTATGTCATTTGGGTGAAAGTAGAAGATTGGCTTTCAACAACGGAAACCGTGAAAAAGAAAGGTGCAGGAATCGACAACGGGAGGTAATGTAGGCCATCTTTATAATTAAAATAAATAAATGATAACACTTTATGATATGTCTTTCTTTCTTCTATAGTGGATAAAATACATTGGGGTTCCCCAACAGGCTAAAGCCTTGTTGGGATCATCGAATATACATGAACCAAAGCTCACCGATGACGACAGCGGCACAGCCGCCTGCAATCAGAGGCAGCAAGACCAAGTTCCATTTGAGAAACTGGAAATAGCCGAGGGTGTGAATCCCCTTGGTCTTGAGGATATGATCAAACCTGTAAAGGAAAGAGTGAGATTAAAAAGAGCCAGACCCACATCTCCTTGAGAGCTTCTTACATGATACCAGCCAGACTGCCCACTGTGGTAAGACATGCCCCGAGATTGCTACCCACGACCAAACCAAGCACTGCGCTCTGTGTGATCAAGGGACTTTGGCTAGCAAAACTGGGGTGCTGGAGGATACGGGTCAAAAGAATCGTCATGGGCAGGTTATTGAGGAGCTGGCACGCGATCAAGGACACCAGGAGGGTACCAAAGACGGTTGCGACATAATGACCTGTAAAGACGTGCATGGCCCTGGCGAAAATGCCGATCCAGCCAACTTCGCTCAGGCCTTCCACAAGTACGAACATACTCAGCGCAAACGGCAGAATTTTCCACGGCATACGCATTGTCACGGCCGCTGTCGTCGGCAGTCGCCGCTCCATCCAGGTCTTGACCTTTTTGATCCTTCCGGGTTCTCTCTGCGAAACGCGTTCGGTGGAAATACGGCCCGACAGACTTGGGACCGTGCTGGCTGCACGCCGACGCACAGGCGGCGGCGGGGTATCGTTAGTGTCGATCTTAGTATCGGTCATGTCCACTTCGGGCGCCTCCTCATCGCTGCTACTGTGTTGGCGCATCCGTGAAAGCGGAACCATCGAGCTCGGTCCACTCTCAGGGGTGGGTGGGATGATCATGATGGAGGCGGCCGATAAAGCCTCGTTGCGACTTGCGATTTGCTCAAGCACGGGCCGCGGCTGGGGCTTCTGGCGTCGCAAAAACATGCGCGAGCCCCAATGCAGGTCGAGGCCAAGGTCGCGCATCACGTCACGTATCAGCATAACCAATGCAAACGGAAGGGTCACCATCCAGACCGAGACACCGGATACAAAGGAGGTCCCGACTAACGTAGCCATGCAGGTACCCAGTAGGGTAAGTCCAAAGATAGCACCTTCCCGATCAATGAGTACGCTGAGCGGGTCGGCATCGGGTGAGTGGATGACATGCGGCACGTAGCGCTGACTGTGAAAGACGAGTCGAAGTACAACGTATGCGATCCCAAGCGATACAAAGGTCGGGAGGAGCATCCATGCCGAATATTCAATGAACGTGATGTTGTATGCCTCGGCCACCACGACATTCGTTGGGTTACCAATATACAATGCCATCGAAGCTGATAGGATGATTAATCTTTGTATTTAGCATGTAACACACGCCTGATGGTCTCTTTCGATTACCAATATTAGCAGTGGTGAACTCGCTCATCAAGAAGGCCGTGGGTTCGATACCAGAGACACGGGTAAAGTAGGACAGAAAGGCCGTGCCAGTCAGGATGACGACATCATTGCTTGCCAGACCGCTGATAAGACTCGTCAAGCAGAAAAACAAGGTGAAGGCAAGAATACCACGACTCCCGGCACGTCGTGAGACCCAAAACGCAAGAAATTGGAAGAGACCGGTGAGATCAAGCGAGATGCAAATGTAAGCCTTGCAAATGCATATCAGTTTACAGGAATCTCTTTTTTTTTCTGGCGCCTTTCCATTTACCAAGGAGTAAAATAACAGCATAATTGCATATGGCTGCATGCCCACGTTCGTCCCCAACACACCGTCTCGCACGGTTTGGATATGGATCGTCTGACTGCAGAGAAGAATGAGGACACTCAAAGCGGGCATGGTAGCGAGATTCAAGTAGATGGGCCACGGAATGAACTTGACATGGAGCCGAAAAGGCTTGATTACAAACACGAGGGCAAAGAGGAAAAAAGCAAGCGCTACCCAGGAATGGGCATCCAGCGTCTCGCCACCCTCAGCCATCAAGAGATAACTGGCAGAAGAAAAGTAATGTGTGTACTGATACGAGTGGTAGAGTAATAATAATATTAGACGACGGTAGCATAGAAAATTGCCTTTTTCGTCAGATCAGATCCTAAATGTATGTGTTTCATGATGCCACACGACGGCGGGTTAAGGCCATGCCCGCCTCGCGCAAGAGAAACTCAAACTCGGGTAGAAAGCGGTCGCACACGCTGCGTGCCACTCCGGGCGGCGTCGCGTCGGCCATGACGGAGATACGCAGGCCACCGCAGTACGAGATCAGACCGATGGCTAAGCAGCCTTTGCCACTCTGGGGCGGTAATATGCTGTAGTCCTGGATCACTTGGCCGCCCCATAGGATCGCTTCTTGAGGGCCAGGAACGTTGGTGAATACGGCGTGAGGGACATTTGCCATTCTTTCAATTACGCCGAGGGGCAGCAAGTACGGTGCATAGGCGAAGAGAAAGCGTGTGCCGAATTCGTACATGAGGCGGGGTATCCGGGATATCTTGATAGCCTGCATCTCCGTACGGATCTGGTGGAGCAGCGACTGCGTGTCCATGTCTTGCATGGAGAACGTACCCCAGGTGCCACTGACAACGTTCTCAAAGGATGAACTACAGTGATTTATGTGTAAAAAAATATGAGTGCGCTGTGGAGTAGCTGCTATGTCAATTTTGATATACCCTTGTTCTGGCTCATTGGTGCGCTGGGAGAGGGGCACAAGAAACCGAAGATATTTGTCATGGCATTGGCCCCGCTCTACCAGTGCGCCTTTGATACAGCGTACCAGCACGAGCGTCATGATATCGTTGACAGTGCCGCCCCATGCACGGCGCACGGTCTTGACGTCTTTGAGGCGAATCGCATCCGACCAGGCCACTTGCTTGCGATGGTCTTGGAGACCTGGATACCACAGATCCCGTTTTGGCTCGGGGAATACAAATGCCAAGAAGGCATAGATACATAGCCATGAATCATGAAGCAAGAGAATGGAAACAAGCCAAAGTGTATGAAAGATGCGGTACGACCACGTCAAGGTCAGACGAAAGGGTGACGGCAGGTGTTGCCATAACTGCTCGGGTACGGCAAGGTCACATTCGTTGCTTTTTCCTTGCCGTTGCTGCTGATGCTGTTGCTTCTGTCGCTGCTTCCGCTTCCCACCTGTGCTGCCGGCCGGCTTCATCTTTTTGGCGTCTTCTACAGTGGTCGAGATGAGGCTCTCGATAAAGGCGGCGCCATCTGCCATGCAGTGGTGAGCTTTCCAGAACATGGCACACCGGCCGTTCTCCAGCCCGGAAATGGCATGGAGCTCCCACAGTGGGCGTGTATAAATAAAAGGTCGGCTCATCTAGAGAAAAAAAATGTCTCTCGGGATAAGCAGCATATCTAGGAGATAATTGAGCCCGTCCTTGCCTGGTCAGCAATGTATTCTTCAAGAGCTTCGCGAGTGGGTTCACAGAGAAGATGCTGTTCAACGTTCATAGCGGGGGTCCATCCAATGGGTCGACACCAGGCCGGAGTTTGCCAGAATGAGCCATGGGCGGGCACGAGGCCAAAGCGCGGGTAACGCGCGCAGAGAACGTCAAGCGCCTTGTACACTTGCTGTGAGTTGAGCTGGTCATCGAATGTCCACAGACTGGATACGGTCATAAGGCGGCGTGGATTCTCTATTCGTAGCCAGAAATTGTCTAACCCTGAGAGCCTGCCGGCATTCATTGCGCTCATACAAGAAAGAAAGGAAAAAGTTGAATAAAAAAAGATAAAATGATCCAAATCCAAACACAAGGATGGTGGTGGGATTGAGAGGAATATATTTGTTTGCGCAGTGAAACAGCATCCAGCTTTACGAGTAATCAACAAGTAAGTATGGAATGTATGCAAGCAAGTAAGGTTAGCAAGATTAAGCGCGAGCGCCCGAAACCCCACAAAGGGGTCAACTTGCTTTTATATATTATATTTTTATTTTCATCCCTTACGTATTCTCACCTCTTCTCACTTCCTTTTTTTTATTGTAAATGACCTCCACGGTCAGCCGACGGCTCCATCCCGGTTCGCGTGTCGAGGTACATGAGGTCATTTCAGTTAGCTTCCTTTCCTAAAGGGTCCTTCCTATTGTATGTCGTCTGTCTTTCTATTCGCCTATTCGTCTGTTGAAGGACGCTTTTGCCTGGCCTTCCCAGCCCCTCGATGAACTCGAATCGTCTTTCCATGTCCAAGAATATCTGCAGCAGCTCATCCGCGAAGATAACAAGAATGTCAGACGTCTCGTCGATCTCCCCAAAGGCGTCGATCGCGAAGTATGGCAGTATGAACATCTTCGGTATGTAATAAAACCAAGAAGCAGCTAAACACGGACGAGTGCGTGAATTTGTAATTCACCGTGTTTAGGCTTGTCTGCCTTGAGCTGTCCCTGCTCGTTGTAGCCCTCGAGCCCGAATGCACAAAAGAAAACTGTCCGGAAATGAAAGCGCAAGGCTGGATGTATCTTTGTGCCGCCCACTCGTCTACGCAGTCTGTAAGTCCGCGGTCTCTGTTGGCTATGCGTATCTGTTGCCTAACCAACTCGGTCCGCGACTTAGTGTCCTGCCATTGATTACATAATACATACGCTTGATGGTGCAACCATGCTTCTCAACAATGCAAAATACTTTCCTAGCAGGTACCCGCTATAACTGCATGTTCTCAAGCAAACTTACTCAACCTTTGATACACAGAATCTCCATCCCTGAACCCTCGCTTGTCCAATTTCAATCCATCGCTCGCCGTCTTTATCGCATTTTTGCCCACGCTTACTTTCACCACCCCGAGATATACCAACCCTTTGAGGTACTACCTTTAAAGACGACCAACATATTGCTCATGATTTTCAATAGAACGAGACTGCGCTCTATGAACGCTTTTTGCTTTTATCACGGACCTACAATCTCGTACCACCCAGTCTTGAGACTATCCCCGACCAGCACGGAGAAGGTTATCGTGCAGAGACACTTGACGACGACGACGAAGACGAAGATGAGGAGGAAGAGGAGGAGGAGGACGATGAGGATGAGGAAGGAGACGGTCATCATGATGATGCAGAGGAGGATAGCGAAGACGAAGAGGAAGATGATGCAGAGAGCGACAATGCCAGTGTAGCAACTGCCCGTCGTATCTGAAGCTGTATGATATCCTTACCACTTTATTAGCACGCTCATAGTAGTGAATTAGTAGTAGCCATAATTATAAGAAATTGAACATCCTTTTGTCAGAGTTCTGTCTGTAAATTTCCACCGCGTTGATAGGTATAACGCAGATTGTGCGTCAGATGCAGAACTTTCATTCAGAAGTATCATGGAGTAGCGTATGCTACTTTTTAATTCAGGTAAAATCTAGCATTTTATATTGAATGGTTTTTGCAAATGAAGTTGCGTACGAAGGAGGACCTTCACCGTCACAGCGATAGATCAGACCGTCTGCTTGCATTTTTTTGAGACATTTTCGAATACAGGCATGGTCTAGCTTGTGAAACGCGTGGTTGTTGTTTATGCGTGTCAGAATGTAGTTTTCAGATATACCATCTAATTAGAGGTGATGGCGTAGGTCAGTAAACCACCCATCATGAAGGAAAATTTGAATTTACCCAAACCAGTTTCAAGCTTAGCTGAAGCCTCCTTGATCGCATCAAGGATGGCATTCTCAAGTTCACATTTCTGTGGTAGACGGTAGAGAGAGGCAACACTGGATGCCACCAAGACAGATCCATTCTTCAGTAGTTGCTCCAGGAACTCGTCTATCAGATTTGTATGGTCTTCCAGGGTCGGTTGCGATACGCCTCTCTGAGGAAAGAGAAAAAATAAAAGGCACAAAAGATGAATAAGGCTACGTCTGCTTTGTCTGATCTATTTACCAATTCCAGGAAATCGGTAGCTGATTCCATCATGGACTTATCATACAGCGCCGAGTGCTTTGGAAAATCGTATTGCCCGTGCTCATTCTTGTAGTGACTTAATAGATCTTCGCTGAATAATTTCTCAGGACCCTTCTCCTCGAGACGCTCCTAAAAGCATCTGGTATAAGAAGGACGTAGAAGGTCGCTAACCTAATTACCTGAGAATATAGAATATCCGTCTCTTCTTGTTCATGCACAACGATTTGAGCGATCTTGTCCCTGTTCTCCCATACCTTTTCGGGAATACTTTGTGGCTGGGAGTAGACATCTCGATAAAGACGGACGACATCCAGACAATGCCACACCTCTTCCTCGCTGTCAACGGGTATGATGGTATCTACCATGACTTGGCGATGCTCATTATAGTCTCGCACACGTCCTTGAACAACAACCAGCGTCCCAATCGAAATCAGCTCGGTATCCACGCCTTCTTGCCGCCATTGACAGCAGCGTAGTGTACCTGTCGCATCATCGACTGATTTATTTTAATTTCACGTGCCAAAAGCGGACGGTGCAGGCAACTTACTTGTATATATTATCAGTGCGTAAGTATGTTCGATCGCGACAATGACACCGCATAAACGGATGTTGCGGATCAGACGGTGTGATAAAATATATGTGTCTAGAGAGAATGAGGACAGATCGTTGACGTTGGGGCCTGTATACCTTTCACAGCAGGGAACAATGTCAGCTGGTGAACGTGGGTGACGAAGAGCCGTGGAAATGTCCAAAACAGATTGTCAAGACCCACGAGCTCAGGTGGCAGCTCCATGGGTCATTGATTCCGGGTTGGTTTTCAGCAGCGCGTCGAAAAAAGACGAAAAATAAAGACAGCAGTAAAAATCAGAACCAAATAGCTTGTCTCTATTTGGAGGGGAGTAATATCTCTATTCAGCACATGCAGATACAATAGGTATGGAGCTAGCAAGCGGTGCTATGAGACTGTGGGCATTACATGCAGACTAGCTAGCAAATTGCTTGGATATTAAGATATGTAATGGATAACCAAGATACAAGAGCTTATTGGACGAGAGGCCGTGGGCACCGAAGCCGGAGCGCGATGGTTTACCCCGCAAATTCCATTACGTGAGCGGGAAAGCAAGAAGAGCATAAAACGGGTAAAAAGAGAGCAGTGTTTCTGGTTAGTAATCGATCTCTCTCTCTTTCCCTCATGTCTTCTGTGTCGTTGCCCCACCCCATTCGCCTGAACACTCTTGCTGATTCTCAGCTTACCCGCGTCGGCGTCAAGAACCCCGAGGATGTCGTCGTCGTCTCGTCCCTTCGCACTGCCATGACCAAAGGCCGCAAGGGTGGCTTTAAGGATACCCTTCCCGATGGTAAGTTTCTACATTCCACCCTTGCTAGTATCGTCATATGCTAACCTATATGTATGTATAATGTAGAGCTCCTTATGCACGTCCTCAAGGCTGTTGTGAAACAATCGGGCGTCGACCCCAAGTTGGTGCAGGATATTTGCGTCGGTAACGTCGATGGCCGTGGTGGTCTTGCCACGCCCTCGCGCATGGCTGCTCTTGCTGCTGGCTTCCCCGAGACGACGAGCGTCAGCACCACCAACCGCCAGTGCTCTTCGGGTCTGCAGGCCTGCGTCACCATTGCCTCGTCTATCCAGGCCGGTCTGATTGACATTGGTATCGCTGCTGGTGTCGAGTCCATGAGCCAAAACTACTTTGACCGCAACCGTATCATGTCCAAGAAGCTGCCCAAGGAGAGCTCCGTCTGCGCCGACTGCATGGTGCCCATGGGTATCACCTCCGAGAATGTCGCTGCCGACTATGGCCTGACCCGCGAGGAGCAGGATGCCTTTGCCGCCAAGTCACACCACAAGGCCGCTGCTGCCCAGGCCGCTGGCTACTTCAAGGAAGAGATCGCCCCTGTTGAGGCCACTGTCCTCGACAAGAATGGCGAGAACCCCAAGACCGTCCTTGTCGACAAGGATGATGGTATTCGTGCCAACTCGTCCGTCGAGTCGCTCGCCAAGTTGAAGGCCGTCTTCAAGAAGGATGGCTCCACCACTGCTGGTAACGCCTCCCAGATCTCCGATGGTGCCGCTGCTGTCCTGCTCATGAAGCGCAAGACTGCCAATGCACTTGGTCTGTCCATCATCGGCAAATACGTTACTGCCTGCACTGTTGGTGTAAGTATAGTCCAGGAAGGGATATGCAGAGTGAACTCATGATCTACCCATTCTAGGTTCCTCCCCGTATCATGGGTGTCGGTCCCGCCTATGCCATCCCCGTTGCTGTCGAGCGCGCTGGTCTCAAGCTCGAGGATGTTGATATCTATGAGATCAACGAGGCCTTTGCCTCCCAGGCTCTGTACACCGTCCGTGTGCTGAACATCCCTGAAGAGAAGGTCAACCCCAAGGGTGGTGCTATTGCCATCGGCCATCCTCTTGGGTAAGTGCACTCGACTTTTTTCTTTATCTCATTTCGCTCACTATTCTTCGTAAACAGCTGCACTGGTGCTCGCCAGGTCGCTACCCTCTTCCCTGAGCTCAAGCGCACCAACAAGCGCGTTGGTGTCACCAGCATGTGCATGGGAACTGGTATGTAACTGTATGCTCACGATTTGGGTCCATGACTCATGCTGTTTTTTTCATTATAGGTATGGGTATGGCCTGCGTTTGGGAACGCGAGTAAATATATATTATAGCTTTATGATTTTGCATTTGATATGTAACTGTACTTTATCGAAAAATATGACCCTCTTTCCTCTTGTAATCAGATAGATTGGATCTACTTACTCAATACCATCTCTCTTTCTGATACGCGTATGATTATTTAATATTTGATCAGGTCCATATTTAACTAGGGAAGCTTCTTTTCATCCTAGTGCTCTGCTTAGAAAAACGCTGAGTAACGTTGTATCCTTGAGCAAAAATTTTTTTAACTTGAAGTGTGTATATCGGTATTCAGTATATGTGTATATATGTGCAAATAATATTGAAGAGGGAGAATATTCACAAAAGCTAGGATAAGACTATACAGCAAAGGTTACGTTTAGCGAATCTGAAGACTGGTTTGAAGAAAGACGCAGACGTACGCATATGTACACTAGACGGATAAAGCAAAGTTGGTGCAACGTGAGAGATGAAATGCTCACAAGTAGCGTATCGAGGGACTAAGGGCATTGGCGAAATCGACCACCATCATGCTCTTGTCCTGGCCGCCGCTAATGATACGTGTGCGAGACATGGCAATGTTGAAGATAGGGCCTTCATGAGCTTGCTGCAGGGTCAGCATGCATTTTCCGGTCTCTGCGTCCCAGACGCGCATGGTCTTGTCGTAGCCGCCTGTCGCGAGATACTTGCCTTGGAAACAGTCCACAGCACGCACGACACCGAGGTGGCTGACGCGAGACGTCCAGAGCACCTTGCCTGAGTCGGCCTTGTATGCCTCAAGTCGGCCATCCTGACCTCCTGCATAGACGACGCCGCCTACGGCACGCACGCATGCGAGCGATGTGCCCGCATCTGACGCCCAGCGACGCTCGCCGGTGTGGACGTCCCAGAGAGCGACGACACCGTCCGCTGAGGCAGACACGAGGGTCGAGTCGTCGAGCACATCGATCGCATTCACAGCCCGCGTGTGAAAGCCAGACGACAGGTCACACAGTTGTTTGTAAAGACCGTTTGAATCGCGGTGCCAAATGTAGATATGCGCGCCCGTGGCTGTACCAATCCATGTCGGGCCACAGCACACATCGAGGATGGCCGACTGACTGACCTCCATCCGTTGTTGCGGCGCCCAGGTATCGCGTGACCAGACAGCACAGGTGCCGTCCGACGAGCCGGATATGACCACGTTACCGTGTGTGGCGAGGCAGAGGACGCTCGCATTGTGGGCGTCGTGAATGCGGTGCACACAACGCAGGGAGGTCATGTCCCAGATAAGCATGGCACGATCGCGGCCGCCGCTGACGAGCGTGTTAGGGTCGAGGTGGAGAAGGGTATAAATGCTGGTAGTGTGGCCCTGCAGTCGGTTGGCGACGGTATCTCTTCCTTCGTGCCAGCGGCGCTCGAGAACTAGGTGGTCTTGACAGAGTTCACGGCATTTTCGGAATGGCGCGGGATAGGTTTCATGTGAAAATGACAGCCTTCGCCGGAGCAAGGAGCGCCAGAGTGGATCGTCGTCGTGGAAGAGGGTATGGAACAGCTGGCACGCAGAAGTAAACTCGAGGATGCTCGTGTAGTCATCAACGTATAGGAGGATCTGCGTCAGCACTTCGATGGGTAGTTTAAAGATAGCTATGAAAACAAAAAGGGTAACGGTCAATGTGGTGCACCGCATGGCGGATATCTTGCCTACCTGAAGTATAGGTACGGTCAGAGGGAGAAGACGTTTCAGTAGATGCGTTGTTTTTACAAGACTGGTTCTTTGTGCGCCAGGGTATTGTCAGGCGTCGTTTGAGGCGGTCGATGCTTTCCACGCTCGACTGGGAGGTGCGACGTCTCGAGTTCTTTTTGCTGCTGGTGATAGGGTTAAGGTGGCGTAGCTGAAGTATACCGGCTTTTGATGTTTCGAGAGACAAGTAGTGTGTGACGGTAGGAGCGGCTTCCATGACTGAAGGTGGGTCGCATACGAAAACAAAGGAGTAAGAGGAAGAGGTGAGTGTGAGAACAACACTCACTGAGACCCATTTCTTTTCTTGAAAAGATCTTTTTTCATTGGCTTCCCCCGCACCAGCGCTGCTCCCCCGCTAAATATCCCAAGCGGGACAGGAAAATGACGTTGGTTGTTACATAATTGGTTACCCTTTTGTCCCTTGTCAATTTTCCACTCTGAATTATCTCATGCAATGGAGCCGTGCCCCTTACTTCATAAGCACATGGATTACTGCTGCATACGTCTACGAAACTTAGGTTTAGCTTCATTCTCGATAATTTATTACAAAACATAGTCCATAAAGGCAGATATAAGCAATGTATATTACTCCCCTCCCATAGCGTCTACGTAAAATGATCAACGCTACTCAAATTTTAACAGAAAATTTTTTTTAAATCAGGCATACTTGTTTATATCAATTCTCAGTTATGCAGCACCTCAATAGCAAATCGACCACGCAACTATGGTTTATGACTAGGGCGACAGCAGCAAATCTTCGTGACTAAGCCGTCGCAAAGAGAAACACTTACATGAGGAGTATGGAGGTGCTTGAATCCAAAACCCTCATCCCGACGGCATAGGGCGGCACCCGCCCTATTCCGTCTTCCCTCTACTTCTCCGCATGCTTGCTTCGGGCCAAATCCAACTTGCATGCGACCCAAGGACATATTGATTGACCAAGTATGCCAAAATAAATACACATTATGAAAAAAAAATACCGGACAGTGCATCTTCTTTTTTTAAGAAAAATGCATGCAGTCACACATCCCATTTTTATGCTTGACATACAACATTTACTCTAATATAGATCTAGCAGTATTGCGTCTATTACATTATAATGTCAAAAGTTCCCGTTTTCCCTATAAACAACGCGCGCTGTTCGTGAGTTGCTGGGTCGCGCATTGGCATCCAAAGTATACTGTATACCGCATGTATATATAAAATGACTCTTTTCGGCGCCCTGCACATACGTATGCTTCACCATCGCCTGTACGCGTTGTGGTCTATATATCAAAGTTTCAACAGGGCAACCACCTACAAGCCGCACTACATCCCCGGACACGCTCTTTGCGCGGTCTGTAAGTAGTTATCTCAGCGTATGTATATAGCAAGAATTGTGAAGCTGAGCCCTTCAATTTCGACAACGTGATACGTTCATACAGTATATACTAGCCGAAAGAAGAAACATAAGTATATAGGGCAGGCAGGTACGTAGGACCTTCCAGCGTGATATAAAGTACCTGTGCATACAGATATAGTCTTATCAATTCTGCGCTGATGGATCGAACCGGCCGAGATATACGTATGACATTGTAATCGTCAATGAAATGCATACTGTGGGCGCTTCAAGGAGAGAGATCAGTGTAAAATACAATGCATAGGTGCTACCATGGAAATCAAACCAAGTTATATGTGTTATGGCAGCTCAAACGAGCTTCGTGGCGAATCCTGCTTGGATAAATGTAAATACTTCAGCTTATCACATGCATGACAGTAGGGTATAGCAGAAACTTAAAAATTGGAAAATATAAACACAGGCAGTTCATCAACAGGATTGGAAACGTCACAATCATGCCACATTTTTATCTTATATTCAATGATAAATTCACATACTCGCTGTTTCGCAATCATTCGTTATTATTACGAGTTGCATGATACTTGAATTGAACCTCAATACGCGATAGTCCATTCAAAAACGATAGAAACGATCGAACGCAGCCGCAGAGAGATCAGAATTGTCGCAATTGAATGGACGGACGTGCCCTCGACATACGAAACAGAAATCGCAGAAATGGCAAAAAAAGAGAAAGGGCAGTAAGAACATAAAAAAAACAAAACCATAATGTCGATATCGGTTTATAAAAAGCAAGAGACTTGTATTTAAACGTTGAAGTTGGAAGGGTTGGTGCCCTCCTCACGCTGCTCGTCCCACTTGGAGATCTAACGGAGTGGGTCAATACCATTGTAGTTATCCATTGTTGATATACTTACCCATTCGTTGGGGCACAGGCTGTGGTAGGCCTTGTAGAACTGCTTGCAAGGCTCAAAGTCCTCACCACGAGCGTTGACGCACTTGAAGTAATCGACGTAGTTCTGCCAGCAGCTAAAAAAGAACAAAATAAGTATATAGCTAATGCAAAGCGAATATATTCAACGTACTGCTTGGTTTGGTTGGTGTTGGGGAAACTGGGATTGGATGAAAAGAGTAAGAATTAGGCGCGTTAAGGATTCCAATGAGTATTAAGCCTACCGAGCGTCGAAACCGGCTGTAGAGATGAGAATGGAAGGAAGTGATTGAAAAAAAAAAGAAAGAAAGAAAAACTAGTGAGCCATTGACATCAGCGACAGAAGAGTAGATAGATACCGGTCTCAAGCTTAACGGTGCCTTCAGCGTCAGACATTCTGGTGTGGTGTGGAGTGGGGTTAGTTACAAGAGAAAACAGAGCAGAGGCTGGGCCCGCTGTTCCAAATTTTTTCGTGTTTTTGTCATGGGCTATTTTGACGTCACGCTCAGCCGTTCATTCGAAACCATCTCTCTCTCAGCTGTCGACTCAGGATAGAAAAAGAAGTGTCCTTTTCCTTTCTATTGTCAAGTAGCTATTCTCCTTCAGGTTCTTTATCTCGCTTTGAGTGTCTTGTATATCTTCACGATCCTTCTCATCGAAGTCCTCAGTTGCCATGACCCGCCATCGTCTCCATAGTGAGGCACCTCAAGTTAGCCTAACATATCAATATGACTACTTCTCGTTACTTTTTTAGGAGGAATAACAAATGTATATAACTTTTCGAGAGTATCCTTGTTTAATTCTTCTCTTTAAACTCGCTCGATATGTGCTTTTCTCTGGCTCTCTAGACATATCGATTTGTTGCAAACTGGTCCATTTAATTTTAAGAGCTTGTGATGACTTTCTAATGCTGCTTATACCAGGAACGGGAAAAATAAAAAATGGAAAGCACTTACCTTTGCATTTCATATTTTCTCTTTCCACATGTCGAAACACTTATCAAGGCCACCATGGCTGGCTCGCAACAGCATACAACCCGAGGTAGATACCAAAAGTAAGACCTTGGTCGCCTCACCCCAGTCCGCGAGATGGTCTTCTGCAGACCACAGAAGACGGCAGCGTGCGCTCTCCTGCAGCACTGCATATTCCAACCGCACGCGTGCCTCATCCTCCGTCAAGCATCTCATACCGTCCATTTCTACTCTCCATTTTCCGACGGAAGCTATTCCCCCCGCCTCGCCTACTCCACCTCGTGAAATCCTTGTGAGTGCGAACAACCTGGACACAAAGGAGGGCACCGGAAACGATCTGTGCCTGTCCCCTGTGTTTGATTGTGGTGAAGACCTTGAAGAAGAACGGAGACTTGGTTTCTCCAAGGTTTCGCTCGATGAGAACGAGCGCAACGAAACGATCCAACCTGCGGTGCTACTTATCCAGCGACTTGAAGCCTGGCATGTTTTGCTAAAGCACATGTGCCACTACTTTGGTGCGCTGGCAAGGACAGAGCAGCAGGTCGCCAAGGCCTATCAGCGTATGGATGATCAGACCATGTTCATGTCAGACTCGGCGGACGAGGATCCAGACCAAGGTGCGGAGCTCTTGAGGGTCCACTTTCCTATGGAGGACGGCATAAGGATGCCTTGTCATGCCTGGCAAGTCTACCATTCACATGCTACCCAAGATCATGCGCAGCTAGGCGAGTATCTTGCATTGCAAGCCGTACCTCTTCTCGAGAATATGAAGGAGGAAGTCAAGAATATGCTGCGTTCGATAAAAAGCGACGATCGGCTGTGGCTCACGACGCTAGCAAAGCTGCGGCGCGAAGCGAAGCGCAAAGTGATGCAATTGGATCATCAATTGGCGTATTTCGAACAGTATCCACAGCTTGGTTTCAAGAAACTGGACCCTTGGCTCATTAACACAGGTAAGAGAAAGAATGGTTATTTTGAAGCATACTGACATCCTGTATAAGAGGTCATTGAAAAAGTGCTTCGGGTTTACCGCCATTCAAACAAGATGCACGATACGGTGCTACGGCTCCAACAAGAAGTTTTGCTATCAGAACAGCGCATCGTCCAGAGCTTCCGACAAATATGTCTCGACATTACACACTCGTTCAAGAACACAGCCCTGGCCGCGCGTGAATTGGAAGCAATTGAAAAAGCGATTACAGATATGCGGAAGGATGGAGATTGGCTTCACTTTGTCGAGCAATTTAAAGGCGAACTGGTTCCCCAGGACGCACCGTTTCGACATCCAAGTCGGCTCCATTATACTAACCACGACCATCCATTATTACAGCCTGTGTTCGCATCCAAGATGGAGCGAAACTCTTCTGTACTTCGTCGATGGCACGAGTACATGTATGTTCTAACTCCAGGTCAGTCCTCGGGCGATGAAAGAGAGCGAGCATGACTGACAAAATGGTGCTTAGCTGGTTTCTTGCATGAATACCGCAGTGGCAAAAATTACCCCTCCAGCCCGGACGCTAGCCTGTTTGTCTGCCATTTCAACGTCTCCACCATGTCGACCAACTTCCATCATAATCTCATGTTCCAACTCCAACCGCTCGGTGACCGACAGATACGGTCTGATGCCTCGCTCCAAAGATCATCGACCACGCTGCACTCGATTTGGGCCTCTGACAAACCCATTTCCAGTAGCACGGTGCATCAAACGACACGGAAAACCTGGACATTTCGGGCCAGGACATCAGATGATATGCAGATATGGCTTGAAAAGTTTACCGAGTTCTCGCACCGATATCGACCTTGCGTCAGCTATGAGGCTCCGGCTCATATGCAACCCTCGAATGCGACGAAACCAGACATTTATATCACCTCAGGCGAGCTATCCTCTGAAACGGATACTGAATTATCAGAGACAGCCGACAAGGAGAATGACAAGGCAAAGGAGGAGGATAAGGATCAGCCACAATCAGCAGCAGCGGACGGTGCCGAGCCGAAAAAGGTAGACGACGACCCTCAGTCGCTCCTGAATTCTATCATAGCAGGTTGTACGGCCACACTACCCACAGGTAGCAAAAAGGCCGATCAAGTTGAAGCACGATAGACGAGAAAAGGACTGGTCAAAATATACGCCGTTTATATAAAGGGGCATATATGCGCCGTGATATACGTAAATTAATAAATAGAAAGGAATGCAGTTATATGATACATCGGCTGTCTGCAGCCAGGCTGATGAGACTCGCCGAGGTGGCCAGAATATCAAAGGCACATCGCTGGCCCTCCGTGCTAGGTTGGTACAAGAGCAACGCGTTCCAGACGCTTAGCAAATCACTATAGTTTATCGGGTGAATAGCTTTTCCCAAACCAAACTTGGTTCTTACCTCTGTCTGACCTTGATGATGCCGGTGTTTTCTTCCTCTGACCAGTCAAGTACGTCCACAATAGCTGCTGCACTTGCGAGTCCAAACATGCTTTGCAGCGCCTGCTGAATGCTCATTCGAAAAGACAATTCTGTCGTGCTCGGCTTGGTTTCACCGTCTCCCCATCTATTAAAGATCCATGAGCCAAAACAGAACCCCATGAACGAAATAAGCGTACATTTTGACCTTGAGGTACTGCCATTCCGAGTGCGACTGGTGGGATTGTTGAACCATAAGTTAGCAGTGGCTTGGTGGAAGTGAGTAGGAGAATGCAGGTTGATTATGTAGAATGTCTCCACAGTGGCTTTTTTTATGCGCATACACATTTGTCACGAGTGCATTTTAATGGCGTAGCCTGAGACGCATACAGTGTAACATGTCAACTTTTATTGCGCCTTTGTAAACCACAGTTTGCTGCGCTGTCTTGTCGACTCGATCAAGCGACGTGCACGGTTGATACGCCATGCAACAGGTGAAGTATCGGGGAGTACGGGGCGTCTGACCTCCGCTATTGGGGCAGGTGCACGTCCTACAGGGCTTTTTTCTTCTGATGCCGCTGGTGTCGCTATCGACAGTCGTTGCGTTGACTCGGGCGTACCAGTGCTCCCGAGGAGTTCTCTGATTTGACTCATCCGTTTATACAGATGATTGAAGTCGGTCGCCGTGGTATAGTCTTCAACAGGAGAGCGTTCTTTCTCGGGTGTGTCTGTATCAGCTTTATCCGTTCCTAACGCCTTGTCGTCCTTTCCGCTTCGCCCATTTTCTTTTGCCTGCTGCTGAGGAGGCCCTCGCGTGTCAACGTTGCTTCCATCCGTGCTTTTGCGTATTTTTCCTCGCATCGGTAATACCGGATTAGTCAAGGGGACAGAAATTTCGCGGTCGTCCGTGTTCTTTTCAACCAATATGGAAGATCTGTCGCGGAAAGGCGAGGATATATTTGTCGAGCGACGGGGCGAGACGGGTGGCAGGCGGGTTATCAGGGGTGGTTGCTTGTAAGGCTGCTGGTCATCATCCTCTTGTGTCCGTTTCTTGGGAGTGTAAGGTGTCTCAACCAAAGTCTGGGTTTGTTCATTCTGTTGTTTGTGGAGTGCGAGTGCAGTGGCAATATCTTTCCCTAGCGGCTTGGGTTTGGCCACATTGGCCTCGCCTTTGCTAGGTTTGCGGGTCGCTTTGGATGCCGACGCCATGGTATCGCGCGCCAGCCGTTGCAGTGTACTTTGACGGGGCGCAGAAGGGGTGGAATGGTTCGGCAGGGTTGTCTTTGGGCTGTCCCATGGTCCGGTATCGCGTGTTGCTGTAGCCGTACGTGTAGCATGGTCAATATCGCCAACAGGTGACTTAGGGAGAAGATCTTCTCGGGGGGATGATGCCTCTGTCGCGATCTCTCGAGCCAATGTGTTTGCATCGTCTTGAGAGTGATTTGCAAAAGCGTTCATGGATGTCATGCTGGTAGAGGAAGGTGCCTGAGATTTATGCGTTTCGGGGATAGGGTTCTTTGATGGTTCTTTGTTCAAGTGCGTGAGGTGCGTCTGGAGCTTGTGTGGTTCTGTAGCGTGTGCTGCTGTCATGGGTCTGGCTTTCGTGGGCGGGGCAAGGCTGCGCTCGCTTTTGTCCTTGGTTGTCGCCAACGCCTCAAAGATGTCAAGACGTTTTGTAGCGCGCTTGGTCTGTTGTCTACTCGAAGGCGTCTGTTGCGGTTGAAAAGGCCGTTCATCTTCTGCTGCACTTTTCTCTGACAGACGTCGTCGTATGGTCGAGCCTACAGGTTTGGGAGGATGGACTCTGGGACGCTTTCGGGATGGGGTTGTCAACTTTGATTCTCCCTGGGAATCTAAGCACAATTAGCTATGGTGTCTCGTTTAAAAGATATACATACTAAACCAAGTGTCTGATCCTGAAGGGGATTCGGTCTGCTTAAAGTCAAAGAATTTGGGCGCGTTGAAATCCCATTGTGAATCGCGCGCCTTTTCCGCCATGGCAGGATAAAGAGGAAGGAATGCGAAAACTGGAAAATTCAAAGCGCTTCTTTGTGTACCTTACCGCATACAGTTTTGCTATTCTTTCATTCTCCTTTTACCGCCTATATTATATGACATGCAACTGAACGGTGAGGCACCTGAACGTATCAAAGTCGTATGTCGCGTACGGCCCTTCCTGAAGCAAGAAACAGCGGACCAGAGTCTTATCGTCAAAGGCAACACCATCGAGCTTGAAAATCAGCGCAATCCTTGCAACCCCCATCGCTACAAGTAAATGCTTTACACTAGCTATTATTCATATGTATACTTATACAATCCTTCAACGTGATGTCTTTAGATTTGCTTCCTGCTATGACGACCACTCTACACAGCGTCAAATATTCGAAAAGGACGTGCGGCCTCTTGCGAATCGCGTTTTTCAAGGTTTTGTAAGTCCTGCTACTATGAAATATACATGGCTATAACCATGGTCTAGGATACGACTATCTTCGCCTACGGTGTTACTGGATCTGGTATGCTCCTTTTTCCTATTTATATATGTCTATGTGATTGATCACGTTGGTGTAGGCAAGACATACACGATGGAAGGCACGCGTGCTGAACCGGGAATTATTCCTCGCGTTGCCGAATTCCTGTTCGAAACCAAAGAGGCATCCCTCGTATCAAGTATTCGGATCACCATGTCCTACGTCGAGATTTTCAAAGAATCTGTCTACGATCTACTACTTCCCAAGCAAAGGGTATGTTTTATTGCGCTTGATTTTTGTATCTAACTTCTCCACTTATCCGCAGAATACGGCTGGTTTGGAGATTCGTGAAGGCACAAATCGAGATATATTCATTGCCAATCTAAAAGAAGTCCATCTCGAAACATTGGAAGATTTTCAGAGCTGCCTTGCGTAAGATAATCTTTGGACATTTCCTTGGATGATAATAAGACTTATGCCATGCTAGTTATGCCTCTCAAAACCGATCCACCGCAAGCACAAAACTCAACATTCAGTCCAGTCGATCCCATGCTATTTTGACCTTGACTGTCTCGACCTCAACACCTGTCGACACCGAAGATCCAAATTCACCCCTTCACACCGTCTCTGGGAAAATTAACCTGATCGACCTTGCCGGCTCAGAAGACAACCGCAAGACGGGAAACGGCAAAGATCGAATGAGCGAAAGCGCAGCTATAAACAAATCTCTTTTTGTACTGGGTCAGGTAGTCGAGGCACTAAATACAGGCTCGGTAAGACTGCATAACCTACACAACAGAGGACCTTTTAAACTGAAATCATTGTCAGGAGCGTATTCCCTTCCGGGACTCCAAGATGACACGGATACTACAGGTCAGTTATTGCATGAATGAAAGCTCAAGATCCGCGCCTCACATTGTTACAGCCCACACTTTGCGGTAACGCGCTTGGAATGATGATTATCAATGTGGCGCCAGGAAAGGTAAGTTTAGATGGTGTCGTGACATGATACATATTTTCTAATACTCTGTACCATACAGACACACTTTTCAGATAGCTGCTCGTAAGTCAACTTGAATACATTTTGTAATACAAACTCATGACGGCCTTAGGACCCTCAACTTTGCAAACAAATCCAAAGAAATCCGATACAAGCCGAAACCTGCCCCTCGACCAACGAAGAGCAGTACCATGACCTCCAAAGAAAACTTATACCCATCCCCGCCTCTAGGGTCCACAAAGCGACAGAAATCAACCGCAAACAATGGTGAACACGCGATGGAAACACGATCCAAAAAGCGGCGTGCAAAAGCGATCCAGTTTCAAGATACCCCTGACATTCACCGTTACAGCCCTGACCAAGCTATTACTGGATCCCCCAATGAGGTTTTGGTCATGACACGTGCCGAGTTTGACAGGCGTTGTGAGGTTATTGTGAACCGACGCGTGGAGGCCATACTGAAAGAAAGGTTTGGCAAGAGGTAAAGATGCTCACAAGGCCAATGAGAGAAAAAACTAATGGTATCTATGCAGTGGGCATCATCAATTAGATCGACGTGTTACCAAACTGGAGCAACAAATGTAAGTACAATGCACTGGTACCTCCAATGTATTTCATTTACTGATGGCTGCGCGTAGGTGTAAATACTCATCATAGCTATGCAAATATCTAATTTTTAAACGCTCTTCCACTCTAACATATATAAAGCAACACCCTTATCCGGTGCTATAGCATATGAACCTGTTACTAAGAGCTGTGCACACATTGCGTAACATATGTCACAATTCAGGGGAATCACTTGCACAGAAATACAGTATCTGCATCATATTAGCCGTCTGCAAGACAGTTCTCATACATGTACTCATACGTATCCTGTTTTCATGTTTTATTTTGAGTCAGGGAAATAAGTACTTATTGTGGGACGTGCACTCTTGGGTTATGAATCGGCAGATAATGGTTCCTGTCAGCGATAAGATAGAAGCCTGTGATTCGTGGATTGCTATTCCCAAAAAATATAGCTACATATTATTAGATACCAGATTATATATAGCGGCATTTTTTTATTGATAACGGAAGCTGTTGCCATGACCCTTCCAGTGATATCGTGCGTGCCTAATGAACCAGGGTCAGGGACATTGGTGTGTCAATGTCACGGCAAGACGGGCAAGTTCTCAAGAATCCACGCGCAATACCCTCTCAAGTTTATTCCTACAAAGGGACATGCCGAGCGGCTCTCTGTGGTTTATATGCTCAGCTATGGCGGTGGCATTGTGAGTGGTGACCAGTTCAACATTAGTATTACAGTTGAATCGCGGGCGATTCTCCTTTTGCTTACACAGGGCAACACCAAAGTATTCAAGGATCGAATCGATCAACGCCTGTGGCTGACCACTCGACGCACTGCTTCTACGCCTGACGATACCGCCTCTTCAAACCAAAACATCACAGCAGACGTCGCAGGCGATCCAGGCACCTGTCTTTTCATCCTGCCCGACCCAGTCACCTCCTTCCGCAACTCGTCCTTTGCATCTAAACAAACCCTTCGACTCGCTTCAGCCGATTCGGAGCTCGTCTTGCTCGATTGGTTCACAAGTGGGCGCCTCTCACGGGGCGAAAGCTGGCTATTCAAGCATTATTCGAGTCGCATCGACGTATATCAAGCTGGAAAACTCGTCCTTCGTGATCACATGGTGTTGGACCAAAAGCGGGCACAGCAATTGGAACCTTACAACTGCTTTGCGACGCTGATCATCGTCACCACCCCCAACTCGGTCTTATACCAATCTATTCAGGCCGTCCAAGCCAAGGCTGAACGTGAGCGCATTTTTCCCCAAGAACAGCCACGGTCCTCTCTCTTGTGGTCATCCAGTCCATTTCTGGAAGGTAATGGTTTACTTGTGCGTGTGGCTGGCCTCACAACCGAGATGGTACGTGATTTTGTTAAGCTCGAGTGTCTCGGTAAAGGCTTGGAACAAATCATTGGCAGCGGCATGTTCTCCAAAGTGCTTATGTAGATACCTCACAATTACCTGTAATTTCTTTTCTTAAATGTAAATCTTTTTTGCTCTGTTCTTTCAAAGGTTTAAATAACATATATGTATGTCTGTACGTCTATATGCCTACATGTCTGTATGTCTCTATTTGGTAGGCATGACACGCGCATAGATTCGATGACATGCATTGATGAAAGTTTACATGTGTATTTTTTTGGCCACATGTATATACTATATACTATCCATCATGTCTGTCTCATGTATGCGCCCAATCGCTGCTTATCACGATGGAAGGGGCAAAAAAAAAGGATATCTCTAGCCCCTCTCCTTATGTAACTTTCTTTTTCTTTTTGGTTATTGTCAGACTCCTGGCTGACTCGTATGGCATACCTACCGATCAAAGGCATGCGATTTGCGGCAAACCTGATACGAAGCTATTAGACATCAGTTTCTTGAAAACAAGGCATGAATTTATAGGAAGGGCAAGAGTGAATAGATAATACAATTTAAAATAAAATCGCAAGTCACATGGCTGAGCCGGGGGTTCATGAACGCGGAATAGCAAAACATGCGGGTGCTGCCTCTTCTGAAAGAACCTCCATAACGATGCCCATCGCCAGAATCGCGACCAACCCCCATTTCCACTTCATCTCGCCCGAGAAGGTCCTTCGCGTGTACGCTATCGCTTATTGATTCACTATACTTTTTATATTTATTCTCTCCCTTTTATTTATCCATATAGCGCGCCTAGCCTTGCTCTGTGGGGTGCCGCCGCCGGCTCTGCTCTCGCTCTCTTGGGCTCGGACGTCCCGCTTGTCAAGAAGGATATCTTGAGCAAGATCCCTGTCGCTGGCAGCTACTTTGCTGTCGCTGAAGAGAACAACGACGAGGAGTAAATCCTCTTTTGGTAATTTCTTTTTTCTTTTAAGAAAAACGTGCGTTCTCATAACAACTTCTTCTAGCTATATACATAGAAACAAAAAAGAGAATAAAAATAAATGTGTAGATACGATCGTCTATGCAACTCAACAAGAATGATAGTGGCGTGTACTTACAAAAGGAGTAACAGCTTTCAGGCGTTATTTACTCTATTAGTATGCACATAAGAGACCGACCCCTTCGTTCTCCTAGAGAATGAAATAAATCCCTCTTTTTCTTTTTTCTTTCGTGACATTCGCGTGTCTAGACCTATACTTCTCCCAACAATACATCGCCTTGTCTTTTCTTTCCTCTATCTTTTTTTTTACCTTTTTTTTTATCCTTGCAGCTTCCTTTACTATGAAGTTACTTCCACTGACCGCAGTATTTCTTGCTCTTTGCCTCACGCGGGTCAATGCTGCTCTCGAACCGCGCCTGACCCATAAGAAACGTCAAGACAAACCTGTCTGCCGTAATACACATACCATTTTCTCCAAAGATACCGGTGCCTGGATCGCTGATTCCAGTCCGGAGGGCACCTTTGACATCACACCCGATGGCCTGCAAATGAATATCCTTCCTCCCGACCACTATGAACGCTTGATCCATGCCGAGACGAGTAGGTCATATGCGCGATAATAATGTGAGCTAATCTGATGGATGTAGAGCTCCCATACAACAAAGAAGCCGGCCATGGCCCCACTTTCAACTCATCCACCTACATGCATTATGGTAAATTTGCCGCCAAGGTCAAATCCTCTCCCGTTGGCGGTGCTATCACTGCTGTTATCCTTATTGCCGACGGTGGCGATGAGATCGACTTCGAGCTCATTGGAGGTATGTTCCCTTTATTTTGTCTGGACTATTTTTAACCGCATTCTTTTTCTTTGACATTAGGGGTACCTCACACGGCTCAGTAAGTCAAAATAATTTCGGGCTGATCTTTGCGACTCCTCAACTCACCGCGACATCTTAGAACCAACTATTTCTGGGGTAAGCATCCCCTCTATACCGTCAACGGCGGTACCCATGATATTGAGGGCGCACCGGCTTATGAGGAATTTCACGAATACGCGATCCACTGGTAAGCAAGGGCTGTATCTTCCCCTGAGCATCCTGATATTGATTCTTCTTCACATGATTAGGACACCTGACGTTATTGTCTGGAAGATCGACGGCGAAGAGATTCGACGCAAGGAACGCCAGCAGACGTGTGAAAAAGAGGGAGAAAACGACGTGTGCAAGTTTCCCTCGCACCCAGCGTAAGCTCAGATGGCTATGAGGAGAAGCACAGAATTCTAAATCTTTTATAAATAGTCGCGTGCAGATCGGCTTTTGGGACGGTAGCTACGAGTATGGCACGGCGGAATGGGCCCATGGCCCCATCAACGTAAGTAAAAAGCGTTATGTACTCAAAAGTTATACTGAAGAACATCTGCAGTGGGATAAACATGATAAGATCTCCTCGTATCTGAAAGAGGTCGTTGTTGAGTGCGACCCTGAATATAATGAAATAGTCGATTGACTCCCTGACGAACCGGATACGCTGACGCCCACACCTGTAAACAACACAACTGAAGAAGCGCCGTATCCGAGGCCTGGGGATGATCACCGTGACCAAGAAAGCAACGTCGATTCACCGCCATCTGAATCTTCTACATTTTCTCTTTATTACGCTACTAATATCTTTACGGCTTCGTTGTTAATTCTTTTTTTATATACTTGACTCTCAACCGGAAATGTTGTCCTTTTTTTCCTTGTGATTTTGTGAAGACATGATGTAGTGTCAAAATGGACGAAAGGTATGATTTCGATTAGAACGCGTGGCTAGGAAGAATGTATGGTAGAGACAACAATATTTGACTTTTTGCTGCCTTGGCCCCTGAACTGCTGGGGCAACACCTGCACTTGGCATCACAACTATCTTCCTCTTTTTCCTCATTCTCTTGCGTCCCTTCTCTTTGCTGCGTAATAATGTACCATCATCCAAGGCAAGAGGAGCGTTCACTCAGGGTCCAGCTTTCTCAATCGGCCCGTATGCTGTGGAAAGCATCATTGAATCAAATTTCTGCGTACCATGAGGCACACCGAACGCGGGTTGCGCCTGTCAAATGCGTTCCGGCTGCAGTACCAGATGGGATCTCAGTGCAAGGCAAGTCGCCCTCCGTAAACCACCCACAGCAGCATCATGAGAGCTCCTCGATAGCTACGACACCGAGCCTTACGCTATCCAGCTCTTCGGGCGGTGCGGACTCTATTTATTCCTTGACCTCGTCGCTTTCGTCCTCTCTATCACTTGCGCATAACAATCTCGCATCGCCAGGTAAGCCGAACAAGTCTGTAAGCACTATGCAGATTCGTGAGTGGCTACGCAAGCCTCTGCGAAAGCTTCACCAAGGCATGATACATGTGAATGCGGCGCTCTTGCTACGCACCTCTGTCTCGTCACCCGCCATATCCTCTCCTGCAGCTGCTCGCCACGCCTACCTTCCAGAGTCAGCACCCGTCCCTAAAGCAGCCATTTCTACATCAGCCAGCATACATACTTGTACTGATGATGGAAACGAGGACAACACTGATACGGATGAGAAGAGCATTGCGACGGGACGCTCCGCATTTGATGCGACCTATTACCCGCCCTCCAACCAAAAGAAGTATGTCCTATCCGTGCCTGACGATTCGTGTTTGACGCATCTATACTTACGTTGTATTTTCAGCTATGAGACGCAAACCGGTCCGACTGGCTATGAGCAGAAACTTCTTTGCAAGAGTAAGATACATATACGAGAAAGGAATTCAGCGTAAATATTGACTTGCACATGATTTTTTTTTAAAAAAGTTTTGCACGTTAGCAATCTGGCGTCTTCCCGAGGTAGGCAGAGGGCATTCAAGATAGATAGTGAGACTCATAATGCTGCACAGTTCAAGACTTTGACCTAGACATACGCCTTAATGGTGTCAGCCAAACCACCTTGGTCCGCGGCACGCTTTCGAAATCATCAAAGGGTCAGAGTGGGTGTCCTGGTCCTGACAAGACATTTGTACTGTGCGTTGAGTAAAAGCTGCAGGGTGCCCATTTTGATACTCATGTAACACCCTTTCTTTCTATTGATAGATCCTTGGATGAGCAGCCCTTTGAGGTTGCCTTCGTGGTGGCACATCGGAGTGGTCAAAGGCGCTTTTGGAAGCGTGCCAAAAATAGCCACCGAGAATCCATTGTAGTGGGTCTGGCTCGCATTGCATCCCAGCATCTGCCTAATGCACGTCACCAAGTGGTACGCTACCGCCTGGCCAATCCGAATAATGTAAAAAACTGGGACATTGAGCTCACGGTCGAGCTCACTTGGGAGGATAACGATACGTTAAACGCGAGGCCTCCTCCTGCAGTGAGCATACATGATAACGCCTCATCTGCGTCTGCACCCCATCCCAATCGACAACCTTGGACCTATTACACCTATACATCCGGGCTATCTAGCCTGGAGGGTGAGACGGCAAGCGACGACGACATGCTCTGCGATGAAACTACGCTACGTGCGTCGCGTGAGCATTGCAAGGCTGGAGATTACCTGACTTTCTACATGCATGGTGCTGGCTTTCCGGTAAAAATAGAAATAGTAAAAAGGATGTTCTTTTGATCTCATGTATCCATAGACATGGGAACGGTTCTGGGTCACTCTCTCCGATGAAAACAAGCTCGTGCTGCAAAGCTTCTCGCACAAGGTACACTCCCGCTGCTTTATTTGCTGTGCTTACCATGGAAAATGTAGGAGAAACGACCCATAGAGCTGCCACTGAGTGCATTGGAGCGCGTATCAAAGCCAACATTGGATGATCAAGAGACGGTATGCATTAGCCGTGCGCACGGGCTGATTCTTCTTGTGGCAACCGACGGTCAAAAGCACAAGGTCGTTGCCTATGCAGATCATATTCACCATGCCGTGCATTGGCGCCGGGCACTGAATGTCGCTATCAAGGAGGAAGCCTCTGCTCCTGCGGATTCCGGATCGATTGACCCGCGTTTACTTCAAGAAACATATGCCATCTAAATATTTATTAATAATACGTACTTGATTTCGCAAAAAAGAGCACGCTCTTTATTTTTGTGTTTCTATGCCGTCAATCGCCAAAGCAGATAGCTCAAGAACACAGCAAAGTCTATTGCTATGCAATGGGATACCGTATTGTCTCGTTCAATATGAGCAGATAGTCTGATATCGATAGAGTAGCAGAATGTCGCTAAATGGAATATGTACTGGACAGAGAAGCAGGATAAATCTTGGAATATCCTATAGCAACATGCCCATATCATAGAATCTGTTTAAACATACGCATCCATACTACGGGGAATGCAGTGATGACTAATATATCACAGCAATTGACATTTAACATGAATAGTATCATCAGAGTTCAAGGGTGATAGGGAAAGTAGGACAAGAAGCGAGGTACACATACCCAATTTCGAAACAAGAGAATCAACATAGAATGAGGTGAATGGAATGAAGTGGTAAAAGTAAAGTAGGGTAAGAGTATTGTAGAAAGTTTTGTAAGTGTTGTCAGTTAGAAAGATAGGTAGTTGAATAAACTACTATGTATAGAGAGCATTGCACGTGGAAGAAACACGTCACTCTGAACAGACCGAAACGGGGGAAACCTATCGTTAGCCTTCCTTCCTTCCTCTTTCTTTTCTCTTCTTTTAACCCCCCGTCCCCGTCCCCGTCCCCGTCCCCCAATAAACCACCGCCTCTTTTGTTCGGACAAGTCAAAAAGACACTTGCGCCTTTCCACACCTCCTCCTTCTTTTTTTTGCTCTTCTTCTCATCTCTCTTTACCTCTTTCTTCTTCTTCCATTGTCTTTTGCATTCTTATTCATACGCCATGGGCAACATTGCCAGCTGTTCATGCTGCCAAGATTGCTTTGGAAGTGAGTCTTTCTTTCTTCCGTCTGTTCCCGACTTGCAATCACTCTTCTATCCACCGTCTTACGCTTGTCTTTTTTCTATTCCTAGAACGAAGCAGAACCGGCCTTTACGAACCTCTCTTGCAGGAAAATGAACGTGAGGCAATAGCATCCCTTTTGCAATTCTTGGAGAGTAAGCAACATTCCCTGATTCCCTCGTCCAAGTCAAGCTGACCCCTCTCCTCCATTATATGTCCTTATTTTTATCTACAAAAGATCGCAATCACACCAACTTTTTCGAAGGCGAACCTCTACGTTCTCTGTCTACTTTGGCGTATTCGGACAACGTCGACTTGCAACGCTCAGCAGCCCTCGCCTTTGCAGAAATCACCGAAAAAGGTATTTAGCACGCGTTTCATCAGAAAAAGAACACACTGACAATCTATTTTCATATGAATATGAAGATGTACGACAAGTAGGACGCGACACGCTGGATCCCATTTTATTTTTGCTCGAATCCCATGATGTCGAAGTGCAACGAGCTGCGAGCGCAGCGCTGGGCAACCTGGCAGTAAATAGTAAGTTCTTTTTATCCTTATTTGTCTCGCACTTTTGCTCTGCGTTCGCGCGGGATGCGTGAGAACTATAAAAAAAAGATCGTGGTGCTCAACAAAATGCATGATTGACAGCGGAGAATAAGTTGCTGATTGTTAAGCTTGGCGGTCTCGAACAATTGATACGCCAAATGGGCAGCCCCAACGTCGAGGTGCAATGTAACGCTGTCGGCTGCATCACAAATCTTGCTACCCATGGTATGTCATTCCTTTGCTTTCTTTTGTTTGTCTTTTTTCTTTTATTAACTGAAACATCTATCTCAGACGAAAATAAAGCCAGAATCGCAAAATCAGACGCATTGAGACTCCTCGTGGATCTCGCTCGGTCCAAAGACCAACGCGTCCAACGTAATGCGACAGGTGCCCTTTTGAACATGACACATACGCGTAAGTCCCTCATCCCATCGCTGCTCTCAATCCCCGCGCAAACTGAGACTTTTCTACAGAGGAGAACCGCCAGCAGCTTGTGAACGCCGGCGCCATTCCCGTCTTGATTGGTCTTCTCAGCTCCCCTGATGCGGATGTGCAATACTACTGCACAACCGCTCTGAGCAATATTGCCGTAGATGGTAAGCACATCTGGTTGTACATTGGGATGTATGCTGACGCCATACATCAGCCGGTAACCGGAAAAAGCTCGCACAAACCGATTCGCGCCTCGTGCAATACCTGATTGCCTTGATGGAGACAAAGAGTCTCAAGGTGCAGTGTCAGGCCGCCCTGGCTCTTCGAAATCTCGCTTCGGACGGTAAGGCATCTTTTTATAATGACGCACAAAGAGAGAAAACTCGCTCACTCCTATTCAGAAAAATACCAACTGGAGATCGTCCGCTGCAAAGGGCTCACTCCACTCTTACGTCTTCTCAAGTCATCTTTCCTTCCGCTCATTCTCTCATCCGTTGCATGCATCCGAAACATATCCATACACCCTGCAAACGAATCTCCCATTATCGACGAGGGGTTCGTAAATCCACTGATTCAGCTGCTCTCCTACGATGACAATGAAGAAATTCAATGTCACGCGATATCCACACTGCGGAACCTAGCTGCCAGCTCAGAGCGCAACAAACGTGCCATTGTCGAGGCGGGCGCGGTTGAGCGCATTAAAACTTTGATCGACCACGTGCCAGCCGGTGTCCAAACCGAGATGACAGCTGCCATTGCCGTGCTCGCGTTGAGTGACGAGCTGAAACAGCGTCTCCTCGGCATGGGCGTCCTTGAAGTTCTCGTGCCATTGACCTTGAGCGAGAATCTCGAGGTCCAGGGTAACTCGGCTGCAGCCATCGGCAACTTGAGCTCCAAAGTGAGGGATTACAAACCGTTTGTCAAGGTATGGAATGCGCCCGATGGCGGCCTGTGTAAATTCCTCGAGCGGTTCCTCGACAAAGACCAGGACGTTGCTTTCCAGCACATTGGTGTATGGACCATCGAGCAGTTCCTCGAGGGTGGTGAGCCTGAGCTGGTGTCGCGCATAGCCCAGTCCAAGGGTCTTGTCGAGGCTGTCACGAGAATTGCCAACACGGGTGGCTCATCCAAGTCAAAAGCCAGCCGCCCGACAAGCGTCGAGATCACCGGCGGCGAAAAGGGCGAAGCGAATGACGACGGTGAAGATGACATTTATGGTCTTTCTCGACGTGTCGCCGCCGCCTTGCAAGAAGTGGAACGCGAGGAAACCAAGCGCGAGCGATAGCCGCTATACCAGATACTCAACCACCCTTATAAATACTCCTACCACTGACCTACTCCCAACCACTATCACACTTTTTCTCACTCTCACTCTCACTATTCACACTCTCACAACATTTTTACCACAAGTCTACTCGGTCACAAAGCATTGAATAAAATGACACAATAATAGGGTCTAAGTAAAAAAGTAAGAGAGTAGTATATGTACTAAACAATATAAATATAATTTGTATGTACTAGGGAGGGATAAATAAAAGGTTTAGATTTTTTCTTTTCATTATGAAGGTGACTTTTGGTTGATGACAAGATTGGCTGCGGAGGAAGCGGTGGAACAAGCATCTGGTATGATATCCGAATTTTGACGTCTCAACGCATACTCCTCGTAAAGAGGAGGAGACGCGTTCCGCTGCGGCGTACGCATCATGCCTGTCATAGCGTTGTAATGCTGGTGCTCCTGCTCGATTTGACTGCGCAGCGACTCATGGATAGTTTCGTCCGCCGGAGGTAAACTCTGACCGGCACCAGTAATGCTGGTCCTGTAGGCTTCTTCACGATGAAATTCGAGTTGGGGCGACAGCGGCGGCTGCGAGGTGGTATGGGATCGGTTGTATTCCTTGACAGAGGTAGACCAGCGCGTGAATTTCTCACTGAGCGTAAAGCGGTGATTCGTGTTGGAACGCTGCGTGGACGAGTTGATGGCGGAGGAGTTCATAAATCCGGAGGAGCCATAAAGGGTGGAAGTCATGCGGGAGCTATTAGGATAACAGTGTAACGTGAGTAAATGGCTATAAAACAGAATTGCCTTTTGCGTGAAATGACAAAATACACAACACGTACTTGAGTAGCACAGCCACTTCGATTAGGCCAGTAGCAGCCACGCCATTGAACGTCCACATTAGGCAGATAGCCAGGTTGTATCCCGTGCTGTGGGTGATGGGGTCACGCAGAATTGCGTACAGGAGAAGAATGAGGGCGAAAAAAAACAAGCAGGCGCAGGCGGTTCCAATGATGATCTTGACCTTGAGCGCGCCGAGGAGAACCTTGCCGACGTCGACGTGGCTGTCGCTCTTCTGAATGAGATGGCGCTGTAAAAGTCGAAGGAGGCGGATACCGGCGTACAAAACCAGACATCCAAGAGAACCGGTGTACGCCGCCCAGAGGTAGTACAAGGCATTGGTGAATGCACCGGCCAAGTAGTCATTGCCTTGCGCCGCAAAAAAGCCTGCTGCGATGGAACAAATGTTGTTGGATACGACGGGCAGAAATAAAACCATGACACAGCAAGCGTCGATCAGGATAGGCGTACGGATCCATGCATCGTAGATCACCTTGGAGCTCTAAAATAAGAAGAAAAAAGCGGGGGATTGGGTGATAAATAGACTGCGTTACACTGCATCCACTATTTTTCTCTTCTTTATTTACATCTGCGAGCGTGTAGGAGAGACCGAAAACGTAGCACGCCAGCGCGCCGAGACCAGGTGCCCAAGGGAATTCGAAGAAAACTAATTGGAGATGCGTGTCAGTCAGAATATGTTTAAAAAAGCATTTTGTAATCTTTTTCGTTGCTTACACGATCGGAAAATCACATTTGGAGCAACGTCAGTGACAATCACGATGGAATGAATCATTCTCACTATGTGTCGGTTAAGATAATCATAGTGTTAATTCAGTACTGCTGATCTCCCATCCTTTCTGGGGATTTTCCCCCTGATTTTGGCGACACGTACTAAAATTGAAAAGTGCGCCCATGACGGCCATGGATTCGATAGGTTTTGGACGAGGGAATCCTGTGCGACAATCCACCACTTGCTGATTCAGGTTGACAACGCGGTGAGCAAGGATCAATACAGCTGAGGATACGGATCAAAATTTAATAAGATGCTGTCGCAATAACGGCTGAGACCCTACCAATAGAGCCCACCAGGCCAGAGAGGACAGCGTTGACAATATAAATGACTTTGAGGGCATTGTGTTCCTCGCAGCCTGTAATAGTAAGACGCCAGTCGCAATGACACACGCCGTCGGCGTCACAGTATCGCCAGAATGTGGACTGGGTCAAATCGTTGTTCATGAAAGCAGAGGACCAAGAAATGACATGCACCAGTCAGTAGGATGGGTATGTAGTAGAGGAAGAAAAAGAAAAGAGTGACAACGGACCAGAAAAGAAAGTTGATGGGGCAGTGCTCTGCACATAAAATTAAATGGCAGGATTGGGGCTGTTCGTTTCCCTTGCTAGTCCAAATGTGGTCTCAGGGCATTGTTTCCCACCCTCCTCGGCTTGCCATGTGCCTTTCCTCGTATTACACACAGACACGCACAGCCATATGGCGCCAGGCTCCACTCCTTTTCTTTCGCTGCTATCTCTTATTTCTTTTGTTCTGCTCTAGGGAGAAAGGCATATATCTTTTCTGCCTCCGTTTTTGCATGCATAGAGGTCCCTGTTAGAAGTGCTGAACTCCCTTAGGTTCTCAAATTTATAGGCTCTTGGTGCTTTCGTCGGGATGTCGACGGGATGCGGAAATTCTGAACGTTGGGGAAATAGGGGGGCGGTGGAGATTTTCCGTCTCCACCTTTTTCTTTCTTTGCTTCTCCCGGAAAGAGACCAAATTGGCAATCATTCCATCGACCTTGTCCTCGATGATTTTAGTAAAATAACACGGCGGACATTGGGTGCACTGTTGTCTTTTGCCTCTGTATGCAGGGGGCTCGAAGCAAGAAGAAGTAATACAGAATGGTAATATGTGAGGAGCCCTGTGCAGTAACCAAAATTGCTCTGTGACACTTTAATCGTTCTCCGACAGCGTGCAATGCCAGAATCACAAAACTATACGCAAATCATAATTTCATACAGCATCCGAAACAGTGGAATAAACTAGAAACGTGTTTTAATATACTGGACGAATAGAAGTTCTTCTCATGAAGCAGATCCTATATTTTTAATTAAATTGTCTTCGTCCCGATCCGAGAATGATCCTGGTTGTGCCACCTTCTCGTATGAATACGTTTTTGAACCAAGCACGAAAAGTAGCAGTTGACCTTGCTGTGCTCTGCTATTATGCACAGTGGACAAAAAGAATGGATTGAACACATGCATCTCTCTATCGACGTGTCGTAGGGATGCCTCCTTTGCTCAAGGTCCTCTCTTGCATTAGTTATTTCAACCAGAAAGAGCGAGCAGGAAGTCGGCCTTCTTGTGTCGATATATAATTATAAGCGACCTCACGCGATAGATTATATTCTGCCGTCCTGTTTCATTGAAATATGCTTATTATTTTGACAGAAACGTATCTTCAAAGTAGCAAGCCCTTATATATATAATCCCAGAAGAGTAGCTGCAAGTGTAATCAAGGGAGTAAAGCATACATACCATATGTCACCTGGTAAGGCATTCCTAGGTACGTACTTACATTGTAGTAGAAAGAGGCTAAGCTATTAGTGGCGTCTCCTCCGCCCTTTTTTTTCGATCCCTGCCTTGTGTAAGCCGTTAGGCTTTCTTCTTGCAATCGGACAGTTAAAAGGATGAAGGGTCTATGCCGGTGTCGCTCGATTTTTATCCGGTAACGTTGCAGGTTCCTTAGTAGCATACTTTAGGGGCTCCTCATTGTTACAAGAGTTAGCTTTGGGTCACCGCGGTATTCGATGTCCGCTTGAAGGAGGCACAAAAGTTCAGTCACACGAAGGGCTCCGTTTCGTTCAAAATAACAAAATGTGGCTTCTCCAAACTAATAATTTTTGCCTGTGTGCGGTGGAACGAGAACACACACACAACTCTTTTCGTTCCTGAACTTATCTCGTCTTATTCATTCATCATGGGTCGTATGGTACGTATTCAATAATCACCTGTAGATATAAATGTAGTATCTGTTATCTAAACCCTGCATAACAGCACACTTCTGGCAAGGGTATCTCTCAGAGCGCCCTCCCCTACCGCCGCTCCTCTCCTTCTTGGCTAAAGGTACGAATGCAGTCTGTTCTCATTACGGCTTAGCTCATGTGCTTTCTTAGACGACGCCCGAGGAAGTTGTCGACATGATTTGCAAGAGCGCCAAGAAGGGTCTTTCGCCTGCCCAGATTGGTGTGATTCTTCGTGATTCGCATGGCGTTCCTCAGGTCCGAAGCGTCACCGGCAACAAGGTGCTTCGTATTCTGAAGAGCAACGGTCTCGCGCCTGCTATTCCCGAGGATCTCTACCACCTCATCAAGAAGGCTGTGACCATCCGCAAGCACCTTGAGCGCAACCGCAAGGACAAGGACTCCAAGTACCGTCTCATTCTTATCGAGTCGCGTATCCACCGTCTGTCCCGCTACTACAAGACCGCTGGCACTCTTCCGCCCAACTGGAAATAGTATCCTTTTTTATATCTGGGGGGCACACATTATGTTGTCGATGTCATTTCATTACCTCTATATCAGACATTGCGTCAGGGTTGCGGCTCTTCCTCACACTTTTTTTTGGTTGACCTTTTTGGGTCATCTTCAGAAAAAGAGGAGGCCCTGCTCGGTAACTGTCGACCTTGACCAACTCGTTCTTTTTAATAGTGAGTCGAGCACGGCTTCTGCTCTCGTCGCTTAAAACAACCAAGGCAAGACGAAACGGCGATAACGCAAGGCGACATACGAAAAGGTGACACGCATGGCAAGCAAGTATATTCTCATCAAATAAATGCATCCTTTCTCTGCACGAAACTCCATTTCTACACTGTATATAAGCAACCATAACATTTCCTTTCAATGGTCTCGCTTTTGGAACACAATGCTGAGCGTGCTGGGCGCCGATGTATTCACTTCATTGAGCTTGACGCCGTCACGGTGGATAGAGTCGGCTGGCAGATCCCATGTATACTTGCGCAACATCATAGACATCACCACCCGCTGCTCAGTCAAACTAAAGTTCATGCCAAGACACTGTCTGCCACCACTGCTAAAAGGCAGCCAGGCGAGACCGCGGTGGTGGCTGTGCTCCCCATCCTCCATGAATCGATCCGGGTTAAAGGCGCCCGGATCTTGCCAAAGCATCGGGCTATAGTGCATTGTGTGCATATCCACCGTCACGCGTGTGCCTTTGGGGATGAAGATACCGTTCAAATCCACATCTTCTGTTGCAACACGCGGAATAAGTTGAGATGCAGGTCCCATGAGTCGAAGATTCTAATAGATACGTACGCTATTAGCACGAGTCGTACGACTTTACGTTCATATAGAGATGTACCTCTTTGATAATACAGTCCATATAGGTCATCTGCTTGCACTGCTCTGCTGTCGGTATCACGTCTTCGGGACCGTCGCCCAAGATTCTGATCACCTCTTCACGTGCTTTCGCTTGGACATCCTGAGAGCAAATGCATGTAACTTAGCATGCATACAGTGTCGCCAGGCCAAGATTTAGTCTTGTATGTACCTTATTCATTGCCATGTGATACAGCCAGAAGCTCAGTGTGTTCGCTGTCGTGTCGTGACCTAAACCAGAATCAGCCTTGTAATCATGTGCATGTTTTCGAGGACATACCTGCCAAAAAGAAGATCGCAAGATTGGCCTACGTCATGTTATATTAGATGTGATTGCTTACTACGATCTGAAATCGTGAGTCTGTGGCTTACCCTGAGCAGTTCCGCGCTAGTTGGGTCGTCACCCGACTCCATATCCGCCTCCACCATGAGAGCCAGCAGATCTTTTTCACTATCCGGAAGTTCACGTAGCTCAGGATGTTTCTCGAGCTCGGCGCGCTTGCGATTCGCCATATCGAGCAATAGTGAGTTGAGTTTGTGCGTCGCAGCCTTCTGCTTGGCACGTCCTGGAATCAGATACTTTGTGATAAGGTTGTAGCGCGCCAAGACGGCATCCACCGGATTGCGCAGTCCTTGGCGGATGATCTCATAGGACTCAACCCATTCGTTGTGCTGGTCATCGAGGGCATGGAAGTCAAAACTGAACGCAGCACGTCCTAGAGCGTCCAGAGTGAAAGCTTGCATCAAATCAATGGCAACCACCGGCTCGTTTTCCTTGATCTTCTTGAAGACCTTGAACATGAGGTCGCCAAAAATGGAAATGGGCATAGCACGCCGGAAGGCTGGATTCATGACCTAATAAGAATTAAACGACTATGTTAGATCAGTCATTTGCTGCAGCGTGACTCACCTTGCGTTGGCTTTTCCAGGACTCGCCTACCGATATTGCCACGTTTTCACGTCCAAAAAACTCGACTATGGGATGCTCAGAATCCAAAGCATCGATCGTTTCCGTTATCTTGGGAAAAACGTCTGGATGAAAGAAATCAAAGACGTTGCGTCAGGGACAGATCAATATACGGGCAGTTGATTACGTATTTTTTTCGTGTCACGTACCCATTTTCATCAAGAACATTTTCGCCGCGACTGGATCAACGAGAAACACAGTCCACGTCATTGGAAGTTTGGCCTGTGGACAAGAGATGTGAGCCAAACCTGTTGATAAAGATGAAATGAGCGATCACGTACCAAATATGCTTTCTTTTGTTCGTGCTTCTCCAGAGCGGGAATCAGAATTTGCTGGGAACGGACCGTGGGCGGATCACGCCGGAGAAAGGCCGAAAGAAGACGGAAATAGTTGATCGTCGGTAGATTGGGCAGGTTGGAGGGGGGTACCAGAGTCTTGTAGAGTTGGGTACCAATAACCGTAGCAGCCACGGCCCATCCGATCCAGGATGCCTTTCTGCTTGTAGGGGCCTGACGGTAAACTGTGAGCAGTTTCTCCCAGGTTTCAGAAGTAGCGAGTTGTGCCATGGATTTGTGGGTTCAGTTTAATGAGAAACGGGCAGAAGAAGAAGCTTTTTATATCAAACAAAGGATGATTTATTTTTGGGACACTGCGCCGCAAGACACTGACCTGCTGCGGCGGCTGCTTGCTCCTTTGTGTATTTCGATGCGTCATTCTTGATTCCGGGCAATTCGGCCCGGCTGGGGGCCAAGAAATAAAACCTGAGGGGCTATGTATAAGGGAATCTACAGCCTCAGTTGCCTTCTTTCCTTTTTCTTTATTGTTTTGCGCTCTCCGTAAGAGTCGCTGAACTTTCTCGACCATATTGAGCCATCGTAGGGCTTAGACAAAGTAAACGCTTTCTTCAAATGTATGTTACAAATAGATACATAAAGATTTACAATGATGTTGTAAGCCAGGGACAGGAAAGTCTAAAGAAGGCTGAGCACCAGAAACAAGCATGCATGCGCTATGTCCTTTAGTAGACATGAACAAGTCATACTTCTGGTCTCCTGCTATCTTATATTTTACTCTTATTGCTGCTGCTGCTTCGTGCATCGGTCCGCCTATTTCTCCGAAAGAGAGAAAGAAAAAACACATACATCCCTGCTTCACGTGTATTACATGCAGGTGTTAGCCGAGCGTGGAGACATCATGCATTACATGCATGACAGAAGAAATAAATTGGATGACTGAGATCGAAAGGTTGAACTTCGCTCTTATGCTAGTCTTAATGTGTGGGGCAAGATGCACTCGCTGTCTTTGAAGCGTACTGGTGTTAATATATCGTCCGGACCAGCGAGAATATACAGCGTTATGTATACATCTGAAAGGCATTATATTCACCGTCAATTCTCGTGTGCATTGTAATTGTATCCACTGTATACGCGCAAGCTTACTATGATATATGATATCTTTCTCGACATCCCGGCTCGGAGGCTTCTATATATGTATTGAAGAACAACAACGACAACAACAGCAGCAATCATGTGGTAGGTAGATCTATTGATGTCGGGATGTCATATACGCATATTCTGAGAAATCGTGTATGTAATACATAAAGAAGAATGTGTGGTTGCTCTGGTTTCAAACGAGTTGATCGATATGTTGCCGAAACCAACGCCTTGTGGATTCCTCTTTGTTCGTAAGTTTAAAGATCAATATGCATATCATTTTTGTCGCGGGTCAAGTGCGTATCAGACCAGAGAAACAATTCCATACATAAACACACGCATCCTACAACAGACAACCATACTTATATAAAAAATTAGTAAACGTACTGGAAATGTTTTAGAGAACATTGTGAGCTGATGGTTTAATAATACGAAAGCGCGAATAACAGCGAACAAGCTGATGAAACCTTGGGTGACGGAGTATGATTTACCGTTTGTTGATGGACAACTTCACGGGATCCAAATTGAACCCTCCTCGCTGCGACATAGTAGCTCTAATAACATTGATGGTGTAGGAATCGCAGTAGACAAGATAACAACGCCCCCATGGACATTCAGCCTTGCTGTTGAATATGGAAATAAGCATGCAGGGATTCCCGGAATAAGAGATAATCCCTTCTAAAGACATTTGAGATTGACGCCAGTGAGACTGCACAGCGTGGCCAAGAACATCCATGATAATGTCAAAGCTGAGGACAGAGGCTTTCCAGAAGCTATTGATGATGGTATACCAAGTGCCATAATACAAGTGGAACGGAACAAGCCATAGGCGGCAGTCGAGTACATCGCAGTCAGTTTGGTCCAATTGTACTTTTATAGCTCACATATACCCAAAAATGAAAGAGCGGTCTTTATAATTTACAGAGAAGAATTGGATACATTATATAGATTGTCTGTCAGTCTATGACGAGCAGTTATATAGGTAATTTACAAGCGAAAGCAATTATTTCTTGTGCTCGCCAAAGACGTCATTGGAGGGGCCATACATGAGGACGGGGTCGCAAGTACGGACGGGGTGCTCACGGCCAATCTTTGTGATCTCCTCGACATCCTCAGGATCCATAGGGAAGTACTCAATGTTGGCCTTGATACGTTCAGGCGTGACAGACTTGGGAATAACCGAGTAACCACGAGCGACGCCCCAGTTGATCAAGACCTGGACAGGCGTCTTGTTGTACTTTTCAGCCGCCTTGAGAACGGCCGGCTGCTCGAGGGTCTTGGAGTGGCCGGTGTTGGAGAACCACGAGAAACCGGGGTTACCCAAAGGCGAATACGCCGTCAAGTGGATGTTGTGCTCCTTGGCCCACTTGAGCATCTCCTCTTGGGGTAAGCTGGGATGAATCTCAATCTGATTCACAGCAGGCGGGATCTCGGCCTTCTCGAGAAGCTCCTCGAGCATGGGGATCGTGCAGTTCGAGACACCAATGTTGCGAACCAGACCATCCTTCACCAGCTTCTCCATCTCGCGCCACGTGTCGATCAGAGGGACATCAATGGTCTTGATATCATTGTCCTTGTCCTTGACAAAGATCTTTTCGTGCTCGTATCCGGTGAACTCCCAAGCCTAGCGATAAAAAAGGTAAGCATGAATTCCACTTTCCCAATTCCCCGCTTTTTCAGAATTGACGCACCATAGGCCAGTGGAGCATGTACATGTCCAGATAATCAAACTGGAGCTCCTTCAGCGAGCGCTCGCACGCAGGGCGGACGTGCTCAGGACGGCGGAACGACTGCCACAGCTTGGTCGTCACCCACACCTCCTCACGGGGCACGCCGCTCTCACGAATCGCTTGTCCCAGTGCAGGCTCCGTCTTGTCTATCTCATCGTCCTTATTCAGTCCATGTTATACCTAGCAAATAGTCCACTTACAAAGGTAGGCCGTATCAAAGTGACGGTAGCCGACCTCCAATGCCACCTTGGTAGCCTTGTACACCAACTCGGGTGCATCCGCACCACCAAAGGTGCCGTAGCCGATCATGGGGAGCTCAGCACCGCTGTTCAACTGAAAAAGCGTGTAAGTGCTCTGATCCTGGTTTTCTCCTTTCTTCCTACCTTCGCTTTAGGGACGTTTGCAGCCATGTTTAGTTATATTTTTTTGATGAGATGAAAGAACAAGGGAAAAAAAGAAAACGCAAGGAAAAAAATCCAAGCTTAAAGCGTCTTTGGAAGGGCTTAACTTTTTTTTCCGCTCCGAAATTCTATAGCATGACGTAGGTACTATCATTACTTTACAGAATAGAAACCCCTGCGCATCTTCTTGTTGCTGATGGTGGTTTGATAGTCCAACTTTACAGACGCGTCTACACCGTTATCTCAGCTCACATCGCCGCCTATGAGTGCCATGTGGGTTGGGTCCCGCTCTCTATATGGCAAAGACCGCAAATTTTTAAACGCGGAGCTCGTGCGGGAGCGAAAATACACAACATCATCATCACCCAAAACCGCGCTCGGTGCATGATGACACGGTGACCCAGATCCGCTTGCCACTTCCAAGCCCCGCCTTTCCACAATGGATATACTCTATTGTCGCATCATGTTGTCTCTTTTGTGATGACGCTAAGTTATTGTATTTGCACACCCAACTCAACCATCATCTTGAGCACCTCGACGGCTGCACCGCGAACGGGATTCACCTTGCAGTCCTTGACAAGCTGCACGAGGCACATCTGTGCATCCTGCTCCGCGAGACCTTGCGCGGCAGGCTTACCCAGGTGTTGCAGCATGCATCGAATGATCTCGACGCCCCGGTGCTGTACCTCCACCGATTCGTCTGACTGCACTAACCTTGCTATGCGTTCATAGCCCTTGTCAACCTTCGCCATAAGCTCGCACGCCTCGGGCCGATTGGCAAGGATTGCAAGGCATCCCGATGCGGCGCGTCGCGTCGCCACGTCCTCGTGGTCGCTGAGGATCAGCATCAATCGCAGCTTGCCTTGGTGGGTGCTGTACGTCTCAAACACCGGGTCGCAAAAGACCATGTTGCAAATCATCTCGGTCGCGGCGCGCTGCACCATCGTGTGGTTCGACAGCTGCAGGTTCTCAAACGTCGTCATGCCGTCCTCGGCTACAATCTTGAGCCGGATCGTGTCGTCCTCGACCGAGGCGAGGTTCGTGAGCGCCATCAGGCCTTCGAACTGACGCAGCTGCGCGCTGTCTTTGCAGAGATTCAGGAACGGTCGCACAAGCGCGAGTGAGGTCTGACCTCCGAACGCGAGGCGAGGATCGGTCGTGATGGCCAGACGCGCGAGCGCCTGCGCGGCTTGCAGATCGCTCGCGAGGGGCGCCAGACCCTTGACGATGCCCTGCTGCAAGAGCTTGCCGCGCGTTTTCTGGGGCGTCACCAAGTTCAGGTAGGCTTGGGCTGCGACCGTTTTGAGGTTCTGGCTATTGTTCTTGCTGAGCACCATCAGCGCAAGCGCGCCACCTTGGTCGATTACTGCCTCAACGCGTGCTTCCACCGCCGCATCCAGCTCGCGCGGATCCTCCTCAGGTTCAGCTGTGCCATTCTGCTTGGCGTTGGCCAAGTTGCGCAATTTCCTGATCTGGCGCTGCTGCTCGTCGAGAACGGGTTTGTACAGAGTCACATTGGCGAGGATTGTACCGATACCAAAGAGGAGCGGGTTGGCGTGTGCATGCGCCGTACCGGACTCGAGGGCGAGGGTGACAAGGCGCTTGATCACAGTCGGGTCGTGGGCGATTGTCTCCTTGACGTCCGGCTGCAGCGAGGCGTACGCTAGACCTTCGACAGCGCTCAAAAGGGTGCTGGGCGGGCATGCCTTGGATTTGATGGTATGGATTAAATTATCGGTCAGGTCTTGTGTACCGAGATGCATCTGTTCCATCGCGCCCTGGAGTTGCTGCTGCTGATCTTCTTCGCCCTGCTTTTGCTCAAAACGCTGCTGCATGTGCAATTTCGTCAAAGCCGTCCCTGCTGCGGCCTTGAGCTGCTCGTCGCCGTCCTTTTGTGCGGCGGCCTTGGCCAGCCATTGACTGCCGTACTGAACAATCCGTTTCTGGCACGACTTGTCCGCTGAGGCGATGGCAAGGATGTCGGTCATGGCGATCTGCACGGGCAGCACTTCGAATTCAATAACATCCATCATATCCTCGACGACGCCTTCCTGGCTGAGGATGGCAGCACCGACGGTGATGCTAGTTTCGAATATAGCGTAGAGGGTGCGGTAGGCGAGGAGCTTGTCTACATTTTTGCCGGAGCCAAGACACTTGGAGAAGGCGTCGGCGCACATTTGGATGATGGAGGAAAGAGGATAGTCCTTTTGCTTGTCTTGGGGCGGGTTAAAAAGGCGGGTCAGCACCATGTACGCTGTTGCCTTGGCTTGTCGGGCATCTTTATCGTCGGCGTCGTTGCCGCATGCCTTGAGTATCTCGAGAAATTGGGGTGTCTGAATAAAGCGCTTGACATCAGTGTCAATCTGGGATAAATAGTCTTGGAGCTCTGTATTTTGCGGTGCTGTTGAAGTGGGTTTCTGGTGCGCGGTTTGTGAGTCTGTGAGGAGGACCTGTGCCAATTGCTGTGCTTCTTTATTCTCGGGGTATCGCTTCAAGAGAGTCTGGATATCGTGGCGTGCTTCAGGAATACGATCGAGGTCTTTGTAGAGACGTGCTCGCTCGACAAGAAGGTCGGACACGTCCTGATTGCTTCTTTCCTTCAGTTCTTGTTATTGACATGAGTCAACGAGAAACAAAGAAGAAAAAAACGGTGAAAGGGGCAGGTTGCTTACCCTCTGTCAGGCTTTTGAGACGGTTTTCGGAATCCTAAGCGTACAGTGCATTGTGTGAGTGATTTGAGTTGCCTCTACTGGATGAGCTAGTACCTCGAGTGTGAACATGATTGGGTCGATCGCGTTGTCGTATTTGGAAGAAGACGAGAAGAAGAAAGATTTATATTGCATTTCTTTTTCTTTTATATTATTTTACACCATGGCCCACAGTATGGGCACGCTTAAGCGGCGGCTAAACACCGTCTTGCTGGACGCTCGACGCACTCGTTCTTTTTGGCATCAACTTGTCACGGATGCATTTCCGGCCGTGAATGAACTGGTCAACACTGTGATTCAAGCAAAGTACGCTTTATCAAATCCATGTCGTATTTATTTGACACGTCTGCCTTTTTCCTCAGATATGTCGACAATCCTGCATACTGGCACCCAGCCTTGACTTTATCGTTTCCAAACATAAAGCAAGCTTACTACAAAAAGACTCAATCCCTCATTCAAGAACGTCACGCCAAACTGGAGTCCTTCATTGAACGCATGGCAAGTGCCAAAAGTAGATCTCTCAATCTACAAGGACTTACACGAGCTATGTACAGAGCAAACAAATACAAAAGATGCAGCAGCAATCGTCCGAGGTCCACGCCATATGCCAGCGCGCCGAGCAGCTAAGCGATGCTTCTTTTGTCCAAAGCACGCCTCTTTTCACGACATGTCCCATGGCTTTGTTTGGCAAGTGTCTGTGTATCGCTAGACTCAAAACTAACGCGTCAAGCAGATACCCGGTTGGCAGCCATAGTAACCATGTACGAAAGGACGATGCAAACGCTGAAAGCAATGACAGAAAAGGGGTTCAAACAGATCAAGGAACGCGACGAGGGTCTGGCACTCTTGTCCATCTGGCTGCACCTCCCCGATTTGGACGACGCGGCCATTGAAGAATTCAACGACCTGTGTCAGGTCGAACTCCCCGAGCGGTAGCGCTTGCGTGTATATAGCATTTATGACAAATCCACCATACAAATGAAGAATTATACTATACTCTTTCTTCTTTCCTTTTTGGTATACTAAATCTTGGCTCGATTGTATGCGACTGTGTCTTGGTACGTCTGCTGGGCAATGTCGAGCTTCTCAAAGCGCTGAAACCACTCCCAAATCTGCGGCGCTGCCCGTTTGGCAGCCTCGGCTTCAGGCGTCGAGTAGACATCGGCAAGACAGGGAAATAAGTACAGATCAGCCCATGAGAGCTCAGCACCGCACAGCCAGGGTCCTGCCTTTTCTGAATAGAGCCCTTCCAGAACACCCAGGATCTGGCACGCTTTCTCAACCGGCCCCTGAAGCCTCTGCTTGATCTCGTCCTCCGCTACCTGTTTTCCTTCCATGGCAAAGCGCGCTTTGCAGACACCGAAAATGACGTCCTTGAAAACGTAGTCGGAAACGATACTCGTCCACTGATTGACTCGGACGGCAAGATCGCCAGAAAGAGAGAGCGAGTTACCCCACTTTTGTTCAATTAACGTCCGTATAGCGAGCGCCTCATAGATCGTGTGCCCGTCTTGGGTGACGAACGAAGGGATCTTGCCAAACGGGTTGTATTGACGGGCAGTTTCCGAGTGAGGTGCGGCACTAATCCATTCATACGTGATTCCGAGGTGCTTGAGCGCCATCACGATCGTGCGTGTAAAGGTGGACATGTGCGCACCAACCACAGTAGGAGAAGAGGTCATAGGGAAGTTTTAATAAATATGAGAAAAAGAGGAAGAAGAGAGAGAGGAGAAACCCACGATTTGGGTTCCGCTCGTTCCTATAATCCTTTTCTTCCCTTCTTTTGTGTAACATGATCCTCGACGACTTGCGCAACGAATACGCGACGCCCTCTTCCAATGATGACGACCTGCTTCAACCGCTTCCTTCGTTGCCAGTAAATGAAATTGAATATCACATCGTTTCTGTCATAGAGGCTAGTGACAAGAAACTCGTAGGTATATAGCGAAAAGATGTCGCTTTTGTTGGCGTGATGGTATGTTACGACTCTAAATGCACTTGGACAACAGAAAAGTTAGACAGCATGGCCAACGCGGTCCAGGACATCTCTGACATCCTTAAACGTCACATTAAAGAGCAAGACAAGCTATTTTTTGACCATATCTCAACTCAGGTCAATGGTGTGCAGGACCTAATTGATGACCAAGGTATGAGGTCGAAGAAGGGAAACCCGACAGACAGACATTGTGGTATAAACGGGAATTGCCAGCGCATTAATTTGTGTGCTACATACAGAGTGCCTGCGAGACCAAGTGGCACGGTTTACAGAAGCCACCAGCTCCTCTTTAGCCGAGATATTCAAGCTTAGTTGAGCAGAACGCATCTATAAATGATATTGTAGCAGCGACAGGGATAAGACTCTTGATTATAATCCAGTAATTCTCTTTCGACTTGCTCAAACAAGCACTTACTGAGTCGTACAAAAGAACGACATTTCTTATTTCATATGGGGCTCTAAAGAACATTTGACAGAAGAATGAAAATATGAAACGTGTACGTGTCGCGGTTGTCTTATTTATGGACATGCTGGGCTGCGCACGGACATAAAGCGTTGCATGAGAGAAATGATTGGCCTTGTTCCAGATGTGCCGATATGCTGGGACGAACAACATAAATTCGACTAAACCTTCCAATCGCATCGTACATTGGGACCCTATAAGAAAGGCACAAGTATCTGAGGTCGACGGGCAAGAGACAGATGCTACCGCCGATGATGTAAATTGCGTCATGGGTTGATATGGCGGGCGGGGTATAATGCAGGGGCGGCTATCGGGCACAAAAGGTTCTACAATCGGCGGGGTGCATATCGGGCCAGATGGGGTTTCAGAGGGCGAGGGTTTCTCGCGTGCGGCAAGCGCTTGTTTGTTCCAGGTCTTCTTTCATGGCTAGCCTACTATCCAGTGCAGCACATGTCGCAACCCGCCACCGGTCGTCTTCGTCGGCTACGATGCTTGCCGCCCCTGCTGAACCGCCCCACCACACGAATAGGCCCTCTCCTCCTGCGGCTACCGAGGATTATACCCAGCGTCACCAGAATGCCTCGAGCAATACCAGTCAGCTGTCAGACTCCAACAGCCCTCACCCCTCCAGCAGCGACGGTGATCAATCGCCTGCGCCATCGCCTACTCAAACCACTCTCGCCATTGAATTCGATGGCGGATCCCATGTCATTGTTCGTCCCGACCGTGTCGTCCGAGGTAAACGTAGTGTTTGTTCTGTAAATGGATTCTAATTATTCCATATTTTTAATGCAGGCAAAGTCATATTCAATGTGGCTGAACATATGCATGTGACTCGAATACGCATCCGCGTAAGTTCTTTTTATTATTATTATATTATAATGGAAGCATAACTGACACGGCAATGGAACGATACGCAGTTTCGAGGGGAAGAATCTGCCATGGTCAAGGTCGAAGAAGGCGGCAGTGACGGTCGGGGCGAGTGGGTCCACCAGGCATTAACAACCTTTTTCGAGTCTGAGTGGAAGCTCTGGGGAAATGAGTCAAGTCGTATGTGACACATGAAAAATCGTAGACATTAGAATGACGTGAGGTGCTGACTCATGTGTTTATCTCCAATCTTATATCCAGCTTACGCACAAAGCCCATGGGAGGACTTGGATCCTGGCCACTATGAATTCCCGTTCGCCTTGAAGGTAAGAATATGAATATGGATCGACTATCGTTACTTATATGGCTACCCCGTAAAAGTTTCCTAATGTCAATTACCCACCTTCGATGGAGGAACCTGCGGGCTTTGCGATACGGTTCATCTGGAGTGCCCAGACAGATGGTCCAGGTCTGCTGTCGGGTATCAAAAGCAGGGAATACATAACTCCGTATCGTCCCATCATCTTGTCCACACCCGGTAAGGCAGGTCGTACAGCATAAAGCATCCGGCACTGACATGCTTGCAGATAAAGAATGGTCGTACCGTACCACTCTGATGCGTGATAAGAAGCACGCTCTGGCCGAAGTCAAGGCAAAATTATATAAACAAACCTATTGTCCAGGTAAGGAATCAGTATCCACAAGGTATCCACCATTAACATGCTATATAAGATGAGCCATTCGAGATGGACCTCAATATTTCGCTGCTTCATGCTGATGCAAAGATTGTCAGCGTGGATTACCGGTTTCGCAAACACCACGAAGGCAAGCTACTTGTCCAGCAGGGCACGGCATTTCAAGAGCACATCAGGAACGTTCTCCATGGCAACGTGCCCCTGGTGAATAGCAACCCGACAAGTCAAGTATCGGAAACGGTGCGGTTCGACGTACCCACCCGGCTTGTGTCGCCATCGTTTATTTCGAGGCACACACGGGTTCATTACGGGTTGCTCTTTCTCGTGACGATAGAATACGGGCATTTGTTCAAGACGAATCATGTTGCTGAGTTCAGCATTCCACTGACGATCGCCAATCTGCCCAACGACCATTTACTCAGGATACCAAGCCTGATATCAGCCGTTTCGTATCGTGACTCAAAAGATCTTCCTTTTTTCTATCCACCTGAGCTGGAGGAAGCACCGGAGCAGCCGCCCGGCGTGCCGAGCGAGTGGATTGGCCCATTGTCAGCCGCATTGAGCGGTGCCACCCCGCCACAGACCGAAGAACCACCCAACTACTTTAGCTTACCTAATCTTCCCCAGCCACTCCAGTTGCGCCGTGAACGCAAAGAACGAACGGTCTACTTGAGCAGGCCGGCTAAGAATGCCTTCCACGCGAACGAACTCTTGGATGCCATCATTATTCCAGGACTCTTTGATGAGGAGTGGTAACGTGAAATAAACGTATGTATAAACGTATATGCATACATATATAGACAAAAAGAGAAAACAGAAACAAAGAACGTGAAGAGTAGGTTCGGATCGCCACCCGCGTGTGGGATACAAACGGACGCAAAGAGGGAAAGGCGTGGCTTTTCGTGGGTTGCACAAACCTATCTGCCTGCTACGTATACTCCTTCTGCCCCTCCTCATTTCACCCATCTTATTCTAAACCCCTCCCCTTTCACACCCCTTCTTTCTCACACTTACATACTCTGGAGTATTCCTTTATCGTTATTGTTGTCTCAGCGCTCTTAATAATATAGAGATTCCGTCTTTTTGCTTCTCTATTTCTTCTCTTATTCATTCCATTCTCCGCCTAATCTGCATCTTGCTTTTTCTTTCGCACCATGGCATTCGCCACCAACACGCGACAAGGCAACAAAAAAGAGTTTAACAACCAGAAGCCGAACCACCAAAAGTAACACCTTTTCTGTTGTCCACCCCGCATCTCTAATCCTTTTTGGTTTGTATAGCCGCAACAAGAAATGGAATCCCAACAGCAATCGCGGTGGTAACCCTGCCACTCACAACAATAGCAACAACAATGCCCATTCCTCTGCGAATGCTCATAACAAGGCAATCGAGACACCAGAGGATCCAGAGATGACCCGACTCATGCACGATCGCATGCTCTTCCTTTTGGCGAGTCTGACTGTAAGTCAAACCCTCCGTGGAGTTGAATCGTGTTAATAATGTGGTATATTAGGGTACGGTAGTACAGGTCGTCGTCAAAAACGGTACCAAGTTCGAAGGTGTTTTCCACGGTGCGTCGACTGAAGGAGATATAAGTGTTGCCCTCAGGCACGCACGAAAGACCCTCGACCCTCTGCAGAACGACAAGGGCAAGGTGAACCCGTACCCTGTCAAAGACGTCGTCTTTATCCCTGGCAAGGAGATCGTCGAAATCGTCTCGCCTGACACCGACCTCTCAGCCGGTGATGGTCCCTCCCATGACAGAGAAAGTACGTATTGGAACAGTGGAAGCTTTTATTTACTATTACTTATCCTTCGTCCTTCTTTCCTGTCTAGGCTTTAGAACGGATACCGATATCAGCGCTCGGGCCGAAATTAAAGAACGCGAGTTGCATAAATGGAACCCTGGACAAGAAGAAGGAAGCAGTGTTTTTGACTCTCTCGAGGGTGACCTGAGCTCAAACACGAATGGATCCGGTTCCTGGGATCAGTTTGCCGCCAACGAAAAACTCTTTGGCTTGAAGACCGATTTTGACGAGGAACTGTATACCACCCGTCTTGACAGAAACGCGCCCGATTTCAAGGACCGTGAAAAGTGGGCCATTGAGAAGGCAAATGAGATTCAACGGGTAAGCCAAAACGGGACTAGGGTGGGATGTATGGGATGTAAGCATAGGGCTAACACTGGGTTGTCTTTGTAGTCTGCTGCCACGAATATCCACATCATGGAGGAACGCGGCCTGGCCGTGGACGACAGTGGCTACGATGAAGAGGATCGCTATGGTGCTGTGGTGCGTGATGGTACTTCGAACAAGTACATGCCTCCGGCCGTTCGCAAGCAGCTCCAGCAGCAATCCGCAGGTAAGAAGGAGGCTGCAGGAAGCAAGCAACCGGCCACTGGCAAGTTGCAGGGCGTTTCGACGTCCAACCTACCCAAGGCAGGTGGCGCCGCTGCGTCGCCTGTGTCGCACCTTCCTCGAGGCTCGCCCCCGGACAAGGTCAGTGGTGGTATCAATCAATTGTGTGTATATGCTAACGCATCACAAAAATCTCAGTCCCGCGACAGCCAAATGTCCAAGCGCATCGAAACCGAAATCGCCAATACGTTTCGCCAATTCGCCAAGGATGAAAAGGATAAGCTCCAGGCCAAGAAACAAGCACTCCAAAAGAAGGAAAAGGAGTCCCTCTTACAGGGACTCATGAAGTTCCACCAGACCTTCAAGCTGAACGTCCCTGTGCCACCGGATCTTGTGCCTTTGCTCTCGAGCAAGAAGCCCTCGAGCCCCGAGGAAGCGCCTGCCAAGCTTGCTGAAAAGAAGGCAGAAGAAGAAAAGACGACACCCCCGCCTGCAAGCAAGTCGTCCGTGTCAGAAGCCAGTGAAGCCAAACCTAAACCGTCCAAGCCGTCCGACAAGCCAGCAGAAACAAAGCTTTCGGGTACCAAGCCCAGCTTCAAGTTCAATGTCAAGGCAATGGAGTTCAAGCCCAACCCTGCTGCCCCTGCCTTTGTTCCCGTAAGTTCTCGACGTGTGTGAGACATGGCTAGCATAACACTTTTATGATTTTAGGGCGGCAAGCCAGCCTCCTCGTCGGCAGAGACTTCGCCTTTCTTCACTGGCCGCCAGCTTAAAAAGGGCAGCGCGAGTGAACGCATCACGGTTGCCGACGCGTTCAGCTCGCCCTTTGCCAAGAATAACAAGCGTGCCAACTCAGTAGGCCCGACTTGGCCCTTCGGTACCAAGCAATATCGGCACCATTTCCACCAGTACTCGCCATACGAGGAAGACATGTATCAAGGCTACGCGTCCCCGGGTTACCCTTACGGCTATCCGCAGTACCGCTACCCACCGGTAAGTTGCAGACATGGTTTGAAAGCGCATTCTTCTCAATGAATGATTTATAGAACATGTCGCCCATGGCGGTACAGCAACCGGGTCATGTGCCCTACATGAGCCCTCAGTTCGTGCATAACGTGCCAATGACGGGCGCACCCATGCCTCATGCCGGTGCACCGCCTACGGTTGCGTATAGCCCGCAAATGGCGAACGTGTCTCCACGTAAGTGAAAGAAAAAAGGCGAGCGAATCCTAAAAATAACCATGACTACAGATGGATCTCCCTTCCCTCAAGGCTTTCCGTCGCCCCAGCGATCGCCCATCGTCCCGCAAGGTGCACCACCGCACCAGGTCTACCAATACCAAGGAAACGCCCCTCACGGTATGTGTCCAAGTGATTCATTCATGCCTAAGACTTACCGTGCGTTTGATGTAGGAGGACCCATGATGATCCGATACCCTCCCGAAGGCATGCCACCCAACGTGACAGCAGGTCCAGGACCTGTCATGATGCAACGACCCGTGATGGTGGAGCCACTGCCCTATCAACCACAGGCAGAGCAATCACGTGAGTAATTCGCTAGGTCAAGCTCGTGCTATCATCCTAACACTCTCGGTTCGTTTAGCTGCCACTGAACCTCAGATGGAAACTCCAACTTCACACTAACTGAAAAAAACCCTCACCTTCCTTCTTGTACATTTTTTTCACGTCATTCCACATTATCCGCAACAAGATCCATTCGAAAGCACTATCACACTCTAACACGCACGCACACTCCACGCAAACTTACCCCACTCCCTTTCCGATAACTCTTTTTTTTTCTTTTTTCTTTTCGGGGTTTGTACAAGAGCATGTTCTAGTTGCATGATGATGAAAAGTTCAAGGAAAAAAAAAACGGTAAAAAGAGAAAATCATCGTCTGTTCAGAAAGTACTTGTGGAGACCCATAACGGTGGTCATGATGGTAATAAGGATGGCACCCAGGATGCTGTATAGATCAGGCCATTCGCCGAGAATAAAGATGCCAAAAATGAATGCAAATACAATGTCGTTCATACGCATGAGCGTGGCAGGACCTGCAGGAGCGAGCTGCAAACTAGAATAGAAGAACAAAGATCAGTTGACCTAATTGATATATTGGCAAAAGAAACATACCCGGTATTAAGGAAGCATTGGCCAATGAAGGCGGCGATACCGGTGATGAGAAGCGCAAACCAGTTCCAGGTGGAGTCGGGCACGATAAAGGACTGTCCAAAGATGGCAGCCAAGATGGGGCTCATGATAGTCGAGATGATACCAAAGTAGAAGCAGTGGACCAAAAAGTGGGCACTCTTGCCGAGCTTACGAACGGTGACGTAGGCAGAAGCGGCTACCAAACCACCCACGATGGCCGAGAGAACGGGCAAAAGTTGGAGAGGCTTGTGCGACTCGCTGTGTCCAAAGATGAATTCTGGCTTAGAAACCAAGATAGCGCCTATCATGCAGAACGCGGCGCAGGTGCCGTCCAGCAGCGTAAAGGGCTCCTTCAACAGAAGAGCAGCCAGGATGGCCGTAAAGGTCGGGTTCAAGAAGAACATGACTGGAGAGTGAGAAGTTTAAGGTTGAGTATGTATGTAACACGACAGCCAGAAATTAGGGCAGGTTCTGTACCTGTTGCATCGGCCAAGGGCAATTGAGTCAGACTGTAAAATAAGAAAGCAAGACCAAGCGAGCCGAGGAAACCTCGCAGGGCCAGCCACCCCCGCAGATCGCGACGGCCCAGTGGATTCACTTTGAGGAACGCACACGCAATCAGGGCAAGAATGGCTTGGACAAGGGATCGGGCAAAGACAATCTCGAATGAAGGGAATGAGGAGCCATTGATCTTGACAAACAGCGACATAACTGAAAATGTCAAGGCGGACATGGTCATGAAGATCAAGCCCAAGGTCTCCAGCGATCGCCGAGGGGCGGGTGCTGTTACAGGTTGGCCCAGCAGAGGGGTGCTTTCACTGTTGGTGTCCCTGTGTGGAGACGTCATGGCACCAAAACAAATGAAAGAGTGAGAGTGAAGATAACAGGTGCGACGTACGTATTAGGTATAAATAATATAGTAAGTGTTGTTTCACACACATAAATCAGCAACCAAAAAGAAAAAAAAAGTATATATCTAGAAATTACAGTTCATTCAGGAACGACACGGGCGCAGCCATACGCGCTCCGTCCCGCATTACAGTCCTCGTACGTTTTGCAACTACAAAGTGGTACAAGCGTCAGTTCAAAATATAAACATTCGCAGATCGCTTGTTGACGTATTGTTTATGTATACATACCAGCGGATACAAAAGCGGCTGACGTCCGGTTCCACCAGTGACACATAGTAAGGGTAATTTTTGCAGTGCGACTCAGGAGGTGATCCTGCGCCGTGATCATCATACTAAAGTCAACAGGAAAAGAAAAAGTTCATGATGAGCCGTCCTGATGTCTCAGGGGAGAGGAATTCATCTTCCGAATTAACAGAAGCTTTAGGCTTTACCTGTCCGCCACCATCCTCAGGAGACAACTCGTAAGCGCTTGCGTTGATGGTGCCGGTGACCTGCACATACGCATCGGTCTTGCTCAACGCAGCAGACTGGATAAAGTCGGCTGGCATCGGGCGAGCCCCAGGTACAGTATCGCTGATGCTCTCACTCGTGCAGAACGCGACCGCTGACTTTTCTGATCGTTGTATCGCCTCTGGATCGGGCTGGCCATTGTATTCATCCTTGTTGCCTGGCGAGCTCGGCAGCATGAGGCAAAAGTCGTCGGCCGTCTCGATCGTCACGGTTTTGCCGCTCGTATAGTCTTTGGGAACCGGTCTGGGTTTCTTGGGCTTCTTCTTTTCTTGCGCCGGTGGTGCATTAGACAAAGACGTAGCAGCTGCAGGAGGAGGCGACGCGGATGCGCTTTTAATTGAGTTACCATCGTGCTCATACTTGGGAGGTCGGGCGGTCGAGCCGCCTGTAGGGGCCTTCGGGGTTGGCGACGAGGTTGGTTTGGCTCGTCCGGAAGGCGTTTTGATCGTGGAAAGGGGACTGGGAGGTGAGGAAGGGGTTGTCTGCTGCTGCTGCTGCTGCTGCTGCTGTTCGTCGGGCTGCTCTTGCTCTTTTCGCTGAGGGTGGTTTGGATATGATTGTGCAGGTGTCTCCTGCGAGGTGCTGGCGCTACTAGTATTGCTACTGTCATCATCCTTCTCGCCCCTATCATCAGGATTGGCACTTTGCTGCCGAATACAGTTTCCACCCGCACACGTTTGTGCTGACTTCGGTTGGGCCTGATCGTTTGCATTGGTTGGCTTAGCATCATCATTGCCATCTTCTCTTTGCTGTTCCTCTCGTTGAATCCTGAGTAACATGTTAGCCATAGCGTGACATTCAATCTGGGTGCCATTACCTTGATATGCGCTTGTATAAAGGAGAAGAACGGCCAATCTTTTTATTTGTTGACGTTAGTCAATCTGGGCTCGCATATCGTGATGCATATCGCGTGCATTCACATCATCTACTTACCACTGCCATCTCCGGTCGATCATGAATTAACGTGTTCTTATGGTTCGCTGCTCCCATTTCAGCAGGTATCGCATGGATAATGACTGAAAGCAGGAGCATTATATACAAGCTGAGAGCGACATGTGATCGTACTGGTAACATGATACAAATTGAGGGCTCTATCAGGTATTTTTTGAGGTGAAAAGAAGAGAAAAAAGGAAAGAGGAAAGAGAAAAGAGAAGGAATTAAAGACGGAAAAAGGGATATAAAAAGGCGAGAGTGCAAGAAAAAGTAAAGAGAGAAAGCTAGGTACACCTGCAGTAGGAGAGGGAAAAGACGGATTATATATAATGATGATGGTTATATGTGTTCATTACAGATCGCGATGTGTGAATAAAAAAAATTATCAGGAGGTAACCTGCAAGCAGGTTGTCGAAGTCTAAAAAAAAAAGATAAAAAAAAAAAGAGAGAGAGAGAAAGGTATGTGCAATTACCGAAGCTACATATGGTAGGACGGGGCAAGTATAGACCAGCCACACGCGGCAAAAGCCTGGGGGTGGGGCTCTACTTCTGGGGCGAGACTCTTTTGTGCTCTTGAAAAAGCATCTACGTAGAGCATTGCTAAAATCGGTCTCAATTTTTGACTCCTAGGTAATAACCTCTTGTCAGTCTACACACCTTTTACGTATCGATCGGCACGATGTTAATAAGTACCATCAAGCCAAGTTCCCGACTCAATTGATTCAATGGAACTTGGAACGGCCTCCAGACTTTCTTACCACTTCTATTTTTATTTCCCTTCCGAGTATATACAAGCTTTAGCTATCGGTTTGTAAGGATGTATGCGCTCTATATATCTCAATGTTTAGCCAGTAACCACATATTCAGCACACCGAATGCACTTCTTTGGATATAGGACACGCAGGGTCAGATGAAGAATGTCTATATGTTCGCATGCTGCTACATTTTTGGGGTTTCATTAATACGTGTCGTGACTCTTCTAGCGAGTCTGTGCGCGGACGGGTAAGGCTGGGTGTAAAATAGTTATTAGACTGCGGTGTGTGTAGATAAAGTAGAGAGATATATGTGTGGGGTGGTACCAAACTCAAGGACTTAGGAGAAAAGAAAAACCCATTCTATGACAGGGGGTTTGGAAGATGTGCTATATTTGTCACTTTGAACACTTAAGGCTGATTCTAGGCCTTGTAAATAATGTCGAAACAGGTCTCTCCTGAAATTCGGGTCCGTTGGCTGTTGTAAACGGCATGTTCTCCATCCATGCCAAACACAGATACAAGTGAAATAAGAAATAAAGTTCGTCCAAGTAAATACCTAACATGTGTTCACGTTTACGCTGTGGGTGACACGGCCGTTTTTCGCCAAAATATGCAAATGGTACCTATCATATGAAAAGTTACTCGTAGAAAAGTACCGCTATGTATTAATAGTAAAAAAAAAAATTGGAGAAACGCTTATCAGGAATGATATAAGTACGTAAAGCTAAACTAAAGAGTAGTACATCAAGTGAGACCTAGAAGGGTACACGGCAGCAGGTGACTTAGACTTGAACGGGAGTGTCAGTCGAGGTAGTCTGCTGCTGCTGCTGGGAGACTCGAGACTGAGAGGATTGCTGCTGCTGAGACGAGAAGTCACGACGGCCCGTGCCCATCTCGCCCAGTTCTTGCTGGGGTGTGACGGCCTCGGCCTCGGTACGGCCATCCTCTTCATCGTTGTGGTCATCCTCATTGTCGCGCAACACGCCGCTGCCGCCTTCACCGCTGCCGCGTTCAGCTTCGCGCTCTTTTTCCTCACGGCGCTGCTTGCCCTTGACGCGCTGCTCGTGGCCCTTGCGTGCAGCAGTGGCGACGCTGGTGCGCAGATTGTTGTTCACGACTGTCAGCATGGTGGTAAAGAAACCAGGACGCTTCGATGGAGGCTCCACCGCGACGGTTGCGCCTTGCTGAACAGTCTTGCCGTCCGCCTTGGTGGCAGGTTCAGCCGAAGTGCGCTTGCCCTCGGCATCGGTGACCTTGACATCGCGACCGGTGCCCAATTTCTTAAGCTCGTCGGGAAGCTGCATCTCGGCGTAGGTTGCCTTGGCAAGTGACTCTTGATGCAAACGGAGCAGCGTAGAAGTCAGGTGCTTGTCGGCTGTCTCGAGACTCTCGACGACCTTTTGTTCCACGGCGCGGGCGATTTGACGCTTGAGGATACGGACCATCAGTGGGTGGACGGTCTTGTACAGAAGGCTACATAAAATGCATAAGTCATGGTGTTATATGAATAGCCGGTGGACTTACTCATGACGGCTGTCATGCACCTTGATGTCAAGCTTGTTGACACGGCAGTTGCACTGGGTCACACGGAATGTGTGTTTTTGGTCGTCCGTGTCGCTCAAGATGCGAGCAGACACGCTAATACCACGGCCGTCAATCTACACACAGTAACGTTGAGCGAATAGAATCAAGAGCTGAAAGCTTAGACTTACAATCAGAGAAGCCACACCGCGGTCTGAGAGCTTAGGGAAGCCGGACTTACGTTTGTAGTAGAAAACAACCTTGACATGCACATTAGACAAAGGTATCTATTTCTATGGAAATACACTTACGTCATTGACGATGGTCTGGATCTGGTCCATCTTTACAAATAGAGTCTGCTGATTGGTGTTGGTGATGTTGGTGCGAGGGCTGAACTTCATGTAGTTCTCCATCTACGCATACAAAATAAGTATATGCTCCATCACGTAAAAATATACAAATGACTAACCTTCATCTCAAAAACGTCGGGAAGGAGTGTGGTTCCCGTGAGAACCACATTTTCCACAGCGACATCAAAGCTCTCATCAGAGTACTCGATGCGTGGCACAGGAACGAATTTGATCATCTCAAGCGCAGCAGGAAGTAAGGTCAGGCGCATATCATTGAGAAGATAGGGCTTGAATGTCGCATTACCCTCGCTTAATGAAAAAATAACAGTGTGAGAAGGTGTATATACCGCATCGAGCTTTCCCGAGCTTTACTTACCGATCAAACCACAGATCATTGTGGATTTGACTGATACGACTGTTTAGTTCCTTAGCCATAGGGTCCTGTTCGATGGCCTTGAAGAAAGATTTGGCTTCCTCATTCATTTGATTGAATTCCTTCGAGTGGCGGTCTTTCGTCATCTCGCGCGCGCGCTGTACAAGCTCACGACCGTCCTGGGTGGACTTGTCATCTTGCAAGTAACCAGGCTCACGGAGCAAACGGCGCACGTATTCGGCGACCTATGGACAGGGTATTAGCGGACATAGTCAAAGTAGGGCTGGACATTACCTGTTGGAAGCACTTGTGCAATTCAGGATCCTCCTTGATAGAGACGGCGACGCGATGGAAGGCGCGAATGACGGGGTCGAGCGATCTGCCTTGAGCCCAGTCCTCCAGAATGGTCTTGATCTCTTGCTCAGCTGATTGCCAGTTGGGATCCGAGCGAAGTTGCTGGGTGGCTTCGATGGCACCACCCTGCGAAGTCTGACCGGCATCGGTGAGGCGGTTGCTCCAGGAATCAAAGAGACGGAAAATGGTGTCCATCGCCTGCTGGTAGTCTTCCTTGCCCTGAACCTCGGCCAGGATCGACTTGAGATGACGGATGTGTTCGTCGACCTTCTCTGGGGGCATGCGCTCACGGAAAGAAGACTGGGTCTTGGAGCCGTACTCCTTGGCCTCGGCTTTGCGGGCTTCCAGATCAGGCTTGTTCTCCTCCCATTTCTGTTTGTAGTCTGTTTCCTTCAGCTTCTTGGCGAGGTCGCGCTGCTTTTCGGGATCGTTCATGTCCTGCATCTGGCCACCGATGTCTTGCATCTGCTCATTGATCTTGTTACCCAATTCTTGGATATTTTGACCGGCCTTTTCGGCATGCTCGCCAAAGAGGTGCTGAACAATCATGAGCAGCTCGTCGACCTGAGAGCGGAAGCCTTCGTGGAGCAAGATGAGGCGGCCGATTTTGACAATGGCATTCGCGCCACCCTGGGCTTGCTGCTTGAGCTCCTCCTTGATCTCCTCCTTGTTCTTGCCACCGGTCACGTCAATGTTGATGCGATCTATAATTTGATAGGGTGAGTCTCACATGTCGTGGTGAAATGAAATGATTCAATGATGATGATACCATTATCGACGGAGGGATTCATGCAGTGGAGGTGGTAGTACAAAGACTGAAACAACTGGTCGCGGTTTTTGGTCTGGATAGCTTTTTGCAGCGAGCGCAGCAAATCGCGAAAATCCTCGAGCAGACGCTGTCCGTCGCGCGACATTAAATGCTTGCGCGACTCGATTGACGGGTTCTGCATGAGTCGGTCAATGAATTCGATAAGCTGGTTGTTGTTCGGCAAGCGTCCACTTCGAAGGGATTCAAAGATTTCGACCATCTCGAGTCGCTCCTGGGCTCGCTTGCGTTCGTCGTTCAAGGGTTGCATCTTGCGCGCCGAGTCTTCAGACATGCGACGCATCACTTGTTCGCCGTCGCGTTCTGAGATCGGAGCCCGCTGCTCAAGGGATTGTTTGTGGTGTGGCGGTGGTGGTTGTACGGCGTGGGCCATCTCGGTAGGTTTAAAAGAAGTGATAAGGACATGGGTCGTGTGTGTCTGTCTTTTTTATAGATGATTGCAAGTGAGACACATTTGAACGCCTACGTTGAGCTGTCATTATGACATAATCCATTGAAATCATTCTCTCGCTCTCTTCATGCAGACCTCATTTGTACGCTCCGCTCACCAATTTTTTTTCTGTGTTTGTTAGCTTCTACGTAGCACTTCTTGTAAACTACGTATGGATTTTATTCTCTATGATGTACACATACCTGTTCAGATACTACTGCGTATAATGACCGAAATGTGAGCGAAGATCATGCCACACACAACAGACGGATCAGCACGTGACGACAACCTTACCAGCACATGTACGTATTCTCCTTTTCATCTTCGCTGATATACTGCATGGTGCGAAGCCATAAAGGGATTTTCAGCATACTGTGAGATAGTGATCATGTCATAAGTTTCAGTGTCGATCTAAACTACAAAGTATACGCGTGTTGACCATAAAACGCGCGACGAGTATTTCGTTTTCGATGCTGTGCCGTAGCACAAAAATGATGCAAAGCCTCACTCACCGTGATGATTTGCTCATATCTCTTTGTACACCCATATAAGATGCTTGCTCCTACCAAAATATCTAATAAAATATACGGTGTATGTGTTCGGAATCAAGATAGAATGTACCATATAGTGTAAAAAGCTGTCTGTGTCCTCAAAACTCGATACTCTATTTCTTTTTGCGTCGGTGTAACTTTGAATGACAGCAAAAAGACGCCTTAAAATAATAAATAAAAAGGTGGAACGATCTGCTCGTATTAATTGATCGGCGATGTACGTCATATACGTAGCGATAGCTGAAATACGTAGCACGTGACATGCCGCACTACACAGTAGATGTATGCATAACACACACATTTTTTATATGCGATTGATTATTGGTATCTATTGTATTCAACAAAAATAAAAAAACATGTGTAATATACATTCTACATGTGCGCCTGGTGAACGTCTTGTGTCTGAACAAAGGTGTCGCACAGATGATCAATATCTTTGGTATATCCCGACAAGAGATCGACGACACGCAAACCGCCGATGCGCTGCAGGCCTGGGGTCAGAGGAAAGAACTCGAGTCGAGTCTCGGCCGACTGGTTGGGCCCAACCTCGCCAATGTTGCGCGTGCTGAGCCCGCTCAGCAGCACAGACCCCATCTTGGTCTTGACAGCGGACAGGATCAGTTTCATGTTGGCGCTCGAATGATTTCGGATCCGAATGCCCAGCGTGAACGGCGTCTCCAAAATAACCTGGGCAGGTACATCCTTCTTGAGCCAAAAGGGTTGCACCTCAATTTCGTCGAGGACAGGCGCTTTGCGGGTCAGCTGCGATGTCTGGAGACGGCCTAGATCGCCCATAGCTGATCGCCAGACAATATCGAGCTTGCCAAGCGCGTTGGTCGTGCGCGCCAGACGGTCGTTGTCTGGGTTACGCGGGGTGAGCATGTAGAGGTATTGGCGGACGTCCTGCTGCTGGATAAAGCGGGAGCCAAAGACGGTGTGCGGTTTGCTTTCTTGTTCTTTTTGTGTGTGCGGGATGATGTGGTTCAGATCTTGATGGATAAAATGCTCGGAGGGGTCAAACTTCATGTGGTCGAGGAACATGGGGCCGGCCGAGACATTCTGGAGTTGGGCCTCGAGAAAGACGCGTCCGTCGGGCAAGTTGTTGACTTTTGTCTTGACGGCGAGCGGGTTGGAGACCTGGAATTTGTAAAACTTACGGAAATGACGCCGCTTGCCCTCAACAGTGTAGTGGACCGAGCACACGAGGATATGCACGCCGAGCTCTTTGATCTCGTGGCTCACCGAAACTGTATGCGTGTCTAGGCGCTCCAACGTCGCGCGTGGGACCGTCGTCGTGTCTGATAAATTAAAGCGTTGGGATGATGTCTGCAGCTCAATCTTGATGCCAATCTGCTGCACTGGCTCAGCGGTTTCGTTGTTGATGCTGACGAGCGTGCTGAAGGTCTCGCCGAGGTAGATATTGCCAAACGTCGACGGCAGCTTCAGCATTTGACTTAGGCCGAAATCACGAATTTGTAGGGTGCTGTCAGAGACAGTCGGGTGTGAAGCAGTGAGGTCCGAGATGTTGAGGGAATCGAGTCCTTCTGAGAGCGGTGTAGCAGCTGATTCATAGTAGACGGGTGTACTGGTGGACAGAAGCGGGCGCGACAACCGCATGACCTTTAGACTCAGGGCGTGCGGGATCTGACCATCGTCCTGCTGTTGCTGTTGTTGCTGCTGCTGCTGCTGCTGCTGCTGTTGCTGAAGTGGATTAGGTGAGCCATAGAGTGGCTGTTGTCGTGGTGAAGACACGGGTGAAGTGTGTCCTGACATTATGGGTAAGTAAGAGATAGGAGGGAAGAGAAGTTGCCAAACGCGGAGTTTTTGATGCGCGTAAGCACACAACGCAACTGGACTCACTCACGCACGCTATTCTCTCTCTCGCACGGCTGTTGTCTTCCTTCTCTCGTTCACACACACACTTATTATATATTCTTATATCGTATTAAATGTCTGTAACCCCTTCGCATTACTCCAATCGCTATGTCAACCAACGATATAATAAGGCCTTGCAAATCGTGCAGCACCTCCCCGCTTCTTCCGCATTTCAACCGTCAAGGGAGGAAAAACTGGAGGTAACTTATCAACTCATTCGGCAATGGCGACTAACCATAGTCTCGTTTTTCTTCTAATTAGCTCTACGCCTACTACAAGCAAGTCTCGCATGGTGACATAAATACGCAACGACCCGGTATATTCGACATGGTCGGCCGCGCCAAATGGTATGCATTTATTTTTTACATTATATCATATATATATCCTTGCTTGACCCTGCTCCTGTACGCTTGATTCATGTCATGGCTGACGCGTTTATGTGAAAAATCAAGGGATGCGTGGAAACAGCTGGAAGGCTTATCCAAGACGGACGCAAAGCATTTATATGTCGAAACCTTGCTCAAATCTGCCACCGAGGTAATAATACAAAATAAAAAAAAGCGACCTCCCATTCCGTCTATTTCGAGTTTCTAAACCTTTCTCATACAGGCCTACAAAAAGAATGCCGGACGTGCGACTGCACAGCAGATCATCCAGGCCTTTAATATCATGCAGCCCTCCGAAGACCAATCGTCCGGCGATGATACCTCGTCCTCCGCCGCTGAAGAAGAAGATGGTAATCAGTTCCGTCCGACAAATCAAATTGCCTTTCTCACATGAATTTCTTAGAGATCAATAGCTTAACGTCCGCCGACGCCGAAGAGCAGGCCTATCTACGAGAAATACAGGCCAATGCCGGCCGCATGACGCCTGCTTCATCTTACTCGCGGCGGCGCCTTCTATCACCACGCGGCTCGCGACCTCCTTCGGCATCAAGACGACGTCCTGGTTCAGTTGCCTCACAGGCCTCAACGAGTACAGCCACTAAGAACAATGACCGACTGCTTCCCCACATGATACCTCAGCATGAGCGTCGCCGTGCCATGATGGCCCAGCGCACTCAAGACGATGAACCGCTGGACGCCAATCCCTGGGCACCGCCTCATCCGTTGATATCCACCTCAGCGACGACCCTGACTTCCTCTCCTCCTCCGCCTCCCACTCCCCGCCAACATCGATCAACCCACCTCACCCCACGCCAACACCCCCATCGTCAGCAACAGACCGGCTCTGTCCCGCCACGTTCCCCTGCTTCTATGCCGCGTCCCTCACCAGACGTCATGTCCGTCGTTGCCTTGGGCCCTGCCACAAAACGTGCGCTGGAATCCCTCCAGGCCGAGGTGGTGGCGTTGAACGAACGTATCGATGACCTGCGGCATGAGTTGGCGCGCGAGACGAGCAGGCCTCCGAGCACAGCCACTCCTGTCCCGCCCGTACGACGCCTCGCTGGCTCTACCAGCGGCAGCAGTGATGCGACCGATGATGAAAAGTGGGAGGGCTGGCGATGGGTCATCAAGGCGGCTATCAAGCATGCCGCCATTAATCTTATCAGCGTCCTCATCTTTTTCTACTTTTTGTACAAGCGCAAAAGCCCCGTCGCATTCGCCGTTACCGACCAACTCTCCAAAATCTCCACCAAGTTGCGCGTCCTCTTGCAAGGCAGCACCTCCGCTACCACCACCATTGTGTAAATGTGTATACCCCTTCTCCCGCCACCCTTCTTGCCGTCCCCTTTTACCCTTGCCCAGTCTTCATTGTTCCTTCTTGTCCAGCAGATCATGAAGTATAATGCCTAAATAATTTTCCCCCTATTTTATTATTAAATTGTATACAAGCATCTACTTGCGAGCAAAGTCGATCATGCAAAGACCATAGTGGATTTGTTCCGATAACCGACCAAACTCCTGATTCTGGACCGCCAGGGTCTCCTTGAGCGTGGCATGGATGTCGTTGAGCGGGTTTCCAATAATCAGATCACCATGGATATTCAGAAACACGTTGAGCCAGGCCTGCGCCATCTCAAAGTTTTTACGCGTCCGGAGCATGAACAGGATCGCGCTCACAAACTGCTGGTGGGCGGTGAGAGTCACACTGACAGGCAGGGTCCGGATTTGAACGTCCAGAGCAGATGGGCTCAGCGACTTGGCGTAGTCCACAAATGCAGTGTAGTTGTCGTTCTCACTGCCGGCCGCGAGGAGCTGGCTAAACTCGGTCTCGATATCCATCATCTCTGTGCCATGTGAAATGCGCGTCTCGGTCTCTTTTTCTTGCTTTGATTGGCTCAGATCAAATTGAGCCTTGGCGCCCGCCAGGGTAGGCAAAAAGAATGGTGCCTTTTCGACCGGTTTGGGTGCTTCCTTGGGCTTATTGCGCTTCTTGATCGTCTCAAGACTGAGCAAGTTCTGCCACTTGGCTTTGGGTTCCATTGACATGGTGATCAAAGCGTCTGCAAGCTGCTCGCTCGTGGTCAAATTTTCCTTACTCTGGGGCGCTTCTTCCTCTTCTGCATCTGTAAAATGTCTTAGTACACTTGACTGACAGATATCAGCACGTCTTACCGTAAGCATCGCCTTCTGCCAGTGAGGGCAAGGAAAGCACCTGCGCTATCTCGTCGTCCGCAATGCTGCGCAGCGGGACGTTTGTGAACTGTGTGCGATTGGCCCTACAGACGAAATATAAGTTACCACGCGTGCGGCACTGCCTTTCCTATACACTTACCATAAGAAGATGCCGATATTGTCTACGTGTGTGGTGGCCAAAAAGTCACCTGTGGGAGAGAAGGAAAGACTAGAAACAATATCTTCCGTTTTGAAAATGTCAATCATGCTGCTCGTGGGTAGGTCCCAAGTACGGATCGTGTTATCCAACGAGGCAGAGATGATCCAGCGACCGTCTGGGCTAAAGCACTAAAGGAAAAAATGAGCCAATTTGACCTTAACCTCTGGTGATTCGCTTACAAAGTCGGTAATACGATTTCGGTGACCCCAGAACTCTCTGACAATTTTCAGGGTGTCGACATCAATGACACGGATACCGAGATCATCACAGACGACAGCCAAAAGATCATTCTCGCGGTGGTACTCGATTGCGACGACAGGGGCTTCGAGCTCAATCGTGTGGAGGACTTCACCCTTTTGGAAGGACCAGATCTAATCATAAATTTAAGCCATGCGTTTCTATCTCGTAAACAATAAACTTACGCGAATGGTTCTATCCATAGAGGAGCTGATCAGGAAACGGTTGGTATTATCGCTGGCGAGACCCGTGATGGCCTTTTTGTGACCGAGATAGGATTTCCGCTTCAGACCCGACTGCAAGTTGTACATCTCAATGGCGCCCGAAGCGCAGCCGATAAAGGCAAAGTTACCGCAGGCGCTGATGTTGGTCACCTTCAAGGCCGACTGATCCGGGCTCCGCAAGATGTGTTTGCCCATGGCTTTGTTTTTGTAAGACCACGTCCGTGCGCCGCTGTCGCTCACATGGCAAGTGACGATATTGTCCCACTCCTTCTCTTTGGTCGTTGCTGTAAAGAGAGGTATGAGTGCGATGCCACAACACAGTCAGCGAAACTTACATGCGGCAAAGTCGGTTATCACAGGCAACATGAGTTCTCCTCGCGTGACTTTACGCTGCTTTGCCTTCTTGTCGACGCTTCCCTGCGAGAGTTCAACGCTCTGTGAGTCACGTACGATGGAAAAGCTGCGCAGTGACTGGTCGCGGCCCGAAGAAAGAAGATGTTTTCCATTTTCACCGTAAAAGCGAATCTTGGAGGGCGGTGCATGGTGGCCGCTGCGGCCTTTAAGGAAGTGAGGCTCCACATTATGTTTCTCGAATTTCCATTGCTATATACTTTCATGAGTTTCCAAACATAGATTACCATTTTTTTTTTCTTTTTTGTTTACCTTGACAGCATTATCTGCACCCGAAGTAAGAAGCACAGGCTGACCTGCCAAAAAGTGAACACTGGAGATCAAGCTCGAATGGGCATGCAGCATAGTATGAACGAGTCTGCGTTCCTGGAGGTCCCAGAGGGCAACGTCACCATGCATGTTTGCCGTGGCCATCATCATCTCCTCATCTATCATGCCCGCGTTAGGTCCAATCTATATTGCTATCACCAAGACAAACCTGTTCGGAAGGAAATGGCAGTGACACGGTCATCCTGTCGGACGCTGTCGATTTTCTCGTTGATACGGATATTGTGCAGGATGGCTGAACCGTCCAAGAGGCCAATAGCGACAACGTCGACGACGGGAGATTGGACAAGGCAGGTGATGGCGGAGGAAAAGGGTTCAAATTGATAGACCATTTTCGAGGTACGGAAGTTCCAGATCTGCATCGAACCCTGCGTACTGCCGACCAAGATCTTGTTCAGATACGTGCTCGGGTGCACCATCGTCGTGGCCGTGAACATTTCTCCAAACTCAATCTCACTGTAATCCTCTGTAGAAACATATGAGCTTCTTTTTCTTCCCAATTCACGCAATAGACGTACCGCCAGTGGCAAAGTCCCAAATACGCAGGACATTATCATCGCAAAGGGCGGCCAAAAAGTCACCACCAAGGTGCATAATCTGGAGAATGGTGTAGTTACCCTCGCCCCCGATGCGTTTGATTTCTCGGCCTCGCTTGTAACCGGCGATCGTGCTGCCGAATGCAATGTAAATGATCTTTCGTGCGGCTGTCATGGCCGTAATCGTCTCCTCGACAGGCTGGCTGACGTAGATCAAGGTCATGCGTGCCAGCTAATGAGTAAACTAGTCAGCCACCGGTAGTAGTCAAGCGGAAATGACTTACATTATAGGTCTGGAAGCTCTTGCCGACACTTGTGGTCATGAAGAAGTCTTGACCATGGTGCTCAATAACGACGGGGATCTCGGTGGTAATGTAACCGATCGCTCGGAAAGGTTGGTATATACGAGAGCGCTCAACGGCCTTGCCGTTCGTAGGTTGCTCGGTCCGTCGTCGCTTTTCGTCGGGTGCAACCATGGTGGATCTCGTTTGAAAAACGGTTAGAAAAAGCTATACCTTGCTTCTTCTCCGCTCCCGCTGTCAAATTTTGTGGCTGCCCTCCTGCAATCAGTGGCTGAACAGGAAAATGTCAAAAATGCATGATATACACTAGACTACTTTATTTTCTTGTTTTATTCACCTCTGAATGTATGTGTACTTGAAGGTAAGTCTTCCGATGTTCCACTTTTCTTTTATGTCTAGTTGCTGATAACCCGACGGACAGCTGCGTCCTGAAGGATGGACACTGTGTGATGAAGCTTCTTCAGCGCAGTTGCATCCATGTTGAGGGAATGCTTTTCGACGAATCGTCTTACGGTGATGTCCGGATCCTCCTTCTTATAGATAGGTAGGTCTATACTGATGCCGGTGGCAATAGGTATCTTGATCATGAGAACGGGTTCAGTAAAAGGAGGGTTAAGAAGGGAAGCTGTCACGTGCGGAGAGGGAGTTTGCGTGGTCGTAGATACAGTTGTGCGGTATGCGCTAGACAGCGAAGGGGGCGAGGGTAACGGTGATGCGGATGAAGAGGATGTGAGCGCATGTGATTGCTCCCAAAAGGGCATGGAGGAGAGCTGGCTGGTATTCCATCGGGACTTGGTAGGCATATCCACACGACTGCCGCAGGCATCCGTTTCTTTCGTTGTCGTGGTGGTAGGACAGGTAGTAGATGGTATAATGACTTTGGCTTTCTTAGCTGCTTTTGCTTTCTTTTTCATCTTTAGAGGGCTAGGTGGGAAGACATCTGCGCTAGCTTGCGTACGGGCCAGAGTTTCTTGGGTCTGGAGTGCTTTTTTGACAGCTTTAGTGTTCGGCTGATGATTGCGCTGCTGTAGGATATACGTTTCGTCGACCGGCACGTAATTGGCTCCCTTTCGGTGAAGGTTACCACTACCAAGGCCGTTTGCCTTGATCTTGAAATCAGGATCGACAAGATCGCCCCACCTACTGGCTACCGTTGTACTATTCGGTTCTGCTAGGCTTTGACCCCAGCCACTGACGGCGAGCGGTGCATAATCGTCGTCGTCATGGTTATCGTTGTCAGGAGTTTGAAACATGTCACCATTGTGAGATGGTTCCGGTGGAGTAAGGTCGTGGGATATTGAAGGACGGTAATGAGATGGATTGGCTGGAAGCCGTTTGGGAGAAGAAGATCGTTTTGGGATCTGGCCCCATGAGGCACCTAAAATAGCACCAGGCTGTGCCTCAGAGAATACTCTACTCATCAATAGGAGTGAATAGTTGCAATAGAAAGCACAATAAAGCTGAGCTTTCTGACAGCCTTCCTTATTAAATCAAGGAACCGTCTACTGCCATGTTTTTCACAACACGATTACCGATAAAACTTTAGACGTAATACCAAAGGTGGATTGTATTAAAAGAAGGCTGTATCTATCATCTGTTGCTGTCTTTTTAATACAGCGTTTGCGATATGCACATGTGAGGCGCTTTATTTTGGTGCAGACATGCACCGCCCGAACCAAGTGAAACCGACAACTCGTTCTCTTTCTTTCTCCACTCAAGTATGCCAACCACCACCGCAGATCCTCTCGACAACATCCCTGACAAATCCCAAATTAGCACCGAAGCTGAAGCCATTGATGCTGTCTTTGAGCAAGCACCGGATCAGGGCATTTGGGTGTTTGGCTATGGTTCCCTCATTTGGAAGCCCCCCATCCATTATGAGTCAAAGTAAGGTTTTTAATCGCTAGACATGAGGTCAGGCACAACTGACCGTCGCATTTTTATCAGGGTGGTAGGCTACATTAAGAACTATGTGCGCCGCTTCTGGCAGGTGAGTAGAGGGGATGGGTTGTCCCGCAGTAACACATACAAATACACGAAAGACGGGAGAAACTGACAACATTGTTTCATATCCGACCCAGCATAGCGAAGACCACCGTGGCACCCCTGAAAAGCCAGGACGCGTAGTGACTCTGATACCTTACGACGAGTGGAAAACGATGGAGGATGTAGTAAGTGCTTACCAGCCAGGTGTTTCAAGCGTTTGACTTTCTATTAGCACGGCCACGATGACGTGACATGGGGCGTGGCCTTCAAGATCCCCTCCGACGACGCCGAGGCAACACGCGCCTATCTCGATCACCGTGAAAAGAACGGCTATACTGTACATACCGTCGATATCTACCGGGCGGGCGAAGAGGACCCTGCGGTCAAGAATGCACTGGTCTATATTGCCACGACCGACAACGAGGCCTACGTCGGACCTGCCTCGATGGAAGCCATTGCACAGCAGATTTACGAAACACACGGCCCGTCTGGTTGGAACGCCGAATACTTGCTTAATCTGGCCACTGCCTTGCGTGAAATTTGCCCCGATGCAAACGATGATCACCTGTTTGAACTGGAGAAACGCGTCCAGGCCAAAATAGGGCAGCACGGTGTCGTACCACCACCATCTTCCACTTGAAATGAATGATATCCAACTGGCAAATTTGTAGATTTAGATAGCTATGGCGCTTTATTCATGATTTAGACAACATGAATAAAAAGCCTTGATAGAAGAGAAACGCAAGCGACAGAGACACAATGCCTGTGATCAAGATGAGCCGGAGCGCCCGCTTGTTACCGCCCAGTACTGTCTGTGTCTTTTGCTCCGTGACGTCGTCGCGGTGATAAGGCAGTACGAGTGGGCGTTCTTTCTTCTTGAGGAGTGTCTGGACAGCTTGGGCGACCTTTTTGGGTTTGCAGCTACGGCATTGGGTGGGGTCCGAGCGTGACGAGCTAGGGTGATCGAAGCTGCAGTACGACGATTGATGCTGCAGCAACGGCGTTTGCTCCTCTTTTTCATCTCCACCGGCGGGTGGCGTTGGTGTCATGTTGTTCACGGTCAGAGTCGGTGTCGAAAGGCCATCGCCTGTGCTGTAACAGCTACTACTGCTCAGCGAGCGATCACTGTTTTTACTGCGTGGTAATCGCACTCGCTTGCGCTTCTTGCTATTCAGGCTACGTGTGCTGTCGGCTGGATCGTAAAAAAGCCTATTCAGTGGAGACCGCGTATCCAGTTGCTCCAAGTGGCATGCCTGTTCCTTAAATTTAGCATTTCGCGAATCCGATGGATTGTATCTTGCCCATGGTTTGACGTACCCAGGGAGAGTCCTGGTTCTTGTGTAAGTGGTTCGTGCCATGCACATAAAGAGAAAAGTGTTCAACAGGCTCGCCCTGAACAGCGGCATATCGGTTTAAAAGACATTCATACGTACTCTGAAGAAATACACCACTTACCAAGTCCATAAGGTCGCCCAGCCAAGGATGTTCCGTGACCACTTGGGCATACGACAGTTTCGGCGAGAAAGTGACCTGGACCACGGCGGCCGGGAAGAGTACGCAGTCGGACCGGTTGGACGGGCTGTAAGGGTAGGATGCCGTGCCTTGTAAAGTTGGTGGCTTCGCCAAGACAATGTCGGTGTCCACGGACACATGCACAATGTCTTTGGCGTCTGCGAAACTAGTGCGCACGAATTCCGCCTGAAGCACTATAGTACGTATACAAGAAAACAAAGAGTATACAGCACAACAAAGAAAGCGCCATATGAGTATACCATGTCCATTTTTCCTTTTGTTTGTTTTTCTCTTTTTTATATGGACCTGCGTTAAGGCTGGCGTCCCAGGGTGGAGGCGATGTATCATCGTTGAGCCAACGGTTGACGTGCTTTGGTTTCAGCCACTGGTATTGTGTCGCAAATGCTGTGCACCCATTGCGAAACGTCATCGTTTCCAGTGCAGCCAGGTCATCCTGTCTATCCTTGCCGCGCGAATACTGCACGCACCGCACCACGTGGTCCTGACGCTTGCATTGTGCCTCGTAGCCACTCATCAAGTCAGAGTCGAGGTAGAGTGTTGTCAAATGCTGCGGATTCGCGTGCTGTGGTTCGAGGTGCTGGCCAATCCACACCGTTGCATCCATCAGCTGGTTCGGGTGGAGTAGAAACGTTTGGGTGGTGCTGTAGCGGTTGTTGAGTGTAACGCATGAATTACTCTCGTCGCTTTCCTCGTAGTCGGATACGGCTGGCGAAGGAGGGAGCAGGGTTGGCTTGCGAGGCAAACGGGCCGTGCTGTGTTCGTTGGCCATGGAAATGTTGCTTCCCGTCAAATTTTGATAAAAGTAATGCGGCACCTGACGAAGCGACTCGCGCGTGCTAAAGTAGGATGAAGAAGACGAGGAGGTAGGCGTGGGAGCAAGCGGTTCGATTTTCTTGCAGAGCTTTCCATAGGCGTTGGCAGCTTGCACCAAGAGGCCCGGGTCATAAACCGGCTGCGCCTCGAGGAGGCGGCGCAAGGCTTGCTGCTCGTCCTTGTCGTCAAGGCTTTGGTGATGACGGGAGACGACCACATGGGCCACCGCGCGATAGTTTTGTCGGCAGAAACGATAAAGGCATACGATATCAGCTGCGATCCGCTGTAATTCATCCGACAGTTGAAAGTTATTGTTGCTTTTCTTTTTACGAGAGGGGTCGCTGTGGTGTGCAATGCGGCGCTCGATCTCGTCTAGCTTTAGCGTATAAAAGTCGTGCACCTATTCAACCCCAAAACAGCCATGATGGGTATAAGGATGGATGATCAGCACTCGATCCGGACTCGGACAAGTACGCTGTTTCTGTGTCTCTAATATATTTGCCTGCTTACCTTGGTGAGCTCCTCAGCGAAAATGACGAGGAAGGGCCTTTTAGATTGCTGCTGAAAAGCAGCAAGGTCGAGATAATAAAACCGCCAAGGAATAATCTGCTCCTCTTGATAGGACTTTACAAATGTATGCTCATCGTCAGGTGAGTTCGCGAGGACTCGCGTGACATCTGTCAAGCTAGCAAGATCGATGACGCTAGGCAAGAGCACAGGAGGGATCGTTTCGTAAGTGAGGTGCATGATTAAAAGAAGAGAGAGAAAGATGGAGATTGCTATTAAGCATCCACGGAAAAGTTGTGTTATATGGCACACAAAATGAGTTTTGAGAAGTTTCTATTTATTGTGGTTTCAAATAATAATGTGCCTGATCGGTACCCGCGCGCCGCTCGCCCTGTTTGTTCCAAGCTTTCCCAAACAAAAGACAAACGGCTCTCTATTAGCTTGCAAGGATACGAGGGGTTGCATGGTACGCGGAAAGGGTATGGTCCATTCAGTTTGGTTTGTCTAGAAGATAGAGTGGGCGGCTTCGCTACCGACTAATAATGATCATCCGATTAATATCTCTCGTGCTTGGGCGCTGAATGAAGAATTCACTTACGTGTGGCACCGAAACCCCAAGTGGCAGCATTGGCAACATTGCCGCCAACCTTGGAAGCCATATTGCCCCACTTGCTACCGCTTTTATGTTCTTCGGCAGGGGGAGCAGCGGCTTGAACGACGGGCGGAGGTGCGCCTTGGCTGACGGGGGAGGGAGCGTATTGCTGCGCTGGCGGAGGAGGATAGCCGTAAGATTGGGCAGGAGGAGGAGGAGCATAACCGCTGCCGCCAGCCCCGCCATAAGGACTGCCACCGCCGTAGCCGCCTGCACTGGGCGGGGGTGGATAGCCGCCACCATAAGAGTTGCTCTCACCTCCCGACGGTGGCGGCGGAGGTGGCGCTGCTTTTTCTGCGGGTGGAGGTGGAGGGGGTGCCCTATGGCGGTAAACAGAAAGCTTTAACAGACATACACCCGATGTGTCTATCGTATATTACGTTTGTTTCTTTTCGACATAGTTGCTGGGGAACAATCCTGTCTTTCCCTGCAGAGATCCACGCCACCAGTCATTGTTGACTTTTCGTGTCGTTTGTTTTTCATCGTGAGCATTTTTATTTTGATGGATGGGGAACACAGGAAAATAAAGGGACCTACCATATTCGGTGATGGTAATCAAATCACCACGGCGGAAGCTAAGATCCTGCGGATTGGACCCGGTAAAGTCATACAGCGCCTCGGCCTTTGCTAGACCGGTTGAAGCTTGGTACGAAGGTGGCGGAGGCGCTGCACCACCCGCAGGTGGAGATGCTACAGACGAGCCTGGTGCAGGAGAAGGCATCCCGCGTCCTGCTGACGATGCCGAATTGCTCGGAGGCAGATTGTTCACAATGGTGTTGTATGCCTCTGGTGTCAAATATTGCTGTGCCTTAAGAAAGTCGAGGTCCTTACGGACAGAGTCCAGGACATAATTGGCAAACGCGGCTTCTTTGTTCATATCTTGGATAATAGGGAACAAAGGAATTGAGGAGAAATTGGGCTGTGAAAGAGGAAGAAAAAAAAAGAAGAAGAGAAGGAGAGAAAGCCAAGAAACGATTACTGTCCGTTGGCTGTTGGAAAAGGGGAGAAAAAGGGAATATATCAAACGCGCGCGCCTGAACCGATTTACCGACGGTCGATATGGTAACCTGAACACTAAACCCCGATGATGGGGGCAAAGTCTTTCCCCTTCTCTTCCGCTTCTCGGTGTAATATTTTTGCGAATAACGGCAAGAATGATCAATAGAACCGCCTAATTCAGGTAATGTAGAACCCCGCCTACGCCTTGTCGCTGCATTGAGGCAACTGCACCTTATTACCCTGCAGGCGAACGAAAGAAAGTAAAGCACTTGACGTGTGCCCATCTTGTATTGCAATAAGCCGAAAAAGGGGATACGCACTCATACGTTTTCCTCTCTTACCAGCAGGTTATTTCGTTATCCATATACTACACCACATGTACGCTATATGGGTATACATGTCTATAATAAATTTCGTGGCTATGATCAAAGAATAATGACGAGTACATAGTGACCCACGTGCGCTTCATGCCAACTTGAGACAGTTTTATGTATTATCTGCAGCAATTTGATGAACTGTTGTGTACGTGCGTTTTTATCGTGTCACAACGCATCGTGGAGATATGTTATGGATATTACATACAATGCTTATATTATGACTACTTTATGTAGTGTTATTTTAAAAAAGCTGTCGTCATGGCCACCGTCCGTAATATTATGTCGTAAGCCTCAGTCATAGACAGAAGGACGGTTATGATACGTATCAGATAAAAATACATCTCTGTACATAGTATGCAGTATATCAATTGGTTCGACGGCTTTTAAAGAGACGTCCTAACATTCTCCCATAATCCATTACATGCAAATAGAATTATACTGCCATACATACGGACGAAAGCAGATGGAGCAAAGTCATTTGCTACCGTGCCTTCTTAGCCAGGAGAACGCTCGATGCTCAGAGTTCGCGCATGTAATAATATGTTCTCGTCTAACATTTGGTCAATAATTGCTACAGCCAGCTAATATGAACGTATTTCATTCAGATTGAGTATCTCATGAAGTTTAATATGAAACTATATCTGAGTGCCTGAAATGGTCTGACAAAGATGTCTATCAGACGAAGTTGCGCGAGATACATTTATAGGAAACGAGAAAGAGAGCATAACATTTACTTTTTCAGTCTTCATGCATATATAAACTCTGTGGAAAAGAACCACGTACGTGCTTCTGCTTTTTGAAGAGTTCTGTTGTTGTCCAAATTACATATGCAATGTATGCACCTTCGTACTTAATAGGCACATTTTTATCGGTAAATTATCTTGTTTTTGATCATGCATGTCGGCGTTGATGAGGCAAACAATACAAACAAGGAAAGGAATGGAACGTAAAGGACCTCATTGTCTGTGTCTTGACGGAACTGATAAAGGGGCGGAAGTGGAAAGTGAAGGCGGGTGTAACGGCATTATCATGCGTCCCACACTAGAAGCGGCGGGACATATTGCCTTTTTCTCTTTTCGAGAAATACACATGGGCATGAGGGTAGATAATAAAAAGAAAAGAAGAAAGAAAGAAGAAAGAAAAAATGTTAGCTCGCAAGCAAGGAGAGGCAGGAGACCCTGAGCGGGGATTCTTGCAATGGAGATAATAATGGCCGCCGCTGCGTGTTTTTGACATGCAAAAAGGAAACCCAACGGCGGCGCGTACGGGCGGGGGCGGTATGGAGCTTTCCAAGATTTCTATAGTCACATTGGCAACCGCTTATATCCCCCCAGTATTAAATGAATAACTCGGCATGACGAATTAAAGTTTTGTCAAACTCCTTCAGGAGTGAGGATATTAACAGAGCACGGTTGCTACTTTAGATGGCTTCAACTGCAGCCTTGTGTATCAAGGCATGCAGATTGAAACCGATCCGTTCTGAGTCAACCGCACATGGCATGTGTTGTATTTCCGCCAGCTTTTCTTTCGGGTCGCGGCGCCTGTGATGCGTAAATTATGCAGGGAGCAAGTGCACACGCGCGCGTGTGTATGTGTGCCGCATATCATAGCCTCAACTTACCGTACCTATAAATTCAGTGATCTTCGCTCGTCCTTTTTCTTTTCTTTCCCTTCTAGCTGTCTGAATATTATTTTTAAACAATCATAATGCTACCTTTTCTTTCCCCCCTTCGTCCAGCGCACCAGCTGCGTAGCGACTCTGACTTGAGCATATCATGCTGCTCACATCTTCGAAGGCACCCCAGCAGCACAAAGTCAGACAGTTCGGCATCTTCAGCTAGCCGCGTCACCTTCTCTCGTGTCGTCATTGTCAACGATCCTGCCACATTCTTTATTGTACAAGAAGATCAAGATTGCCCAACCCATTTAGGCCGACGTCCGAGCAATCAAAGCATCGGGGCGTGGCTCAGCGGAAGGCGACGGCATTGAGTGCAAACGGCAACGGGGATAGAGGCACACATCGCTGTCGTCACATGGTGCTTTATTTTATCGCCTAGACCGTTAATCCGCAGTGTGGGACCTTCGAGGCGCATCAATTTTGTGATTTGGTACCTCATAATTACTGGCCCCACTCCCCCCATCCATGATATACATAATGGCGTCATTAGTAAGCTTCCTGTATATGCGCTGGTCGCCTTTCTTTATATATATCACTCTCCAAATAAATAAGCCTACTAATTAGATCCATGTATCATTATTACTTTATACATGGTGCTGAGCTGCATGATTATGATGGATAATACGAGACATAGGGTCACTGTAGAACACAGTCCATTGCCGGGACACCAATATCTCAAGGCCAATAGATATCACCTAAACACAGTCCTGCAGCGTCACAGGAGGCATGTCCCGTCTTTTTCATGCTTTCAAACCGAATCTTTACGTACGGCGGGCATCATTACGTCATTTAAAGCGTTCTCATAGAATGCAAAGCCTTTGGAAACAAAAGCCTCGATTTAAGTGTCAAGCAGTAGTATATCATTTAAGAGCGTACACCTCTATGTGTTTATGTAATATGTCTATTATATATATCGTATACCTACAAGAACTAGTGTGATGACAGCAACAGTACATACCGAGGTACGTTTTAAGTGGCAATCAATGACACCACCACAAAAAATTATTCTACGCGACGGCTATGAGAGGTACAGGTTGCTACATACCATAAATAATTACGCTTCAGATAATTTCTGCTACGTGTCGTTCGAGGCTATTCCATGAGATAAAGAAATTCAGGAGAAAGCAGTTCGCATTCCTTTCCATGTGTTGTTATCAATTCGTTATTACATACCACGAGAAATCTAAATATACATCGTATATGCGTGATATACTGAAGTCGGCCTTTCATAGGCTTTTGCCATGCAAGACCCATTCTCTCTTCAATGCTTCTGAAGCTTGAATCGGGCGTGGAGTTTTACCTAAGTTTACTATCATCATGCCGATCACCGGTTCCTCAATTCCCGTTGAAAAGTCTCTAGATACAAAAAAAGAACAACGCGCAGTAGGGAGAGGGACAGAGAGATGAATTCGCTCGAATTCATGCAACGAAACCGAAGAAGCAGATATCTGCTGACAAGCCCAACGATTTCCAGAAACAGGCCATTTATATTTATTTTATTACATAAAGCGCCCTATAAGCTAAAGTCACTTGCTAACCGCCCTTTCTCATTTTCATGAGGATGCAACTTTACGAGCTCGCGCTGTACAGCCGAGCCTGTTCAAGGAAGGCTCTCAAGGGCTCTTGGTCGAATAGCTTCTTTGTACCACCCAAGATTAAAGCGCCTCAAACAAAAAAAGAATGACAACGCCAACGTCATTTTCATGGACCTGTAGCGCATGCCTGTTATGCGCCCATGAGCGAGCACGAGCACGTATTCGATTTCATCACTAATCCACATGGCAATATCATCCGTACTATCGTTGCCCATTCTAGTATTTGATAGACATACTAAAATAGCTTCAATGCAGTGAATAGGAGTTAAGAGTCAATTGCTTTTTCATCTTTGTCCTATCATTTTGAATATGGAAATGTATGCGATGGTGCTGATATCGAATTGGGGGTGGGGTGGATATGGAGCGAGAGCAAAGGGAGCGGTTTGGAGAAGAAAAGAGGGTGAAAATGTATGTATGAGTGAATGAATGGATCTGTACAGTACAAATGGATTTAAGGGTTTCCAGAAGCAAGCGCCGAACCTCCTGGCTGGTCACTGTCTGGGGTAGGGCAGGGGGTCGTATCGGTCTGTGCGTGCAGTTGCGACTGTGGCTTCTCACCCATAAACGTGTATTTTGACTAATAGCATGAATGTTTAGACAGCGTATCCCACGTTCTCGCCTCTATCTCTTACCAGTTCCTCTTGAAGTTTGCCTTCCTTTTTCAGTTCCATTCGTCGATTCACGAGCACACCAATGTTGACCATGTAGTAAACTAACAAGCATAACAAACACGTCTATGAGTACTCAAACCAGATTCGCCAATCTCCTTACCCGTTGTTCCTGCAAGCAGCAAAACAGCTGACTTCTGAGCAATGTCTGCGATTGACCCCGGGAAAGGCATGTTTGGTAAAAGAAGTTGATGGAATATGCCAAAACAAAAAAATAAAAATCCCAAAAATTATATATAGCCCGACTGAAACCACCGCCCGCATGACTCAAAATACACCCGCGTATTCTTTCTTTCTGTTCTTATGGGTTGTTTTATTATTCTGAGAATGATGCATGCTTGATTGTTCTAAAAAGCGGTTTATGTATTGAATGATTTGGTTTATTTGCCAACCCAGCGCTCCTGGTCAGCACGTTCATACTGATTGGCCCACTTGACGGGTACTTTGAGTTCGCGCGCAGCGCGCAAGACCCAACTGGAGTCACGGAGGAGCTCACGGGCAAGGAGGATATAGTCAGCCTGGTTCTCCTGGAGGGCTTTTTCGGCTTCTTTAGGCTCGGTGATCAAACCCACGGCACCCGTCGGAATCTCAGCGTCCTTGCGCACCTTTTCGGCAAAAGGCACCTGGAAGTGGGGTGCAACCGGATACTTGACACCGGACAGGTTGGCACCTGAAGAACAGTCGATCACATCCACGCCGATCTTCTTGAGCTCCTTGGCGTACTCGACGGCCTGGTAGATGTCCCAACCCTCGGGGTCCTGTGCGAACGAATCTGGCGTCTTGTAGTCCGTCGACGAGAAACGCACCCACAAAGGTTTGTCCTGAGGCCACGCTTCGCGCACGGCACGTGCCACCTCGAGCGGGAAGCGCATACGGTTCTCGAGCGAACCGCCGTATTCATCCGTGCGCTTGTTGGAGTTACCGGACAAAAAGTTGTGCAACAGATAGCTACAATATCGTCATTCGTCAGTCAAAAGTCTCTGTGGGTCTTTTGACGACTTACCCGTGAGCACTGTGGATCTCGAGCACCTCAACGCCGGCCTTATCAGCACGTACAGCGGCATCGGCGAACTTTTGTTTGATTTCCTGCATCTCCTGCTTGGAAAGCGAGCGAGGCTGGCCGTGTCTGGCATCAAAGGGTTCATCGGACGGACCGCGAATATCTTGGGCCCAGCCACCCTCCGCCTCGGGCACCAAGCGGTAGCCCTGGAAGGGCGAGGCCATCGACGCTTTGCGACCCGCATGGGCGATCTGGAGACCAGGAACCGAGCCCTGCGACTTGATGGCATCCGTCACACGCTTGAGAGGCGCAATGTGGTCGTCCGACCAGATACCAGAGTCATGGGGCGAGATACGACCTTGGGCCTCGACGCCGCTGGCCTCAATAATGATTAAACCAGCGCCCTTGAGCGCGAACGAAAAGTAGTGGGCCAGATGGAAGTCGTTGAGAAGACCGTCCTCGCAGCTGTACATGCACATGGGCGCAACAACGATACGGTTCTTGAGGGTGACGGATTTAATGGTGGAAGGCTGGAATAACAGGACATCCTTGGCTGCCTCGGGGTCCAGAGGCTGGCCAGGCGACAGCTTGCCGTTGTTGTGAGCAACAAGGGGAATTGATGTGCTGGGGGCCATGGTAGTTAGATATAGATGGTATTAGTAAATGTATGTAATGCAATGTCGTTATCCAAAGGCGGGTTTAAATAGTCTGTGCTCGTCCCTGATGACAAATACACCGCGTCCTAATCGCGATTTTTCTACGTCGGGTGTTTAAAAACGCTGTCAAGAAGTTGTGTTAGATTGCATTAGATTAATCTCCTTTGGCTTCCTCCGCTTTTGATTGCTAAGCAGCAGTGGAATCAAGGGGAAAAATTCCTCAACCCATCCATATAGGTCAATATATACATTACTCAGAATCCAATACATGTATGAGATGCAAAAACAGATGTATTATAAATCATGCAGAAATTTCTATAGGTATATTTTACAAGCTACATTAAATATATAAAGTTATTATTAATCCAAGGTCTAACAGATGCCCTCGGGGTCATGCAGCTGGAGTAAGCTATTATTTTGGTCAAGCGATTGTGCCAAAAGTGAATTGGTCACCCCACTTTCAGGATGCTCTTCAGATTTGAGGACATGGACGGCATGGCCCACCACGAGCAAACCCGGCGGCCGGCTTCCACCTGCGCTATCCAGAATATCGACGATGGCATCCAGTGTGCCCCAGATGATGCGCTGATCACTGCAGCTTGCACGTTCAATAATGGCGCATGGTAAATCGGCGGGATATTTCTGCTTTGTGATCAGGTCGTTTGTGAGGGCGCCAAGTCGGTGAATCGCCATTAAAAAGACGTCTGTCCGATGAGGCTCATAGGTGGGTAATGGGGTAGGCGAGTTTTTGGCACCTGTGCCGGTGGTGACCAGGAATTGGGAAGCGACGGAACGGTGAGTGAGAGGGATGCCAGTGAGTAGCGGGCCTGCGACGGCCGAAGAGAGACCGGGCAAGACGCGTGGGGTATAGCCATGTTTGCGGAAGAAGAGGACCTCCTCGCCACCGCGCCCAAAGAGGAATGGATCACCTTGCTTAAGACGGACGACGCGCTTGCCTTGGTGCAGGGCTTCCAACGCCATGTAGTTAAACTCCTCTTGGGCCGCGTCTGCATTGCCTGGGAATTTGCGAGCAATGCGCAGCTCGCACTTGACGAGGGCGACGACTCCAGCGGGTACAATCTTATCGGCCAATACCAGATCAGCTTCATCGATCGCCTTGCGTGCAGCCACAGTAAGTAGATCTGGGTCACCAGGGCCGGCGCCGACGAGAGTAATAGAAGCCTGGGCGGAGTGACTGGATGGGGTGGCGGTGGAAGTGTGATTGAGAGGGACAAGACGGGTGGGATTTTCGATGGTTTCATAGCCCTCGTCGTGGTGGTAAGCGTTGAGGAGATCCTCCATGTCGCGGTCGGATAGCTGAGCCAGTCGATCCATACTCCAATACTCGCAGATCTGGGCCAGCCACTTCATGCGTCGACTGCGAGCAGCTGCGCTTGGGTCAGATTGCCGTACCTTCTGCCGCAAGAGTCCCACACGTCGCACTGCATCACCCAATCGAGGCGGCAGTGACCCAGCGATATGCCGGCGGATACGGTTTGACAGCTTGGAAGCTTGCCCATTCGTAGAAACAGCGATTTGAAGCGACTGATCTCGGTGGGTCGACGTCATGAAAAAGTCGCATTGGTCATTGCTGTCGGTGACATTAACAAACACCCGTCGTTGGTGGCAGCTCTTGACTATGCTCTCTGAGTCGCTCGACTCGCAGACAAAAACCAAGTCGTGATGGTCGAGTAGGTCGGGTGTAAAGTCGGCTCCAGCCCAAGTGATCTGGCCGTGTGAGATTCGGTACTCCAGCTCCTGGCAAAGACGAGTGCGCTCGCCCAAAAGAGACACTTGACCGTCGGCCTCCAGAACAGCAAGTACACGGCTCGCCGCAACAGTGTTTGTACCGATAACGAGGGCTTTCTTGCCCTTGAGCTGGAGAGCTACCATCAGCGACGCACCTCCCTGCGGTACGGGTACTCGGGGTGAAAAGTGAGAGGTCATACGTATGTAGTATGGTTAAAGAGCAATGCAACTGTTCGGGTGCGGTTGGTTATTGGATTATTTATACAGTATATGCAAAAGATTTTGATAGCCCTCCACGAGCGAATGATAACAGGCCGAGATGATCCCATTGTCGCAATTTCTGATCTTCTATCCTCTGATTGGCTAATGCTCACGCCATCAATTTTTAAACTTCCCCGTTCGTCCTCGCCTTGGTACCTGGCTAATGCAGTTTCAATCTCATTCATATTCAATAGGAACTCCAACCGTATACTTCATCGGTTGTGCTTATATATGCAGCCTTATTCGCAGGTAGCATAACGAGCAACATAGCCCTTCGTGTAACCAGGTGCAATTGCGTGGAGCATATCTCCATCTCCATATCTAGCTCTATCTCTATCTGGTATCCAACGTAAGTGTGCGTATCTCCTCCTTAATGAAGCATATGGCTTTGTAAATGATAAGCAAGACAGAAAAGGCCATACAAGATGCGAGATAACAGTCATCCTATTTGTTTATTACCAGATTTGGTATGTACCATGATAGGCAGGGGTAACCCAAGAAACCACTCAAGTGTGCCCAGATCCGTATGAGAAAGTCCAATCTTCAAGCCCGTTGGTGTACATGTTTATCTTTGTTTATTTGGAGAGTATACAGAGGTATGTCAGTGCGAATGGCGCAGGATTGCGAAAGTGAAGGATACACTGATAGATACATAAAGAGAATCGCCAAAGTAGTGCAAATGATAATAATTATAAGAACAATAAATCAAAAGGTTATCCAAACAAGCCATGGTATACGGTGGAGAGCAATTTGATGATGGGGACGTAGGGCAGCAAGCATATCCAGATTTGAGTGAGATCGACCAGCGAGTTGTTCAATTGGACCGGGAGATCGACACGACGCAGCTGTTGTCCGGTCGGAAATCTACCTTCCTTGTAAAAGTACTCCATCATCTTGTCCTTTTCCACCCAGCGCTCATGCAACCATTTAGAGAATACTTCTGCATCCTGCGTAGGAATATCCTTTGTGCGGTACCGTCGAATGTGCACATGAACATTGCGTGGATACTGCCCCAAAAAGAAGATACCACGGATGGTATAGATGTCTTCCGGGTTCTCGGTGGGCTTGATGCCGGGATAGCCGATTGTAAAGTCATACAGCCACTCTGTGCTCTCACCTAATGTGTTTAAGCACATTCTCAGTCCTGTTGAACGTGGTAGCAGAGTGAACCGGTTGTCTTTCTATATTTCATTTTTAGCTCTCATTATCCTAGCTGTTACGTCCAACTTACCATATTGTTCTTTTCAGCAAAATCTTTAGACCGCTTTCGGGTATCTTTGGAGATGACTAGGCATGCACGAATCAGAATACACTCAAACCAGTAACGGTCTCTCGCGTCACTTACCGGTGCCCTCAGGAAACAGCACAAGCCAGAGAGGGTTGCTGGACTGCTTGGTACGCTCCAAGTTGCTAATTATATTTTCCTGGTCGAGGGCCAATTTGCGCTTGAGAAAGATGAAATCGAAAAATTGCATGCCCTATGCAAGAAGAAGGTTCAGCTCAAGCGTCACTCGAGGTCGTATGATGCATGCTCGTACCCTAAACGCAGCGACAACATGATATGATTAATTTACCACACAGATAAAACACTATCTATTTCTGAGTACTTACAAACCATAAATGGGCAAATTCTTTAAAGAGTGCTTGAGAATAATCTTGAGAGCGCCATGCGCCTTGGCCATGTAAGCTACACACCAAATATAGACCCAGTCCGCATAAATCTGATTACAAGAGCATCATGAGTCAGTGTAAGACATAGAATAGAGATGCTTATGTGTTTACCTGATGATTCGCCATGACAACAATTTTGTCTGGAAATGCCAAGCTAGTATGGGAAGCGCCAAGAACGTCCTCGGTGGCCAACTTGTCAAAGCAGTTTTCGTCACAGGTCAAGACAAATGTAGTAGGACAGAAATACTGGACGAGTGCCACCAAGTTTTGCGACCACATGCGCATCGTGTAGCTAATGTAGCTGAGGTAAAGAGCCCGATTGAAGGGCAACAGGAAGAGAGATAGGAGCTGTGCAAAGACAGTGCAAGTCGACTGCATAAATAAACCACCATTGACAATGAACGCTTGACCAATGGCCTTGGCCGTCCACGGGGAGGCCATGATACTGCTATGGAAGAAATAAAGGGAAAAAGAAAAATAAAGGAAAAAGGGCGGAAAAGCAGAGAAGGAACACACCAGCAATGTTACAAGTCTAATGCTGCTACAATGCCTTTTTCTTATTTTACGCGCCGCTTCTTTTCACACACGCCTCTCTGTACGTGCACGGAACCAGGACCCGGAAATGAATCCCTTTTTCTTCAGGGCACGTGTGCATATGGTCACTATCACATGTATCCCATTTCAATCCCATCACCCCGTCCCTATATCCATTTACATGTAGCTTCTACATTGTCTCAAATGACTGTGTACACTAATATATGTGTAAGCAGCTTCTTTTCTGCGTTTAATTTATCACGCAGTATATAGAAGGTTCTTACACTGAGATCATTACCCATTTGCATAGGTGTTCTTATCACGATATGGTATGGTAGTGTGTTGTAGGACGCTGTCCTTCTCTGACTGAATATACATGCGTAGAATAAGGATACTTTTTAGTCGAGAAGGTCGACACACGCTACATGAATTCTGCGGTTAGACGGAAATATGAATTACTTAAATATGAACTCACATTGGAATAAAAGGCATGCAACCATAACACCAAGCATGGAGAGCCCGTTTAGGCTGGTATAAGGGAGAGCTGTCAATGCGAAGAATACGACGGCGTTCAGAATGCGCGAGAGACAGATGATCCTGGACCATTTCGCTGATGGAATTGTATAAGCAAACGAGACAGACAAGAGTTATTCACTTACCTCCTTCAATGGGTGTGTTGACCAGCTTAATCAGAGCATTGATGAAGATAACCAAACCACCCGCAATCCAGAAAGACCTGAAAACATAGGATGGATCCAAGTGTTCTGACGTGCCTTCACTCTCAGACGAGGAGCTTTCGCCAGCGGCAGCTTCAGCAGCCGCCGATGAGAGCTGCAGTGCAGATATAAGCGTGGACGATACGGCGGAATGAGTTTCCTCTTGAAGGGCCTCCGTTCCACCCAAATGATAGATTGTAATCGTATCCGTAAGGGCAATGCCAAATGCGACTTGCCACAAATGAAGCGGGAAATGCAAGTACATCCACAGTTGGCTAAGCTCCACTTCACCAAGTACCTATATAACAGTCAGTGACAATTCTATCCCAAATGCAATTCAAGCTCACCTCTTTGCTGAAATCATCAAAATACATGAAGAAGAATAAAAAGATAATGACGACGCCAAACATATTGGCAACCCTAGAAAGTATGCATGAGTCTCATATGATCGTTGTCAGATCAGCCTTTGTTCTACTTACACGACGCGCACTTCAGTGCCGGACTCCATAACTGTACGAATGAAACCCATGCAGTTCTCACCTATGTCAAAGTGTCAGAGTGTGAGCCTCGCTACTATCGTATCGTTCCAGTAGTGGATCCCTTACCGAGGACAATAATAGTAAAGAGAGCAAATCGCTCGCCCAAGTGGCTTGCGGCAAGAGAAACTTGCCGATTGCGCTTGAGCATAATATGGACGATGGCTTCGGTAAGGATGGAGATATACCATAATGCGAAACGGGATGCTCTTTGATCCGGACCGGTATAGAGTAAAGAAATGCCCCATAAAATGAGTGCGATAATATGCGTAACGACGTATGCCGAAAGAGGCCTCTTTGCGAATGAGCCTGATAGGGTAGCAGCCCAGAGGACAACGCTATACTCTATCAAGAGTACGGCTTTCATGACTGTATAATCAAGTTAGCTTTTCTTGAATCTTAAATTACAGTCGTATACGTACCCATATAACCGATAATAAAACCGCGAGGGTTGTCCCAAAAATCGCTACTGGCACCTGCCATGCCGACGAGGCCGCACAACTCGATGATCTTGTAAATATGATGAGCCACATCCGCCGAGTCGTAACGTGATGAATAAAGCGCACTCGCACACCAAGTCCACCAGACGACGACGAACCACGCGGCGTAGACGCCAAGCTCGTGTGAGTCGACAATATGATGTTCATGGGTGAAGGTGGCCAGGAAACCGACATAGAACACATCACCAAAGAGTTCGAGCCAGGTGGCAGATGTCTCTGTACCGATTTCGTCTGACAAGTCCGGATCTGGGAGTATGAATATGGGACGGCGCGTCTTCTCGCTGGACAAGCGTTCTTCATCCTCTAATTCAGGATAGAAGAACACTAGCTCGAGATAAACATTGTTGTTCAACTCTATTATTTTTGGCTTCAAGTCCATTGGTGGCTTCTCCTCGGTGGGCTCTGTCTCCGTCGCAGCATCCGCTCCGGCTATCTCGCGCTTAGTGCCAAGCTCTGTTTAAAAAAAAATAAGAGTCATGTTGTGATACGATTGAATATAGTCTTGTGTGATTTCATACGCTGCAGCTCAGCTTTGACATCCATGGTCTTGTGAATTTTGAGAGAGTAGTCTCGGCCACTCTTGTGAAAGAACTCGATAAGCTCATCAGTATTCTTGATACCATAAAGCTTCAGGGTTTCATCTTCGGTAAGATTGAGCTAAATACGTGAAGAGGTATTAGAAGAAAAAAGACTGATATGGAGTAGTGGCGGAGTCATTCATTACCGGCAGTTGCAACTTATCCACAATTGGCTTTGTGATACGAATGGCTTGGTCTCCCATAAGGTGACGAAAGTGGATCACTGTAAAGTAAAATTTTGTTCAACCTTGAAATTTCCAAACCAGGAATATGCATCTGGGGCTTACTTGTCCGGACCCGAGCAGCTCTATTCTCTTGATTAGATCTTACTGTCAACAGGAAACTGCAAGATGCACTTACTTTTCCACCTCCAGCATTTTGGGTGCAGCAGCAAGTGTCGCTACAGTGACTTCCTCCTGATGATGCTTCTCCTCCCAAACTTTGCGTTCTTCTTCAAACTCCTGCTGTCGCTTGCGATGCAGCTCCAATTCTTTGATGGGGTGCAGTATGGCCTCGCCAAAGGTTTCATGGGCTGTGCGTTTGATCGGTTTGCCACTTTTGTCGTGAAGGGGCCTGACATTGTCAGATCTCTGTGAAAGAGCATTTGAGGCAGACGAGTTACGGGAGCTGATGCGTTGAAGGGCTTCTTCACCAAGCTCTATAACGTCGCCTACAACACTAAAGCGGCCACCCTCGAGATCACCTTCCTGGTGGTGACGCACAGACGGGTGGCGATGGTGGTGGTCGTGTTGATGATGATGATGACGGCCTTGTGCCTGTCTTCCTATAGTAAGACCTCTACTCGCCATGATCGCCGAACAGTCAGGTACGAAAGGGTAAAATTAAGATAATAAAGGCAAAAAGGGAGAAAGGAAGGAAGGAGAGATTTCCAAGCTTTCTTGGAAGTATGTTCGTTGGATGTGCCTCGACCTCGGAGTTTCTTGTTGCCACAAGCCCGACGCACACTCTGAGCGTCTGAGGTGAATACCGGGCATTCCTTTGCGTGGTACCAACCAGCCCTGCTCATCTTGGCGCTCGTACATACCGTATTTACTTATTGCCATGTGAGGCGCAACGTTATTTTCGTACGCCATACAGTAGTAGATCACCCATGCAGCTAAGCCTAAAGTAGCAGAACGACGATACGACGCTATTTTTCTCGTTCGTTCGTTCCATCCTCCCTTACTTTCGCTACTTTTATTTTTTATTTTTTTTTGGTTTCATCGTTCCACCTGAAAAGCAATAGAAACTGGTGATATTTATGTAGTACCATACGATGCAACATTACGTATCAAAGAAGACGCCTCCTGCTGTGCACCCCGAACCCGAGTATTCTGGCCGCATTCTCTCAACATCACGGACAGCCTTCATGACCACATATTTAAAAATGAGTAACCTTTAAAGGAAATATCAATATCATTATGCACGTATTTTCAGCCCTTACCACAATCGACAGCAATCTGTTGTCACCATCTTCTTAGAAACGGAAAATGCTATGGTGCATTCCACTCCAATAGTCAAAATCTGCAAAAAAGAAAGGTTTTTTTTTATTCCAATCACATTTTGCGCGTGGCGTTTCTTGAGCAGCATATCTAGTGCATACTGACTGTACTACTAATATGATATGTAAGTCATATATTCGACCGTTTGCACCGTGACCCGTGAATTTATAATGATATATCGATCGACTAGATATTTCTCAAACGATATTCAAAAAATCTTTGCAGAAAAGGATTTTGAGAGCAAATGTGTCCAAATTTTCGGCTTTCCAGCCAAAACTGGTTACCTATATGACCTTCAAGCGCTCTGTTTATAGGAACTAAAAAGGATACTTATAGCATTTTTCGAGCCTTACTTTACCATTGGGGAGGCTGTAACACCTCCAAAATCGGTCAAAATTTTTAGCTTACTAGATGAGGTGCGCCATACGAACACGGCCGTTCATAAATGGATCGAGATTATATATAACTTGTAATACATATACATTTTATATTCATTGATAGTAGTATAGTGCAAAAGAGCGCCAATAGGCGTAACTAAGCAAGATGGTTGAATAATACATACAATTGGGGATGGGTAATGACAGATGGGGAATATATATAGAGAGGAGCATATATAGCACAAAGGAGTGGCGGCATATATACGGAACTAAATTGCGTGAGAGAATTGTGGACATGGGATGGGACGGTCAGTGAGGAAATGTAAAGGAATGCATGGGTAAATGATAGAGGAGTAAATTAGTACTCGATAAGCAGATCTTTGGGACCCTTCCAAGCGCTGATAAGGACAGCGGTGGTGAGGATAACAGCAAAGCGGCACCAACGCCAAACGGCACGGAAGAATTGCCGGACGAGTCGTCTAATTCGTCCCAAAAAGGATTTGGGTGCATCTGTGACCTGCTGAAGCTGGAAAGAAACTGGGCTGGCTCTTGGGTAAAGATCGCGGCAGGGGAAAATGTCGAAAGCGTAAGGACCTTCCTCAAAGGCTTCATCGTCGTCGACATCTTCAGCAGCCGCACGATGGAAGTCATATTCGGCCAGATCCAGGCATTTGTCATCACTGTGCTCCTCTTCAAGTTTGTTGATGAACCCTAAGGCTTCGTCGAGCAGCTGGGGATCAATACCACTGGCCTTGGCGAGTACGGCTTCAAAGTCATTGGGCATGTTGTGGAAAGCAGCCAATGACTTTTCCGTGAAATGAGACACAGATGAAGCTGAAGGCGAGAAAAAGATACGGCTGGGCTGATCATCGTCTTCCTCACGCTTTTGCTTGAGCCACTCGGACTCAAGTTCTCCTAGAAGCGTGTGCCGATGATATCCTCCTCCACGACCATTGCCAGGATCTCCGCCGCATTCGCTAGGTACAGGTGTAGACTTTGGCGAATAAATATTGACGCCACGTTCCTTGAGTTTTTGAAGCACACCACGATGTTCTTCTAAGCTCTCGTTAAGCTCAGCAATATGCCGGAATTGACGTTCATAGGCCTCTTGCAAGGTTTCATAGTCGCTTTGCGTAAACTGAAACTGCTCAAACTGCTGTTTCAATCGGCGTAAATCTATGAGAGTTGTGCCCAGCTTCGACTCGAGTTCGGCCTTTGTTTGAGCGACAGTCGTGTTGTTGGTTTCCAGTTGCTCGATTTTAAGCAAGAGCTCCTCGACCATAGGATCCTCTTCCTCATGAGATGCATGAGTGTTTGCTGCAGATTGGGCAGTTTCCATCCGTCGTTGACGTTGGTTCATTTCTTCGAGCTCTTGGATCTTGGTAGTAGCGATTTCTAGGTTGCTCTTCAGGGCTTCAATTTCAGCCTCCAACTTTCTCGTTTTCTTGATGTTCGCGCGACCAGCGCTCTCATGCTCGGAAATGGCCATTTCCAGACGTTTGGAGAGCTCAGAGTTCTTACGCTCGAGCACTTCAATCATGGCTTCGCGGGTGCGATGGGAAGGCACGAAACGCATACCACCGTCGTCGTCATCGTCGTCATCGATACCGGAATCATTTTCTTCGTTAGTGGCTAAAGATGTGGACGGCGTAGGCAGAGGCGAACCGTCTACTCTGTGAGAGCGTTGCAGCAAGTCTTCATAACTTGTCTTGAGCTTGATATTGTTCTCAAGCAGGGATTTGCCGATCTCCGCGGCAAGCATCAAGTCTGTGTATACTTCACGTGAGTTTTACTTTCGACACGGCCCCGTACCCTTTCCCCAACAAAAAGTATATGTATACACCGTACCTCGCTCTTTGTCTTTAAGGGCTGAATACGCATTTTTTAGCATAGGTATCAGTTCCGTCGACGACTTTTCCGCCATCCAAGACACCGACGATAAGAACGATGCCGTTGAAAGCGAAGGAGATGGCGGACCTGGAGGCTGCAGTCCTGAATTGTTGCATTGCTTTGCTGAAATCGTACTGAGATCCAGTTGGTTAGGCTTTAAAGGTGTCATTTTATGGTATAAAAAGACAACTCTGTGTTTTTTTTGGGGGGGGGGGGATAAACAGGACAAAGACTCAGTCAAAAAATGAGGAATTGGTTTTTTATGTTGCATGGGAATTTGGTTGAGTATCACATGCTTTTTAGTGAGGCCTCCATTAAATCAGTATACGTGATAGGCTGTATTACCAGCCGAGTATGTGTTAACCGGTGCTGGCGTTCATGTTATTTCATATGCTGATGTAGTTGCGCATCTCTATCTTCAATGTCTTATGAGAACGATGTAAGGGTCGAGACATACTCGATGTGTTAACGTTCACATCCAAGGTCCCTTGACATATCCCCTGAACATTCACTCCAATATTTTATGGACTCATGCTCTATATCACTGGTTAAATTGTTACCCCGACAATAAATGGTATCTTTTATGACCTGATATAGTGACATATCTTGTAGGCATCCATTATTCCCGTGATTTGAAAGAGTAGACTAGGGTGCTTATCAACTTTTATAGATACACAATTCCGTCTTACACGGTGTATAAGCTTCAATGTTGGGGTTGCTGGTGGGACTGATGCAAGACACAAACTCTATGCCGATAATTACTTAACTTGATACGTACTTTGGGGATAGCCCTAAAAAGCTACAATGTTATTGAAAAGTCTTTGTATCCATTCGGAGCCCTACTACAAACACTTAATGACATCTTCGTCACCTTTATCGTCAAAATATTCCATGAGCTGTCTGGTATGTCATGTGAAGCCTCTCTTTTAGGATGTATGAATGTTAGGCTGAATTAACGATAATGTCTATAACGGCAGAAAAATATAGCCCACGTATAAAGCGTGGTAAAGCCTCGTCTTAACGCATTATCACAGGTATTCCAATACCGTCTATTTTTTCTTCGCTTTTCGGGAGGTGCAGGACGTTTGCCTTTTATTCTTAGCACTTTTGACGAGATAACAGCTATTTATTTTATGAACTGACATATTTTATGTGAGCGATCGACCAGAAAATGAACAAAAAATTTGCTGCCTCTTGGTGGGATAGCCAAATGTGTTAGATAATGGTATTGAGATGCACTCCACCCCCGGTAGTTCTTCTCATACTTCACAAATCGTGATCGTATACAAGAGCTTGAGCATATGGATACCACCCGGCGATTAAGCCTGATGAGGGGGCTCACGTAATCTGACCGTCAACTTGCAGCCTATATTTCTTTAAACCGACATGTCAAATCAATAGCAAAGGACAATCTCGTCCAGATAATAAGCAACCATATTCGCAAGTGGTCCGACATGCGTACATATATCTGCAAACGACTATCTACGAAACAAAAAGACAATACCAAGTTCGGAAATTTTTACAGGTGTGTGGAAAAATACTAGCCAGGGGATGCAAAATGTAGCAATTTCCAGATAAGAAGTCAGGTGCGTAAGGACACCGCATTGTATATAGCCTTTGCTTACAACTCCTGGGCTGCAGGTCAGTTCATAGTGTGTATCTGGGACGATATGTATCAGTATAAAAGCCGCGGGGACACTACCAATAAGATCTCAACCGATGTAAGGTTACTTCTCACGAATATACTTCACGTAACATTATTTCTGGTACATTGCGTTTGTAACAGGGGAGGATTTCATCTGGTTTTCAAGGAGATATAATCCTAAATATGAAGCATACGCGAACGATAAAGATCACTTTGTGGCCGCTATAGATAACGGACAAAAAGTAAAACCTCTGCAAGACGATGCTGGGCCAAAATAAGCCTATGCTAGGTCAGAAGCCGGCCGATTTGGTTGGCGAGAGCCCCAAGATTTGGACTCGACACTTTTCCGACAGATGCAAATCCGCGCGAGAAGTTTATAGTCGAGCAAGTATCGAATTTTACTTTGTGGAATAAGTAAAATACTTTTTAATGTGCCTGACCAGATTCTTTGCTCGCCAGGATCAATAGGATAATGTCATATAACGAGTACCCACTTTAGCAACCCGTTATATTTATAATAAACAATTTCATATATGCTTAGCTGGGGACATGATTAGTGAGGCCAAATATTCAATACTCTTCCCTATAGTTCAAAACGATTTTTTTACGCAGTAAATAGGCGCGAACCAGCGTTGGCGTGGTTTCCCGGAGCGAAGAGACAAAGGTCCCAAAACTCTCTGCTGAAGCAGGGAAAAGGAAGAGGCAAATGGAAGAGGAGAGAGATATATAGGTAGGTGGGAAACGGGCTGTCAAGAGGAAATAAACGTACTGAAGACGTACTTTGAAAATTTATTCATGACACTGGTAATAATTTCGTACTCGGTGACTGGTTCATGTGCTGATTGTCTATCAACATGGAAATGCACGATATCAAGGGAAATAAGCTCTGCAGGACAAAAACTGGGACAAGCATTGATTTAAAGACTCGTAAAATTAGCGGATTTGAAATTCCTAGTAGTCACCAATAACCACTAACAACTAAATTTAGGAAAATTCGCATAGTAGCTAAAAAAAAATAGAAGACTCAAATTTGTCTTTGTTGCCTCGGCAATAAAACCGGTAAAATACCATAGATAGTTTAGAGTCATTTTTATCATGCGTTGTATAGGCCACAGTCTCCAATGCGTGCTATAATATATGGTAAGCAGAGCGTTATAGATTCACTGTTAATGACCATTTTAGCACCTGTCTCTGCCTGGTGGTACGAAGATGTTCGCACGGTGGGGATGGAAAGAGTTCTAGCTAGGGCATCTTGCGGCGCATACTTGGCGATTCTACCATAGTCATCATTCTTCTTGGCGAAGAACCTCCACGAAACTCGTGCGCCTTCCTGTCAGACCATCTCTCGTACCCAAAGCGTACCAATACAAACGTCTCTGGGCAGGTATACACCTAGTTATCGACTGAGAAGGAGATGCGATCGAAGCCCATCATTTAAATCATTGAAGTTGGTAATAGGAGAGACTAACAAACATACAAAGGTTCTCTTTTAACAGTTCCACAATATTCATATCCGCTATTCTACGTAGCATATATATTTCTCACTGCGCCATCTTCATTTATATCCATTCGCACCGAATTTTTACAAAATAGTTCGGTGGTATTAGTTGCTATAATGTAGGTTGAATTAGTAGAGATAAAGTAGCAAGGCGTCCAAAGTGAGGATGGATTGAAAATGATAAACCGAAACAGTTTTTTGTCGGTGTCTATCTAGCCTTAATGAGACTTCTCATCCGCTCGTGGGAGTTAGGCAATAGCTCAAAAAGTACAAATCAGGAAGATGAAAGGAGTGACCGCATCATACGTTCCACTTGATCGTACGGCTGATATGATACACCAAGAGAATATGCGAACTCTTGCGGAATCTTGTGAGCAGCAGAATGTTCTTTTGGAGCAGACTAGATTTAAAAAAGGAAAATAAACTCATATCGGTACGCACCGCAAGAGTTCGTGCAGTTGTTTGCAGTTAGGCGCACTTGGAAGCCGCTGAGTTAGAATGATTAAATTTCATTGTTCTCAACACTATAAGTAAAGACCAAAGGAAGACAAGATATACCCTTTGTCAATGTCCCTTGTGTATCCTCTGTTTTTCGTCAACTACTACCCAGTACTGCCTGATAAGCATTTTTCTGTTGAATCACCAGGAGACAAAATCCCGCAGCTTCTTGAACAGCAGCGTATCCCTCGACCACGCAACGCGTTTATATTATATCGTCAGGAACTGCAGTCTCGGATGTTTAAAGGAAAGGAGCGCTGCCATAGCACGAATATCTCCAAAATTGCCGGTGCACTATGGAAAGCAGAGCCCGCACATGTTCAAGATTTTTATCGAAGGAAGGCTGATGAAGAAAAAGTCCTCCACTCTGTCAAATATCCCGCTTACACGTTCAGACCCAAGAAAAAAAGCAAGTCAAGCCCCCGAATTGTCAAATCCGCGAAAGAAGTTAATGCACATGACGGAAATTGCGTTACACCGCCTTCAAAATATGTTGATGACTCGATCCTAGATACTTTTTTAGGGGAAATGGAATTCATAAACTTCATGAGCCTTACATAGTACAATTTTATTGTCGATATCCACTATTTTCATCGCTTCAGGTTTACACTACTGGACTTTACTGCAGACAATGTCAGAAGTCATAGTGAAGGTCTCTTCTGAATTTATTTACCAGTTACAGCGTGTAATATCAACTTCATGATTAGAGACGATTCTCAAAAGAATCGCTGGTGTATCAGGAAAACCTGTTGGCTGAACTCTGATTTCCATTCATGGACTGGAACTCTTACCGAGTAAAAAACCAGAACGCGTTTTTTCTGCTTGTTAATGTACAATCACAGCTCCTCAAATCGACGAAGGGGACCGAGAGTTGTGAATGCGTCACTCAATTCTTTGACACAACAGTTCGAGGTTGAAGAGGGAAAGACACGGTCGAAATTCGACTTTACTGCGCCTGCGGAAGACTACCAAATCAAAGAGCACCATTTCAATTGGAATCAACAAGGGTGGGGAGGCCAACCTACTCATCCCGAAGTCGGTTGGAGTGAACACTTTCAGACCCCAACTACGACGGATGCGCGTTACAGCAGTCGTGACAGCAATGCCCAGCCTTTCCACCTGAACTTTGACATACACCATGAAAACCCCGTTCCCACGTCGAGCGACTTCGTCAATTATTCGTCCTTTCGACATACCCCTGTCATACCAGAAGCTGGGGAACTGCTATCCCCAGGCACGGGCGAGGATGACGGTGGATGGGACGTGTATGCCGATGAGGAGGCCTATCAGCATCAGAAAGACACGATTCCTTATAACAGAATTGAAGGCGCATACGACTCAGTCGACCATTACCTACACACCCACTTCGAACTCATGCGGAAAGATAACCTTATTCCAATGCAAAACGCCATTCGCTCCTACAGAGCCACTGTGAAGCAAAGCGATATCACAGAAAGTGATTTTCAAGACGCGCTTCTCTCGCGTCGTCAGTTCCGTCTGTATGAGCATGTAAGACTCCAACCACAAACATAACCCCTATCTGACGCATTGCTTAGGTCACCCTCAAAGCTCTTGTCTTTGGCTCGCATCAAGTTCTCTACAGGATTGGTTTCCGGCTTCCCTACAGCGTCAGGGGTCTCAAATGGCCGACGACCAAGCGCTTACTTGAAGGCACGATGGTCCTTTTATCCAAAGATGGCTTCCAAAAGGATATCAAAATCGCCACGGTAGTCCAGCGCGGTGATGAACCAATGAGAGGAGCTAGCCGTTTCGAGTACATGATTGACATCGCGCTTGAACGAGATAATGATGCCATGCCCTTGGGTTTCGGAAATCCGTCCTCTAATGGTCAGGATGTTTATACCATGGCAAGGAATTTACTGACCCCAATTCAGAGCGGCTCACATTTTCCGATAGATCGAGGCGACTGATGGCTATTTTGAAGGTTCGTGCCTGGACGTTGGAAGGCCTATCTCTAAACCCTTATATAGCCTACCGACACATCCTTACCGGTTTCCAAAAAATCGACCCAGAAAATCTGCCATTCGAAGAATACCTTGTGGCGGCTTCACACGACGTCCAGCTCCCCTATTACGCGGGTGTCAAGAGAAACTATGACGTGAACGTGCGTGATTCTCCACGTAGAGTGCCAGGAGCAGCAAAAACTGTTGACATAACACAGACTTGGCCGAAATTCGACATTGACTTGGATACGACACAGCAAGATGCGTTGAAAACGATCCTATCCAATAATATTGCGATCGTTCAGGGTAGTGTTTGGATAGCCAAAGCCTTACTTTAAGCCGCTAAAGGAAAGTCATTTAGGTCCACCTGGCACTGGCAAAACCTACGTTGGTACCTATGCCATGCGCGTTCTTTTGAAGAACCTCCCTGATTCTATCGGTCCGATTATTTGCATTTGCCAGACTAATCACGGTAATACTATGCTACTGACTCTTGTCTTTACTCATATATGGTACAGCGTTGGACCAATTCTTGGAACATATTCAGCGATATGATAATCGAATTGTTCGTATCGGCAGCCGATCCAAATCCGAGTCACTCAAAGAAAACCTGTTATATGAGCTACGCAAGGCCAACAGAAATGATGTCACCCGTGGACTCGGCTTAGGACGCCTGTACCGAAAAAGAGACGAGATCTCCAAGAAAATCCGGGAGCTAATCAAGGAGTTATACGAAGACCCTTGTGTGACGCTAAAGTACCTGGAAAAAAAGAACCTGCTCAACAAGTCACAGCTCAACAGTCTCAATCGCCTTCAAGCATGGGAGGAAAAGCAAGAAAACAAGGCCAAGAGTCTAGCAGAAACAAGCATCGACGATGATGATGAATGGGTGATCAACTCGGAACCCAAAAAGCCGGTCAGTACTCCTCCGAAGCAGCAGAAGAAAACAAGACGTGATCAGAACGGGAAGCGCGTCAAAAATGACTGGCTTGCCGGCAACCCAAACACGGCCACTGAAGAAAAAAAGCAAGTCAATCCGATCGAAATCTGGCTGCGCGATGCTATCACGTTTGTCGACAATGCCGGAACCATGTACAACGCCGCCCAGGAGCAACTGGAAGGCCTCTTGGAAGAGAATCAGGGATGGTCCTTTGACGAGCAGGAGGAAGAAGAAGAGGAGGCTGATGAAGACGAAGTTCAAGAACGCGTGGCTAATTTTTTGACGGACCCCGAACCACCCAGAAGAGCCAATGCATACATCAACATTGGTGACACGTACAAGACGACTGAGTCAAGATCGTCAAGCTCCATGTCACTGTGGGGAACGACCGTCGAAGGTGAAGGCACCAACAACGGCAGACGAAAGCTTGTCGACTACTCCAAAATATCATCTGGAAACGCTTTTGATCCGCAAGGCTTCAACTTTTTCGAAGAAAGCGCAACATTAGACGAGCCTGAGCACTATGTACTACAGCGCTGGATAAAGGAAGAACCTGACTTGACACTATGGCCACTCCCAGTACGCTTGGAGGCGCACCAAAACTGGGCGAACGAGCGTAACCAGGAATACAGCAGTACATTGCGGTCGTTGATGGCCGAATACGCTACGATCAGCAAGGAACTACGAAAAGCCTACCTCAAGGCGGATCAGCAGATATGTCGGCAGATGAGAGTCATTGGCATGACGAGCACGGCTGCGGTACGCGTATAACAGAAACCGTTTTCTCTGTGCTAAGTCCTTGATAGGCCAAATACCATGATTTGCTCGAATTAGTACGGCCCCGTATTATGGTAGTCGAGGAAGCTGCAGAAATGCTGGAAGCGCATATTATATCCGCTATCACTCCCTCTCTTCAGCATCTCATATTGATTGGGTAAGCTTTTGATGACTGTCTTTGCAGGTCTTCTTACTTTATGCCTTGCCTAGTGATCATCAGCAATTACGCCCGCAAACGGCCGTTCATGCACTCTCTGAGCGTCACTGTATGAGTGTTTCGCTCTTTGAGCGCTTTGTGCATAACGGACTACCTTTCTCACGCTTATCGCACCAACGTCGTATGCGGCCCGAAATCCGTATGTTTGTGGATCCCATCTACAATGACCCTCCTTTGCTGGATCACGCCGAAGTCAAGAAATACCCTGCCGTGACAGGTGTCGATAAGCCTGTGTTTTTCTTGAGTCATACTGAACCAGAAGAGTCCTTGGTGGAAACGGCATCCAAGTGCAACGTACACGAAGCAGAGATGGCGGCCAGACTGTCGACGTACTTACTTCTCCAAGGGTACGACCCCGCAGACATTACGATCATCACCATGTATGCAGGCCAGCGTAGCAAAATCAAGCAAGCACTGCGGGCAGAGCGACGACCCATGCTGGATATGTCGCTTATCCAAGTCAGCAGCGTGGATGGGTACCAAGGCGAAGAGAACAAGATTATCATTTTGTCGCTTGTGCGTAGCAACACATCTGGCATGATTGGTTTCTTGAAGGTGCCGAACCGCGTCTGTGTTAGTCTGTCTCGAGCCAAACATGTGGGTCAATAGTGGCAGAAATCGTGATATTGGTTTGCTCATATGTATATCGTAGGGCATGTATATTCTGGGTAACGCCGGGCTTTTGTGCCAAAAGAGCGACCTATGGAACGAGATCATTGGCAACTTGGAAGACCACCCTGTCAGGATGATTGGAAATCGACTGCCTTTGCGGTGCCAGAAACATGGCACCGTGACTGAAGTTCAGTTTCCCAGCGATTTCTCAACCATCCCGGAGGGTGGCTGTACGCGTGAATGCAGTGAAAAGCTGCGATGTGGGCATTTTGTAAGTCTGATCCGTTACTGAAGACAAAAGTATTTCTCTGCTCACATTATGCTTTAGTGCAACCTGGCCTGTCATCCTTACTCGCATGAGGATATCCGCTGCCATCAAGAATGCCTTCGCAAGATGGAAGGGTGCGGGCACCAGTGTATGCGCCAGTGCTTCGAACCGTGTGGACCGTGTATTACTCAAATCACCAGGCGATTCTCCTGCTTTCACGAAGTAACGGGCGACTGTAGCAAGGTACTGCGCTTGGCCCGCTGCAACAAATGCAGGCAAGGGCAATGAAGCAGAAGAGACGCCTCCCATCAGCACGGGCAAAATGATAAAAAGATAGTTGCAGTGATCATACCCCTCCAAAACCAAAGCACTGATATATAAAAAAGAACGTTAAGAGCCAAAGCCGAGCTTCGGAAGAACGATATGTGAAATCTGCTAGCAATGACGCGATATGTAGAAAATATGAATAAACAGAAAAATGCGGTAAATAAACGGGCAACGTCAATTGTTGGGAATAAACACACTCAGGGCGCGCAGGTTCGGGTTGGACCCCGCTACGTGGCTTTCGCACGAACGGGGCACCCTAATTTCTCACGCGTAAAGGAACGGGAATTCGTAGATTCTTTTTTTCTTTTTCTTTTATCTTTCCAACTAAAGAAATGGTTCAGCAGTTTTTGGACTACGTCGAGAAGAACCAAGACTCTTTTGTCGACCGTCTGCGCAAGGCCGTTGCCATCCCGAGGTAAGCACCTTCTACAGTCACCCGTAGTGAATCGCTGACCCGCGTGGTTTGCCAGCGTGAGTGGCGATCCCAACCATCGCCAGGATGTCTTTCGCATGGCCGAGTTTCTGCAAGCTGAGCTGAAGGCTTTGGGTGCAGACAATATCGAGACGCGTGACCCGGGTATGCAAGACTTCCACGGTACTGAGCTTCCTTTGCCTCCTATCGTGCTTGCCACGGTTGGCACGGACCCCAAGAAGAAGACCGTCCTTGTCTACGGTCACTATGATGTGCAGCCGGTAATGTGCTTCGTTGAGGCTTGTATAGGGATAGGCGTGTACTCATCGAAAAGCGTTGCAGGCATTGAAAGAAGACGGCTGGGCCACCGATCCCTTTACGCTCGTCGAGGATGACCAGCAGCGCTTGATTGGACGCGGCAGCACGGACGATAAAGGTCCTGTTCTGGGCTGGATTAACGTGGTCGAGTCGCACGTGAAGCAGGGTTTGGAGATGCCTGTGAACCTCAAATTCTGTCTCGAGGGCATGGAAGAGTCTGGCTCAGAGGGTCTCGAAAAGATCATTTACAGTGAAGCTTCCAACTACTTTAAGGATGTCGATGCCGTCTGCATCTCGGATAACTACTGGCTGGGCACTACGAAGCCTTGTCTGACGTATGGTCTGCGCGGTGTATCCTACTTCCACCTGACCGTCCGCGGTCCCGCACGCGACTTGCACTCGGGTGTCTTTGGTGGCACTGTGCACGAGCCCATGACGGATCTTTTCGCTGTGATGAGCAAGCTTGTGACGCCCACTGGCAAGATCTTGGTGCCTGGTATCTACGACCAAGTGCGTGCCGTGACAGGTACAAAAAAGCATTCTTCTTGTTTTTCTTTCCTGCTTACTAAACCTGCCCCTGTAGATGAGGAAGAAAAGACATATGAAAACTTGGCTTTCGAGTTGAAGGAGCTGCACGACGCGGTTGGCAACGAAATCAACATCCATGATGATGTGCGCGGTGTGCTGCAGCACCGCTGGCGATACCCCTCGCTGTCCCTCCACGGTATCGAGGGCGCATTCTACAACCCTGGCGACAAGACAGTCGTGCCTGCTTGTGTGATTGGCAAGTTCTCGATCCGTACCGTGCCTGACATGGGCATGGATAAGGTGACTGAGCTTGTAGAGAAGTATGTGACGGACGAGTTTAAGAAGCTCGGCAGCAAGAACACCATGAAGATTGAGTGTTCGCACGCCGGCAACCACTGGCTCTCTAGCCCCGATCACTGGAATTACGGTAGGTTACTTCCATGGGCTTCTATAGCGCTGCTTTACTGACGCACAACCCGCAGTGGCTGCCGCCAAGGCGGTGGAGAAGGTGTTTGGCGTCAAGCCTGATCTGACCCGCGAGGGTGGATCGATCCCTGTGACGCTTTCCTTCCAGGATGCGCTGCAAAAGAACGTGCTCCTGCTGCCAATGGGACGGGGCGATGATGTAAGACCAATGTACTACTGGAATATTTTCACACTCACACACGCTCTTAAATCGTGGTTAGGGCGCTCACTCGATCAACGAGAAATTGGACCGTTCAAATTATATCTCGGGCATCAAGCTGCTGGGTGCCTACCTTTACGAGGTTGCTCAGCTGGAATAAACTGTGGGATGATGTTTGCCTTTATCAACTGTATGTACTGTATTTTATTCCGTTCTTTTTGTGATCGCACCTATGTAAGGTTGCACAAACCATCTTTTTTGCATGTTCGCACCCGTTTTCCTTCTCCCTCTTTTTTTTTTCCCTATTATAGCACACTATTACATACACAGAGTAGAGTACAGTACTTTCCTGACCTAACTCAATGGGCAACAAAGCACGATTATCTCACCAGCCCCCATCCTCTGCAGTGTCAAGCACTGTCGTCGGTGTTCATTACCGTGTTGGCCGCAAGGTGGGCGAAGGGAGCTTTGGAGTCATTCACCAAGGTATGTACCATTACCGCCGTGGGCCCTTTTTACCTTACCTTTCTTGCTTTGCCTTACCCACACTCAATTCTAGGTGTGAATTTATTGAGCAATCAAGCCGTTGCCATCAAGTTTGAACCTCGCAAGTCAGACGCACCGCAGCTTCGTGACGAATACCGAACCTACAAGATACTTTATGGTTTGCGTAAGTCTCATATAATGCTCCTTCCCATATAATAAATGATCTCACCAGCATCATTTTTCGCTAGCTGGCATCCCTGCGGCATACTACTTTGGTCAAGAAGGTCTGCACAACGTTCTCGTCATGGATCTGCTAGGTCCAAGTCTCGAGGATCTCTTCGACATGTGCTCACGACGTTTCAGTACCAAGACCGTCGCTATGCTCGCTAAACATATGGCACGTACTGTGTATTTTACGGCGACACTTTTTGCTCTTTAAATTGTGCTAATATTTGTCCCATATGCATTACATATGTAGATTACACGTGTCGAGAGTATCCATGAACGCGACTTGATCTATCGTGATATAAAGCCGGACAATTTTCTGATCGGCACGGGCGACACGGCCGGCACTGTCTATATGATCGATTTTGGCATGGCCAAACTATACCGAGACCCGAAAACCAAACAGCATATTCCTTACCGAGAACGCAAGAGCTTGTCAGGCACCGCACGTTACATGAGTATCAATACCCATTTGGGCCGAGGTACGTCTATATCTCTATGCAAGAATAAAAATTGAAAGAAATATAAAGAGAGATAACCAAGTTGAAGAATGAAGACGTGTTAACCTACTTTTATCAAACAGAACAATCACGACGTGATGACCTCGAGTCCTTGGGTCACGTTTTCATGTATTTCTTGCGAGGATCGTTGCCATGGCAGGGGTTGAAGGCAGCAACCAATAAGCAAAAGTATGAACGCATTGGAGAAAAGAAACAGTCGACGCCTATACGCGACCTGTGTGCTGGATACCCAGGTAAGTGAGCACAGCCAATTAAGAAGGGCCCTTCACTGACGATCCATATTTATAGAGGAGTTTGCCATTTACCTCCAATATGTGCGCAAGCTCGGCTTTGACGAAAAGCCCGACTATGAATTCCTCCGGGATCTCTTTGACAAGGTCCTCGTCAGCTTAGATGCTGAGGATGACGGTGTGTATGACTGGGCGAGACTGAACGGCGAATGGGAGGTAATAACGGGTCATGACGAACCTTGTCTTCTTTTTTTTCTTCTTTTTCTCTATACGAAGGAACCTTATTCTATTTTGATACTCATTGCTTGCCGGATTTGCTATCAGCGTCCCACCAGTATGGATGGTCTGCAGCGGAACGCCAACGATACCGTGGGTGCGCGGCACAGCCGACAGCAGCAACCACAGATTTCGTCTGCAGCAGCGGTGATGACATACCCTGAGGAGAACAACATACAAGCTGGAGCACAACAGCAGCAACGACCTCGCAAGCGCGGCTTTTGGCGCCATCTGATTACGGCTATGCGGAGGGGACGCAGCCGACAAAAGTGCCTTTAACAAGGAGAATCTCTACGCTCATATTTGAGTTCTAGTGGAAGTATGTTCGTGTGTATTTTGTACGTGTGCAAAGAGAGCATTATATAAAGGATAGCGGGATGCTGAAGATATATACAAAAAGGGAGATGGGGAATGATGGATGGATGCGGTGCGAATGAATGAACAGAAGAGTGTGTGTGTGTGTGTGTGTGTGAGAGAGAGAGAGAGAGAGAGGAAGACTTATGTAAAGGAATGGACAAATTGTTGAATATGCTCGGGAACTGCGCTTTCGTGGTAGCGCCATTCGGGATGGTTGTAGAGGCGGAGAGTATCGCTTCGCTGCCACTTGGGGAAGTCGACAGCCGAAGGATGGTTGAGTTTGTTCTGCACGTCGAGTTCGAGGAGGTTAGCACGGCATGCAACGTCGCGGTGGATCTGAAGGCCATCGTAGCGCTCTGGGTTGAGGGTGCACTTGTGACCATGCTTGTAGACGAGATAGGTGAGCGCAGCCTGATCCTGGCGGTGATTGACACGAGAAGAACCGGGCGGAGCAATGCAGCGCTTGTCGAGGCCACACTGGTACCAGGGTTCGATGAGGGTATCCATGATGGTGGTGTTGCTGGCGTCAAAGCCGACGGCAGCACCGTTACAGTTGGGGAACTTGGCATAGTCGGCAGGGCGCTCATGGTAGTACTTGAACATGCCCGGGTGAGTCCAGCGGCCCATGCGGTAAGAGGAGCGCGGAGACCAGAAGCCGTGCTGAGCGTGGACGCGACGGGGAATGTTCCGCAGAAAGTCAGCTGTGACCATGTTGCCCGCATCCAGCCAGACCAGAACGCCACCGTAGGTATGGGCCGCTTCACGGACGATACCCGTCTTCCATGCGTACTCGCCAGCGTTGATGGCGACGTCCCAAAAGCGAGGGTACTTGAAGTAATCAAACGTGACGAGGTCATCGATGAGGCCGTGGCGCTGCAGTTGATCTAACACGGGAAGTTGGGTGCGGTTCATGCCAATATTGTAAACCACAACGCGGGGAAAAGTGTCCGGCTCGAATTCAGAGCGCAGTTGGTGCAGTGAATAAAGAAAATTTTCAAGCGAGCAGAGGTGGTTGGCACTCGAGGCGGTAACTATGGTATACGGGTATTTGCGTTCCGCTTGCTTTGCATTTCCTTGAATGGTTGTGCTTTCCGATGTCACGAAAGAGTCCTCGACGACGAGTGTGTTCTGGGAGCACTGGCGCACGTCAGTTGAGCAATCATCTAAAAAGCTTGCGTATTAGCAAAACGAATCGAGTGCTTCGTAAGGGGCGTACCAATCTGGCGGAAAAGACCATCATCGAAGCCCATAATTGTCATGACAGCAAAGCCGAAGAAAAAGGCTAGGCCAAGCTGGATAATGAGTCGCTTGCGCGAAGGAGAAGGTGGAGGGGCAGAAGTGACGGTTAAGCTAGGAGCACCCATGTTTGATTGATACTGGTGGATAATATGATTGAATGAATTATGTAAGAATATGTAATATATGCGAGAAACAAGAAAGAAATAGGAATGAATACGGGGCAAAGATGAAAACAAAAAATGGAGGGTTGTTATTATTTATATATGAGAGAACAGGTGGCCATTGTTCTTTTTTTACTTTTGAAACGATCCGGATCGGGAACAGCTGTAAGTCAGTTCAGTGCAGTTCTTGTGTGACCACGTCTAAAAAAAAGTGTCTTCCAGAGCACCCGGCATCGTTCGTGTAACCATTCCTTGTCACGCAGCCATCCAAACTCTCCCTTCGCCTTGTCTGTCTGTCCCGTACACCCGAAAGTCGCTCGCCAACCCGCCTGCCTATTTTCCCATACTCCACCATCGACTTCTGACTTTTGACTTTTTGACTTTTTGACTTGACTCATGCCCGACTCGACATTTAGCTCACAATTCCCCAATGGCTTCTTCTTCATTCGTTGCAAGACTGCCGAAATGGCCCTGGACGTGTATGAAGGCGGCATGCTGGTAACCCTTTTTTCTCTTTTCCTCTTTTTTTTTTTCTGGGTTGTTTTTTCTTGTCCATAACCGTTCATGGATACACTTTGGCTCTTTTTAGAATGACTTTCACCTTATTATTTGGCCCCAGGTAAAAATAATAAAAAAACAAGAGAAACAAGACACTGGATATTTCTTTTTTGGGTGTCTCATTGTTATTCTTTTGAATAGAAAATGGTGGATGCTATCAATCAGGCAAGTGTTTCTTTTTATTCATCTGCGCGACGCGTGTGCACATGACGGCCGGGTCGTGTCACTCCATATCCAGTCAGTCTCCTAAAAACACCGCTCTTACACACACATCATCATCATCGTTATCATCATTCTTCCCCCCCCAATACCATATATCCAACCAATCATGGCCAGCAGTTGTGGATGCACGAAGATGGTTTTCTCATCAACCGTAAATCTGGTCTTGGTGAGTAATATCTGCATCCTCTGATCCCTGCTGCTTGAGTACTCAACGATGCGTAATGATGATGTGATATACAAGTGCTCGACATTCGCGGTGGCGACATTAAAAAAGACAAAGCCGTGATCCAATACTCCCGCAAGCCAGGCCTCGCACATAACCAACGCTGGCAGTACAAGGATGGCTATATTTCACCTATCGCCGCCCCTCAATTGGTGCTGGACATTCGGGTACACTGAGAGCAAAAAAAAAAAAATTTGAGATGTCCTGATGCAGAGTGTTCTATATGTAGGGAGGGGAGTACAAGGATGCTGCGGCTGTCTTTCTGAACGCCAAAACGGCCAGTAGCCCTACTCAGCAATGGCTCATCCAACCTTTCGAAGACGCCAAATCCAAGCAGGACCTGGCTCTCTTGCGCCCACCTCCACGTAAGCTTCATCCGCCACTCTCATAGATACATTCTATCTATCTCTTCAACTTACTCTTTGTCTTGTTTAGTTCAAAAGCATCTCACGGACTTCCCGCCGCCTGAGGAACTCTGTCTTTTCCATATTTTGGTGTACAAGGAAGACAAAACGGACGTGTCGGCGAAGGAAGTGGCAGGCGCAGCCGCCTTTGAGGTTAAAATTAATTCGGGAAAAAACTTA